>OY757022.1:600000-1058358 GCA_963580285.1 Lucinisca nassula
TGACTATTATACGCTTATCCTGCTGAATAAGTTATTTCGCTACAACCATTTCTGACTTTCAGCAATCAAATTACTTGATATAAATAATGTGTTTGCTCAATTCACAAACTGCATTACAAACAGTGTAGATCCTGATCAGATGACTTCTTCAGCAGGATAAGGATTAAGACTGCAAAATCGGGCCTTTCAGGCATGGAAACTGTGTGTGTGAATGCGGGTTTAACGTCGCTTTCAACAATTTTTCAGTCATATCACAACGGTGTCTGGTTGCGATGGGGAGCGAAATGCTCACTTTTATAGTGCTGCCTCACTGAAGTATCATGTCCCAGACACATTACATGATACCACACCCAGTCACATTACCCTGCCACTGGGTCGACCAGTCCTAGCTCTACCCCGTAAATCTGAGTGCCAAGCGAGAAGCAGCTAGTACCATTCTTAACGACTTTGGTATGTCGCGGCCCGGGATCGAACCCGTGACCTCCCGTTCCCCGTAGCGGACACTCTACCAACTGAGCTATCGGGGCCGGTCAGGCATGGAAAAGCTTGGTCAGCATGAGGCCTGTGATTAAGACTCGGCTTTCTTAACCGCTGGACCACAGAGATCCATACATCAATGCTGATACAATACCATCACGTGAACACGTCCGTGAAATGAACACCCCCTATACCCCACTTTATAAAGAGAAAAATGGAGTTTAGGGGGTATGTATTATTTTACTTATTTCTGCTACAAGACATAGTTTGTGGGTCCTCGTTAGAACCGCCTCAATGAAGCGGTTCTAACGAGGACCCACAACCTATGTTTGCAGTATAAATAAGAAAAATAACACAGATTTTCATCATAAAAGTAGCCATTTTGGAGATGTGAAAATTACACTATGTCGCACGGATGTGTTATCGTAATGAATGAACGCCCCAATTTAATAGAGAGCACTAGGTTACAAATGTAAACAAACATTTACACACACGCACGCATACGCACGCACAGTTTAGGGTTTAACGTCCAAGTCAACACTAATTAGGTCATATCAAGAGGCTGCATAAGCTGTTAACAAGTACAGTTCACTGACATTCTTGAAGGACAGATGAAGAAAAGATTTTTGATCATCCTCCACGGCAGGTTGTTGTCGATCCAGCAGGTATTTAACCCGCGAACTCCTGCTCTTGGTCAAACGTGCATTCGACTGAGTTATCGAGGCCATCAAAAAAGGCCAAGCTTGAAGATTTAAGCCACGGCATGAAAAAAAGAATATCTGCGAAGAACAAAGATGCAGATCAGACTCATTAAGAGAACACGCGGATATAAGTTTGACCCCCTCATACCCCACTTTTATATAGTAAAATTGGGGTTTAAGGTGGTATACATTATTTTTCTTATTTCTGCTCAAAAACATAGATTGTGGGTACTCGATAGAACCGACGAGGCGGTTCTATCGAGTCCCCACAATCTATGTTTTGCTCGGAGCAGAAATAAGAAAAATCACAATTTTTCATCTTAAAATTTCTAATTTTTGGCCAAAAAAAAAATGGCAATGTATTTGTATAGGCGTGTTTTTGTAATAGTACATACGCGCAGTGAGAACTGTATGTTTGTGATCGCCGCTTGGATACTGCATGTTACGATGACACCCCCGTGCGACATAGTGCAATTTTGCACTTCTCCAAAATGGCTACTTTTCTGAGGAAAATCCGTGATGTTTTTCAAATTTATGTTTTGAGTTCTCGTTAGTTCCTAAAACGAGTATACCTAAAACCCATATTTTAGAGAAAGAATAAAAAATAATGCCTACCCCAGTAAACCCCAGTTTTCTTTATATAAAGTGGGGTTTAGGGGCGTGCTCATTTCACAGACCTGTTCATTTGATGTCTTGTTTCTTCATGTAAAAATTCAAGAATTATCCAAGCAAGACGGTTTGTGCCTTAACTGGTAAAAACCTAAGAAAACATGCTTTCTCGGGAAAGACCGAACCCTTTGTACTGGCAACCCGCTTAGATGGACAGAGCCTGCCAAAGCAAAATTTTAAAGTGGTGCGAGTCAGACCGTTCAATGCATATAAGCCCTATTGATTTCAATGGACGGCAGGGGCTTGAGATGTCATTTCATCTCAGTGCCGGGTATAAGTCTCACGAAATGGGAAGCCACGTCTCCAAAATGACCTAAACGGTGTTGATTGCGACCTTACGGGGAATGGGAACACCTTCAGGGGAGGCAACTCCTGCAAAAGTATTTTTGTCTCCCATGCCCATTGGGGTCAAATCTTAAAGGAAAGAATTTGCTCCTGAGGAGCAAATTCTTTCCTTTAAGATTAGACCCCTTTTTTCAGTAGGACTGAGCCTATAGAAAAGCGTACAGGAAGTCCCGAAAGTTGTCTTCCTTTGGAAAATGGCGGAACATTCTGCCATGTGTTCCCATTCCCCTTAAACCTCAATTCAAACTAACAAAACGGGCCCTGACTGTTTATCATACGGACTAATGAACGTGATGTGTGTGAGTTTCACTTTAACGTCCCACCAACATCTAAGGTCATACGGATACGGAACCTCGATTTAAAAGTCGAAAGTCTTGAGAAGCCCGGAATCGATCCCAAGACCCCTGGTTCATAGATTAAACATATTTTATTGTCTTTTTAGATATAGCAATGGGGTTGGGCTACAAGTTCTCGCAACATTAGTTGCAGCCCTTTCCCTATAATAAAAATACAAAGCAACAACATGGTTCATGAGGCGAGTATCATAACCATCACACCACAGAGGCTTCTATACGTGATGTGTAATTTAAAAGAAAGGGCAAACATGACTTAAATGCATTACCCAACAACTCAGAGAGCATGCGCAAGTCGTGCTTCATCATTTCTCCAACCTCCTCGTTGCTATGGCGACCCACACCCACAGTATACATCATCTTAGCCACTTGCCTGGCTAAAATCGGCCTCATTAAGGGGGGTATTTTAATCAGCTTCGCGTTAAAAAATTCATCACCACAAATATTCCATCTAGTATGAACGTCTAACCTGAAAAAAAATTAAACCAAACGTCTAAGAATTCCCTAGTTAGTGATATTCAACAAAAAAAAAAAAACGCAAAAATAAGGAGAAATGTAAGGCTCCTTCCCTGCATGGGCCTGTAAATTTTAAACCATAAGACTAAGAAACTCAGTTTTGTGTTCCCTAGTAAGTGATTTTCAACGAAGAATGTCACAAGGAATACACATGTGGCATATGAAAGCCATAATACCAATGGTTATGAAATAACAGGAGATATGTTTTGAAAAAGGGGAAATAATTCAGTGAAAATAAGCAATTTAGTTATGGCCCGGAATGTAGGATCTGTGATGGTAAGTATGTGTGTGAAGTTTCAAAATTTAAAATTATGACCGAGGTTATTTTTTTTTTGGTTAAGGCGTTACAGACACACGGACAAAAGATATAATTATGTCCCTTTATCAGTAGTCATGGCCCTTTGTCAGAATGTAGGGTCTGTGATGGTAAGTATGTGACAGTAGGGCAAATACGTTTGAAATTATGACCGAGGTTAAGTTTTTTGGTTAAGCGTGACAAACACACAGACAAAAGAATATAATTATGGCCCTTAATGAGTATGTCGGTCTTGCGACGGAAGTAAGGGGCGAGGATTGTGGCCACGTAAAATCGATTACTATGGTTTGTCTTTTGGTGTGTGTGTCGCTTATATTATTTTATTTTGGATAGCCTATTGGCAATTTTGTGGGAAAGTAACTGTCCTTTTGGCTTTCCGCTATTTGTGTTTCCATTAGGTCTGTTGTTTCATGTTTGTGTTTCTTTCCCTTTGGTGTCTCTGATATGAGCTGTGGGTTAATTTATCGATTCCTGACCATTGCCTCCACTTCTATTTTGCAATTGTTAATAAGTGTGTGACGTTTCATGGCAGTAGGGATAATACTTTTGAAGTTATGACCGAGGTTAAGTTTGTTTGGTTAAGGCGTGACAAACACACGGACAATATAGTTATGGCCCTTTTTTAGAATGTAGGCCTTGTAATTGTTAGTATGTTAGCGAAGTTTCATGACAGTAGGGATAATACCTTTCAAAATTAGGACAGAGGTTAATTTTTTGTTATGATGTGACAAACTGACTGACAAGGTGATTACTTTAAGGCACCGCACCCAGTCTACTGTGTGGGACCCTATTTAAGAAGGGAAGTAACTCCGTAAATCATGTTGACAGGGTCATGGTTATTGCATTCTGCATTTTCTCTCATGCCCCCCACCTATCAGTGTAATAACTGTCACGAAAGTGTTGACGAGGACGTTAAACCTCAAATCAAACAAACAAAAACTGTCACGAAGTTACCTTTAAAACTATGATATGTATCGTACAAGCTTAATATAGCAAATATTAAAAGGGAAATAACTCTGTAAATACTTGTGACGGAGTAACGATTCTTGCACTCTGCACTTTCTCTGTTGGCCATCTATCAATGTATCAAGTTTCATTCAATTCACTTCTATACTTTCAGATACTCCGGACAAGCTTTTCATTGAAATAGTTCAGAAGGGAAGTAACTCCATAAATACTGCTGACATTCTGCGATTCCCCTCATGGCCCTCTATCAGTGTATCAAGTTTCACTTAATTACCTTTAATACTTTTATAGAAATGGTCCCAACAAAATTGTGACTGACGGTCAGACGGATGGACAAGGCGGTTACTAAATGCTCTCACTTACCCTATCCGTAAAATATCATTATTTTCAAACGATTTTCTGGACGTGACACAACCATTTGTATGGTTTAAGTTGTTGTTCAAATAAACTTAAATGCAAAGATAAGAGAAAAAATCCAAGAGATCAGTTTTGGACCATCCGCTCTACTAACCACAAGAAAGCTCTACTGACCCCAAGTACCTGTGGCCTGGGCAAGCTTAGATCCTCTAAGCTGTTTATCAGTACTCGTGTGCGGTTGGTTTTAGCTCTGCGTGGAAGCATCATGCAGTCCAAATATTTCTTTAAGCCCCAGTGGGCCGAAATTATTTCTATCACGAAATTACTTGAATAATAACAATTTAATTAATTGAAACCATTAAAAACTTAATTATTGAGTTTTTACCTCATTGTTACATGTAATACGGATGACCCCCGAACAATAACTGTGTTTTATTCTACAACAAATCACGGCAAGTAAGAGCGTGACGAGTGACGACATTAACAACTGCCAATTTATGACGTCATTAGTCGATTTCCTTGACGTTAGACGGTGTAACGTGCATGTGTTTCAGTCCGGCGATAATTGTAGCGGGATTTTCTTCTAACAATGGCGAAACATTGTGAGATTTTGAAGGAAACAACAGCATTATTGCCGATTTTGATCCTGTTAGAATCGAAATAGATCAGCTCTAGTTTGTGATTTGTTGAGTAATTAATCACAATTTGTCGGTCAGTTGTAAGTAGACAAATCACGCGTGCTTCACGCTCGTGATTTGATCTACTTTACAACTGACCTCCAAACTGTGATTTATTACACAACAAAACACAGTTAGAGCCAATCTATTTCTTAAACAATAATACGAATTTACCAGTAAGTAAATTCCTCCAGCCACTTCTGTATCGCCCAGGCAGTGGCCCTCTCTTTCGATGACAGGTGATGGTTGAGATCTATATTAAACTCTTTATTCAGGAACTGTATGATGAGCTGCGAATCTCCCATTGTGATACCATTGAACTCTATCCAGGGGATCTTATTTTTAGGCCCCCAGCCAAAAACACCGCTGTAACACGGCTGAAATAATATGACTAAGCATTTAACGACCCAGCCAACATAAGCCGGTCATTGTACATGTTCAAACTTTTTCTTGGCATGTTTACACCTAAGCTGGTAATCAGTACTGTGTGAACAAACAATCAGACACAAAAGACAAAAAAAATGCCTGTCTTGAAGGCGGAAAGGAGCGAAAGACGGTAGAAATATTTTATGGTCAGTCTGCACGAAAAACACGATATAGCAGGATCTAGAGGAGACCCGGATTCCGCGACTACGATAACACACCGCCATAGTGCAATTTTTCACATCTCCAAAATGGCTACTTTTCTGGTGAAAATTCGTGATATTTTCTTATTTATACTGCCACCGGCCCCGATAGCCCAGTTGGTAGAGTGTCCGCTCCGGGGAACGGGAGGTCTCGGGTTCGATCCCGGGCCGCGACATACCAAAGTCGTTAAAAATGGTACTAGCTGCTCCTCGCTTGGCACTCAGCTTTACGGGGTAGAGCTAGGACTGGTCGATCCAGTGTCAGGATAATGTGACTGGAGCTCCCTGTCGCAACCAGACACCGTCGTGATATGACTGAAAAATTGTTGAAAGCGACGTTAAACCCGAATTCACACACACACACATACACACACTTATTTATACTGCCAACACAGATTGTGGGTGCTCGTTAGAACCACATCATAAAATACCCGAAACCTACATATGTCTGGGAGCAGAAATAAAAATAAAAAAATAATGTTTACCCCCGTGAACCCCAGTTCTCTCTATAAAAAGTGGGGTTCAGCGGGTGGTCATTTCAAGGACTTGGTCCCGTGATGCAACAGACAAACGCATATCCCACTGAGTCACCCACTCATCACGTGAACAAGTTCGTGAAATGAAAACCCCAAAACCCACTTTATATGTAGAAAACTGGGGTTTACGGGGGTATTCATTATTTTTCTTATTTCTGCTCCAAAACATAGGTTGTGGGTACTCGTTAGAACCGCCTCAATGAAGCGGTTCTAACGAGCACACAAAACCTATGTTATGAGCTTTAATAAGAAAAATATCAAGGATTTTCATAAGAAAAGTAGCCATTTTGGAGATGTGACAATGCACAATGTCGTACGGGTGATATATCGTAATGGAAGACGACGACGACTGAGCGAAACAAGTCAATGCGATGAATGAATTTACCTTTGTGAAGCGAGTGAGTGAGTGAGTGTTTGAGTTTTACGTCCCACCAACAGCTAAGGTCATACGGAGACGGGACCTCGGTTTAAAGTCTCATCCGAAAGTCTGGAGAAGCCCGGGATCGATCCTGCGATCCCTGGTTTACAAGGCGAGTACTTTAACCACTGCACCACGGAGGCTTCTACCTTTGTGAAGCCCACTTCGCTTAGACACAAGTATGCTGGGCCTGATAACTCTGTGGGATGCGCGTCTCACTGTTGGTGAGGCCGTCGCCGACTCGATCCCCGCAGCATTCTCTACGTTCCAGGAAAGGTGTGGTTTATCATGCCTATTCGCACAGCTTACACTAACACATGCTCCTAACACTCAATGGGAATGCAACCACCTGGCAGGTTTTCCGCCATTTTTCAAAGGGAGGCAACTCTCGGACTTCCTGTTCACTATTCTAAAGCCCTGTCCCGCTGAAAAAGGGATCTAGTCTTAACGGAAAGAATTTGCTCCTCAGGAGCAAATTCTTTCCTTTAAGATTTGACCCGTATTGACATCGGAAACAAAACTACTTTTGAAGGAGTTACCGCCCCTGAAGGTGTTCCCATTCCCCTTAATGTACAAAAACCGTCGTTGGGATTGCGGGGGTCAACATAATTTTCCTTATTTCGGCACAGAAACACTGGCTGTGAGTACTCGTAAAAACCGCTTAAACATACATATTGAGGTTAGCATCCTTTATTTATGTTCCGAGAAAGCCTATTGCACGAAATTATGCAGATGACCAACATTAAGTGTATGAAGTTGGCTTGGAGTATGGAGTTTGGAATTCGCTTTATTCCGTAGTAGTAAAGTAATATATTAGTGAATGTTAGGCAAAATCGATATTCAAAGCTGCGAATCCCAAGCCAAGTTCACACACTCACCAACATTCCAGAAAAACCGATTGAGTTTTGAATTCGGGTGAGTGTGTGAACTTGGCTTGGGATTCGCGGCTTGGAAAATCGATTTTGCCTAACATTCACCAATATTTTACTATACTTTACTACTACGGAATAAATCGAATTCCAAATTCCATGCTCCAAACTCCAAGCCAACTTCATACACTTCTATACTTTACTATAACGGAATAACTCCATACTCCAAACTCCAAGCCAACTTCATACACTTCTATACTTTATACTACGGAATAACTCCATACTCCAAACTCCAAGCCAACTTCATACATTTCTATACTTTACTACTACGGAATAACTCCATACTCCAAACTCCAAGCCAACTTCATACACTTCTATACTTTACTACTACGGAATAACTCCATTCTCCTAACTCCAAGCCAACTTCATACACTTAATTCGTGTAGATATTTTTGGGAATCGAAGGCAGTTGAGGCGGTTCTAACGAGTATCCACATTCTATGTTTTGGAACAGAAGTAAGAAAAATAATTTATACCCTTGAAAACCCAAGTTTTACCATATAAAAGTGGGGTTCAAGGGGGTCAAAACCATATAGGCGTGTTTGCATGATGCGCATCACGTAAACACGTCCGAGTTATAAGCAGCCCTCTAAACCCAAAGTTATATAGGGAAAAACTGGGGTTTATAGGGGGATATGTTATATTTCTTTTTTCTACTCCAATACATAGGTTGTTGGTACTCGTTAGAACCGCCTCAATGAAGCGGTTCTAACGAGCACCCATTTGGAGCATTAATAAGAAACAAGAATTCCGCCGAAGGCTATGTCGCGCCTGTGAGGGTGCAAAGTCATTGAATCATGAAATCTAGGATAAGGTCAGATATTTATGCTTCCATAAAAGTTGCCATTCCTAGATGCAAGCTTGTACCAAATAATGAATCTCTAATAGTTTTTGAGAAATGAACTTTAACATAAGGTTGAACACTAGGTTTGATGCAATAGTTCACTAAGTCAGTGAACCATGAAATTTAGGTCACGGTCAAATATGGATGCTTGCACTTAAGTAGCCATCCACAGATACAAGTTTGTACCAAATATCATAAATGAAGCTCCTATAGTTCTTGACCATTTGGGTGAACGCTAGGGTGGTCGCAATATTTTACAAAGTCAGTGAGCCATGTCATGTAGGTCAAGGTCAAATATTGATGCTTGCATTTAAATTGCCATCCACAGGTACAAGTTTGTACCAAGTATCATTAACGAAGCTCTTATAGTTCTTGAAGAATAAACTTAAACCTTTCGATGAACGCTAGGCTGGTCGCAAATGTTGACGCATTGACAAACGGACGAACGAACGGACGGAAAACCGGACGCCTACATCGCGCCATGCTAATAGCAGGCGCGACAAAAAGAAAAAAAAAATATCTCGAATTTGCACCAGAACATTAACAAGTTTGGAGACTGTGTTATCGTAATGGTACAACACGAAAACATGCCTATATAGTTCTGACCCCCTTGAACCTACTTTTTATACAGTAAAACTAGGGTTTACATGGGTAGACCTTATTTTTCTTATTTCTGCTCTAAAATATGGAATGTGGGTACTCGTTTGAACCGCCTCATTGGTTCTAAAGTGTACCTACAATCTATATTTTGAGCCCATTCGTGAGAACCGCGTCGATTAGAACTGCCTCATCAAGGCGGTTCTAAAGTGTACCCACAATCTATATTTTGAGCAGAAATAAGAAAAATAGCACACTTTTTCGTATAAATATTTTCGTTTTTTTTTTCGGCGGTAAAATGTACAATGTATTTGCATCACATAAACACGCCTATATAAATTTGACCCGCTTGAATCCCACTGTTATATGGTTAAACTGGGGTTTCAGGGGGTCTACCTTATTTTTCTAACTTCTGCTCTAAAATATAGATGGTGGATACTCGTTAGAACCGCCTCGATGAGGTGGTTCTAACGAGTGCCCACAGTCTATATTTTGAGCAGAAATAAGAAAAATATTACAATTTTTCATAATAAAATTTTCATTTTTTTGGCGATCAAGGTACCAATGTATTTGTATAATGTGTGCCCTTTGATCCAAACGTTTAAAATTCCAGTTCTCTATCATTATATACATTTCCAGCGATTTGATTGGTCAAAAATAAAAGTTTTATACTTCGATAAATTCCATGAGCAAGAATCACAAAACCAGTTCACACACAGACAGCTAGTAATACAACGTGACGTCAAAGAGCACGTTTAGAATCCGCGCCTTATGTCAATTTACCCTTATCTTGCTGAATATTCATTTAAGCCACACCCATTTCTGTCTATCAACCACTCAAATTACTTGATGTAATTTATTGCCACAAATTCATAAACTTCATGTCAAACAGTGTAGATCCTGATCAGATGGCTTCTTCAGAAGCCATCTGATCTGGATCTACACTGTTTCCAAAGATAGGGGTTGTCGTGAACAGCAAGATAAAGGTTAAATATGAAGCGACGTCAACAGCGGTCGGTTAGAAGATGGAGAACTATTGGAACGTAAATGATAGAAGAAAAAATAAAGTGAATTCAAAGACGACGTTTTTCGCTTGGGTTTCTCTCAAAGATTGGTAAGTTCATTCTTACGTTTCGAAATAATTCCTAAAAAAAATCCATTTTGGTGGCATTTTTAATATTTCGATGACAGAGTTGGAATTAAAAGGAATGAATTAATATTTTTGTGGCTTTTATCGACGTGTAAATTATCGCTGTGTAAACTCCGGCGCATCACTCACAAACTGAGCATGGGCTTCATGCAGTTAGTGCGCGATTCGCCGGGGTTTATACAGCGATAAAAAACACAAAAAATGAGAATCGTTCATATAGCAAATAAGACAGAGAAGGTCGTATGATAACTGCGTTAGGACGGCGGTTGAGTTGGTTCCTCGCTGAGCGCGCGCATGATCGAAGGTTGGGTTGGTTCCTCGCTGAGCGCGCGCATGATCAAAGGTTGGGTTGGTTCCTCGCTGAGCGCGCGCATAATCGAAGGCCCCTTTTCGCTTGTTCCAAGCAGGCACACGTCACTAGAGCACCGTCGCGTCGACGTCGGTGCAGCGACGTAAATGTTACGTTGCATAAACGTCATGACGTTTTACCGACGTTGATGTGACGTCACGATTACGTCATGTGCCTGTTGGGTTAGAATGATAAGAATTAGCTTACTTCATAAGGTATTTTAGCCATCCTGAGATACGTCTCTAGTTTTACGACGAAATGACTCAAACTTGGTGCAAACCTTCCTTTGTGAAACTGGTGTACCATCACCTTGTCCTTGGGATAATCTTTTCCGCATATTCTGAAAAAAAAATATGGACAATGCAGTAAAATTATACTATTAAGACCGGCTTAAGTTAAGAAGTTAAGACTCATTCTGCTTTTAAAAGAGTATTTTGAAAAGTGCACTTAATATTTCTTTGCGTTTTCTTGCAACAGTGTCCTCTGGTCAGGGACCACCTTTATAACTCTATTAACGTGGTATTCAAGACCTCTTTCGAACAGTCCAAAATTTGGTCTTAATAGAGTAATTTTACTGTGTGTACATACCAAGACCGGCCCCCGCCCATAGGGGCTTGAAGAAATATATGGGCTGCATGATGCTTCCACGCAGAGCTGAATCCGGCCCGCACACTAGTACTGGTAAACCGCTTAGAGGATCTAGGCCTGTCCAGGAACCGTGGTGCGAGGTGGACCGTCCATGCTAATAAACCCTATTGGCTTCATTGGGCGACAGGGCTTAAGACCAATCAAATGCTTGATCTAGTTTTAGAATCCTTTGATGGATGACATTTGCTTGTCAAACTAACTTGATGCGAAGAGATTCACTGAAAGTTATTTCATAGGAGTTTGAACGCTCTTGTGTCCACATGTGTAACACTTCCGGGATCAAAAGTTTCCCACATTTCACAACCATATAAAAGAAAACACACCTTTATTTTGATCCCCTTGAACCCCACTTTTATATAGTAAAACTGGTTTACAGGGGGTATACCTTATTTTTCTTATTTCTGCTCTAAACAAGATTGTGGGTACTCGTTAGAACCGCCTCAATGAGGCGGTTCTAACGAGTACCCACAATCTATATTTTGAGCAGAAATAAGAAAAATATGACAATTGTTCATCCGAAAATGTTTGTTTTTTCGGCCGTTAAGTTTACAATGTATTCGTATAGGCAGGTTTTCGTTATGAAACGTAAATTTAAACAAATCTCGAGACCATTCACTGTCTTTGTTTTGACCAGGTCACTTAGACAGAAATCAGCCTCCTCAGCTGGGAGCTTTCCACTAAATGTTTTTTTCCATAGGCGACAATAGTAACCTTTTACCTGCTTCCACAAAAACTAGACATACCAAACTTTTCAAATCTTTCTTGTTTATAGAGCCATCCTAGTCCAACAAGTTAATAAAAAAAATCCACACGTTGATCTGCTCCTTTTCAAGTTACAGTCAACCATGTTTGTTTACCTGCTAGAACGGAGTAAATACAAACCAACATTTTTAAAGGAGGGGTGACCATATAAAATCCGCAAAAATTTCTTTGAGCTTGCAGATATATGTATAAAACATGCATCATTTTAGTCCCTTATATCCATCATTTTCTCACATTGAAATAAAACATGGGATATATCCAATGGAAGCAAGTCTGGTATTTAGAACGCAAACAAAAGCTCGGTCCAAAAGTGATAAAACCCGGTACCTCCCAGTATTTAGCGCAATGCTACCAGCGACACACGCTTACAATTTGGGCCTGTTTGACATTGCCCTTATCGTCCCTATAAAACATCTTCAACAGTCATTCAACACGCATGCCCTTTCAACACGCTAGCGGCTTGCACTGGTAACCTTCATTGCCTCCTCAACGCCTCCACACTACAGCCTCACCGCCTCCGCATTACCTCCTCATGTCCTTCTCACTACCTCCTCAAGGCATCCTCACTACCTCCTCACTACCTCCTCAAGGCCTCCTCACTACCTCCTCACTGCCTCCTCATCGCTTCTTACTACGGAGAACGAGTTTGGGCATGTTCGGTGTTGCCCTTATCCTCCCTTTAAAACATCTTCAACATTCATTCAACACGCATGCCCTGGTCACCCTCACTGCCTCCAAGTTACCGGCTTGCACTGGTAACCCTTATTGCCTCCTCACCGCCTCCTTACTTCCTCCTCAATGCCTCCTGATTACCTCCTCACAGTCTCCTCATTACCTCATTACCTCCTCACTGCCTCTTCACTACCTCCTCAACGCCTCCTCACTACCTCCTCAACGCCTCCTCATTGCTTTTTACAACGGAGAACGAGTTTCGGCATGTTCGATGTTGCCCTTATCGTCTCTTTAAAACATCTTCAACAGTCACTCAACACACATGTGCTGGTTACCCTCATTGCCTCCAGGTAACCGGATTGCGAGGGTTACCCTCACTGTCTCCTCACCGCCTCCTCACGGCCTCCTCACTGCCTCCTCACAGCCTCCTAACTCCCTCCTCACCCCCTCCTCCTCAATACCTCATCGCTTCAAGGACACTAGGGAGAATCAGTTTGGGTATGTTCAGTGTTGCCCTTATCGTCTCCTTAAACATATTCATGTTCTTTGAAAGAAACAAAAGAAAGGTTTCTTATACTTTTTAGTTTTTAAGTTAAACATTTGAGCTATTTTGTGGTAATTCTGGAACATCTTTTCTTGTTTCTCTATCAAAATATGTGGCGACTTGTTAGAATCATCCTCATCAAGGCAATTCTACTAAGGCAATTCTACCATGAAGCATATGTTTTTGACAATAAAGAATGAAAATTATCCTGGTTATACCTCGTTGTCCGAATGGATCACCGTGATGTAGTGGTTAAAAGCCCAGCCTTAGTTTCCCACAGAGCCTTAGGAAACACAGGAATCTGCAGCAGTGCTTATTTTACGCCAAGTTTTTGCCATTGCACACATAAAATTCACCACTGATAGATACTCATGTAGCGATAAGGACTAACATTTTTTTTCTCGGGGGCCAACTGGCCCCCTAACATTTAAGATTTAGGGGCCCAGCCATAACTTGGTTTTGAGGGGTCTATTTGGCGGCTCGTTTCGGAGAGATCTTTTTTTTTTTTTTTTTTGGAGGCATCTTGTAGGGGGTTCTTTCCATGAATCTTTTCAAGGGTTGTTCTATGATAATAAATTAGTCTCTAGATTGAAAAAATATTTGGCACGAATAGGGCTGGAACCTATGACCTCCTGCTTATCAGACAGGTGCTCTACCAACTGAGCTAAAGTGCCTGGATATACTTTGTATGTATTACAATTATTTTAAACTGATGGCATTCTCCTTAATCATTTTCAACAATCACTCAACATGCAAATGCTTGTTACCATCACTTGCCCCCCCCCCCCCCTCCCCCCCCCCCCAGTTATCCCTCACTGCCTCTACACGACCGCCTTGCCGCCTCCTTACTACCTCCAAACTGCCTCCTCACTACCTCCTCATGCCTCATCGCTTCTAGAGCACTATCGGAAACGAGTTTGGGCATGTTCGGTGTTGCCCTTTTCGTCTCCTTAAAACATTATCACTCAACACGCTGGCGCTGGTTACCATCACTACCTCTGGGTTACTTCTCGCTACCTCCTCACCACCTCCTCGCCGCCTCCTCAATACCTTCCGACGCCTCACGCATTCTAGAGTACTGTGGGAAACGAACTTTGGTTTGTTTAGATTTCATAACAATGAGCAGTATTGCATCATTCCAATATCCATTGATAGCAGTCGGAAACTCCACGATTATTATCACTGACCTTGATCGACCCCGACGGGTTCTGACCGATTTCGAAAATCCCCTCAGTTTTCTGATCCATACTAGCCTCCGATACAGTCGGATGCCATGGCTATATTTGTGCCTATTGTTTTAGCATGCTTGTGCCGGTTACAGTCAATGCCTCCTGGGCACCCTCACCAGCTCCTCACTACCTTATTACCTTCTCTTCACTATCTCCTCTTAACGTCTTTAGTCATTGCCCCACACCATTCTCTTCCAATATCTGGGTGTATGGAGGCTATGTGTGTGTGCTAGGTGGGGGCTGATGTTTCTACCTAATCATAACGTTTGAGAACAGCCTGGATCCGGTTTGGGTAAGATTCATCAGGATTTTTTTCATAGAATTTAATGTTATGTATCTTCCTCCTCCTCATTTATGCGAAAATCTCCGAAGCGGCCACATCGAGTAACATTTCAGGACAAATGAATATTTTTTTCTTTTTAAAGCAAAAATAACAAAAAGGAATCATGTACGCTTGCCAAATTTGTTCCAAACAGTTCAAAAGGGGAGACAACATGCGTCGACACGTTAAAACCGTTCATGGGGACTTTAAAGATAATGACACGATAGATGATAGTGAGAGTCGAGAAACCTTAGAACTGGAAGAAGGCGACGATAAAAATGGTGGCGATGACACGAGTTTACAGGATTACACGGATGAGGAGGAGGAAATGGAGGAGGAAGAGGCAATAGAAGACAATAAAGAAGCAGATTCAGATGACTCTTGGCGTTTATTGATTGAGGAGGTGTATGAGCGTTGTCAGTCAGAGTTTAATGAAAGAGTCGCCAAGTACATGCTGGAAAAAGGGAAAGACCAAGAGGCAGCTAGGAAGAAAGTGTATGATATTATGTTACCCACGTACAGAAAAGTGCTGGCGAACATTTTTGTCAACGAAATGTTGTGGTTTGAAGCCATGAAAAAAGATCGTACTTACCTTACTGTTAAACATATGGTATCTGATTTGAAACTTTACGACGAATACGACACCGAGGAAGCTTGGAAATCTGCCGTCAACAAACGCAAATTTTTGTTTGACAAAATCTTAGAAGAATACGACCCGCCAGAAGTATCAGATACCTGGGATTATGATAGAAAATCCGAAAAACAAGGAAATATAGCGGAAAATAACAATTCACAGGAAGGTAGAGGAAGCGACAGATTAAAAGTCAACTTAGTGAGCCCATCGGAAGCGATCGCATTGAGAGCTAAGGAGGAGTTATTACGCAAAGGCAGAAAACGTGGATTCGATGGTTTTACGCCGGAAGAAACAGCTGAGATAGAAACAATGAAAAAACAAAGAAGCCGAACACCCAGGACAATTGTACAGAATGTGTAAAATGAACCTGTGAAACTTGACTCGACATAAAATATGTCACTTTATTATTGTCAAATATGTACATGTACTATGTTTTTGTCCCTACTTTTGGAAAACCCAATAAAAAAGAAATACTGTTTCGTCTTTTTTGATATTTCTTTCCGATATCTGGTCAATATTCTATGTTCGTCCTTGCCTCATTAATTTCTCCTTGAACAGTCATTTTGTGTTATTTTAACTTTTTAAAACATTTGATATATGTGCAGTTGTTGAACAGAAACCCCAGTGCCCAAGTGACAGAAAATCGTCTGCTCAATACTTTCACTTGTGTATTTTAAGTATTGAAAAAAGTCGCCTATACACATTTTATAATAATTCACAATTTTACAAGGTCATAATATTTATATTTACTACTACTTTGTACTTAGTTAACTTATCAATGAAAAAAGTATAATGGGGTGGGACATGTCAATGTGAAATCAGATACTATTGTATCGTGTAATTGATGTGTAAGGAGGCAAAGGGCAACAAGCCCAAACTCGTTCCCCACTTCTGATGTTAAAACAATAAACGCGGCGATAGCGTATCCGGCAGTTAATACAGTATTGCTCTAGGGTTCGAAAAAAGGCCCTCCCCCTCCCCCCGCATGCTTAAACCCCAGACAGGGGATCCGAAGGGGTAATGACCGAAGTTGCGCTTAGAAGGTGCATCGACAATATAGCATACGAAATCGCGAGAAAAAAAAATGGGGCGTTTTTTTTTCAAAAGCGATAAACTCGACCGCGATACAAATGGCGCGTTAAGACGTCATCCAAGATGGCTGACAGAACGTGACGACGGTTAAAGATGGCGGTCGGATGTACGTCATCCAAGATGGCTGACCGGATGTCACGTGATTCCAGATGGCCGCCGGATATGACGGCAGAGGGTGGAATCTTGTCCTGAGGACTAGATTGCCCCCCCCCCCCCCCACTTTTACCCTACTAGATTGCCTTCCCACCCCCTTTTACCCTACTCCCATTCCCCTTAAACAGTACTTAATATAGATTTTGTAAACGGTCCATTCACATTTTCTCTTACGCGCGCACACATACATACGCGCTCTTAGGCACAAACTGTGAGTGCGCCGTGAGAGAATGAGAGCGGAGAGACAGACAGACAGAAGAGAAAGCAACAGAGAGAGAGAGAGAGAGAGAGAGAGAGAGAGAGAGAGAGAGAGAGAGAGAGAGAGAGAGAGAGAGAACCATCAACCTGTTTTTCGGTTTCAATATCCTCCTTAAAACGAAAACAGTTGTTCCTAGAGCCAACAGTCCGCTGCCAATATATACTCCGTAGCGTGATATGGGTTCTCTAGTAACCTCCATGATGATAAATGTCACTGGGGTCAATATGTGACAAACAACGTCTGGTGTTGTTTATCGTCAAAAATGATCGCACCTACAGCCGAATTTAACTCTTATCATGCTGGTCACGACAACCCCTTTCTTTGGAAACGGTATAGATCCAGACCAGATGGCTTCTGAACAGGATCTACACTGTTTGACATGAAGTTTATGGATTTGTAAGAATAAATTACATGAAGTAATCTGATTGGTTAAAAGTCAGAAATGGATGTGGCTAAAATGAATATTCAGCAAGAGAAGGGTTAGATAACTCAAATGCCACTGAGGCCATGAAAATGTGTTCGAAAAAGGAATAGTTCGAAGTATTGATGTTTACTCTATTCTGAGAACTCATCCGTGCGACATAGTGCATTTTTTACATCTCCAAAATGGCTACTTCTCTAATATAAATCTTTGATATTTTTTCTCTTAAATGCTCAAAATATAGGTTGTGGGTGCTCGTTAGAAGCGCCTCAACGAAGCGGTTCTAATGAGTACCCACAACCTAAATAAGAAAAATAGTATATACCCCCGTAAACCCCAGTTTTCGTTATATAAAGTGGGGTATAGGGGGGGGGGAGGTCTTCACTTCACTGACTAGTTTACGTTATGACTTTTACGAAAACAATGTTTTACAAATACATTGTAGCCTTTATCGCCAAAACACACACACAAAAAAAAAAATGAAAAAATGTGATATGTTTCTTATATTCTGCTCAAAATATTAGATTGTGGGTACTCGTTAGAACCGCCTGCATGAGGCGGTTCTAACCAGTACACACAATATATATTTTAGAGCAGAATATAGATTGATGGTAATCGTTAGGACCGCTTAATCGAGGCGGTTCTACTTAGAACCCAAAATCTATATTTTAGAGCAGAAATGAGACAAATAAGGTCTACCATTGTAAACCTCATGTTTTGCTGTATAAAAGTGGGGTTCGAGGGGATCAAAATCACCTACATTGAGGCGGTTCTAATGAGTACCTACAACCTATGTCTTGGAGTAAAAATAAGAAAAATAGTGTATACCCCCGTAAACCCCAGTTTGCGCTATATAAAGTGGGGTGTAGGGGGTCTTCATTTCACTGACTAGTTCACAAATACATTGTAGCCTTTATCGCCAAAAAAAATAAATAAATAAATAAATAAAAAAATAAAAAACTGTGATATGTTTCTTATATTCTGCTCAAAATATTAGATTGTGGGTACTCGTTAGAACCGCCTGGATGAAGCGGTTCTAACCAGTACAAACAATATATATTTTAGAGCAGAATATAGATTGATGGTAATCGTTAGAACCGCTTAATCGAGGCGGTTCTACTTAGAACCCAAAATCTATATTTTAGAGCAGAAATAAGACAAATAAGGTTTACCATTGTAAACCCCATGTTTTGCTGTATTAAAGTGGGGTTCGAGGGGATCAAAATCATATAGGCGTGTTTTCGTGATGCAATGTCAGGTTATGAGACATTAGAATCGCCTCATACATACTTTTAAAAATAAATCAAAATATATTTATCAGAAGACGTAGCCTCTGAGAGTGTAAGAAAGGCATGTTATAAGTTTGAAAATCCACTAGTGGATTAAAAATGCAAATTATTTAGATATGCCCGTAACGTTACATATACGGCGTCCTTAACGACGTCGCGTTTACTAATTGCGAAATTTTGATATTTTTGTCAAACAACCGTGAATAAAATTCCTTTAAAATGTCATATGATAAATAGAATCTTGCATTCGTGATCATGTACCATTGAATTTATTAAACACGTTGAAGAAAAGCGACACGATGCTCGATAAAGCCTCGCATTTTATACCTGGTATCTCAAGCCCTGTCGCCCAATGAGAGCAATTGTGTTTTTATGCATGGACGGTCCGACTTACAACACTTTGGCTGGACAGGCTTTGACCTTCTAAGCGATTTACCAGTACTCATGTGTGGTCGGTTTCAGCTCTGCATGGAAGCACCTTGCAGCCCGATCTATTTTTCCAAGCTTTGATGGGCTGGAGAATGTCCGACTTATATTGTATGTGAGATTTCGACCCCGTCACGAAAACACGCCTATACAATTTTGGTCCCCTGAACCCCACTGTTTTATAGTAAAACTGGAAACCTTATTTTTCTTATTTCTGCTCTAAAATATAGATTGTGTGCACTCGTTAGAACCGCCTCGTTCTAACGAGTACTCACAATCTATATTTGGAGCAGAAATAAGAAAAAATTCACCGATCCCGTTCTAACGAGTACCCACAATCTATATTTAAGAGCAGAAATAAGAAAAAATATCACAATTTTTTCATCTTAAAATTTTCATTTTTATGACGATATAGGGTACAATGTATTTGTATAGGCGTGTTTTCGTAATGCGGACCGCTCGGGTAAAATCGTAATTCTCAAATCAAATCTATCAACCTATTGATCAATATGTAGGTGCTTCGGGCCCAAACAGATTTTAACCATCTTCCTACGCCGAAGAGCCTCTGTGGCATAGTGGATAAGAGCGTTGACTCTTAATCACTAGGCCTCTCTCCGCTGTGGCTAGAGTGAGTGAGTGAGTGAGTGAGTGTTTGAGTTTTACGTCCCACCAACAGCTGCTAAGGTCATACGGAGACAGGACCTCTGTTTACAGACTCATCCGAAAGTTTGGAGAAGCCCGGGATCGATCCTGCGACCCCTGGTTTACAAGGCGAGTAGCGTAACCACTACACCACGGAGGCTTCTGCTGTGGCTAGAGGCTCGAGGCTCGCTCGGGTCTCGCTCGGGTCACATGCGAGACGCCAGCCAAGTGCTGCAACAGAAGGCTCAGTGTTTTTTTTTGTTTCTCCGGGTACTTCAGTGTTCGCCGCATCTAATTAACCCTTATCTTGCTGTTCACGACAACCCCTATTTTTGCAAACAGTGCAGATCCAGATCAGATGGCTTCTGAAGAAGCCATCTGATCAGGATCTACACTGTTTGGCATTCAGTTTATGAATTTGTAGCAATAAATTACATCAAGTAATTTGATTGGTTGATAGACAGAATTGGGTGTGGCTTAAATGAATATTCAGCAAGAGAAGGGTTAACCATCAGCTCGATATAAAAGAAATAATCTTGAAAGGACCATGCAAGCAAAATGAAAAAAGGAAGATAAGAAAAGAGAAGGATCATTATGTAAAATTGTTCAATAAATTGGTTGTTTGATTTTCGTATTCTCAGAGATATTGTACTGATCAGTTTGGAGGCCTTCATGCAGAATGAACAAATCATTTTCTAAATTGCGACGGAAGTAAGGACGAGAATTGCGGCCGCGTAAAATCGATTGGGCCCCGGTGGAATTCGTTTCGTTGGCCGTTCCAGGGCGGATCTTCTGTCGCGGTTTATTTTTGTTATGGGTTGTCGTTGAGTGTGTGTATCGCTCATTTATTTATTTATTTATTTATTTATTTATTTTTGTTTGGTTTTGGATAGGCAATTGGCTATTTTGTGGGAAAGTGGCTGTCCTTTCGGCTTTCCGCTTTTGGCGTCTTACATCACGAAAACACACCTATATAATTTTGACCCCCTCGAACCCCACTTTTGTATAGTAAAACTGGGGTTTGCAGGGGTAAACCTTATTTTCTTATTTCTGCTATAAGATATAGATTATGGGTACTCGTTAGAACCGCCTCAATGAGGCGGTTCTAACGAGTACCCACACTCTATATTTTCAGCAGAAGTAAGAAAAATATCACAATTTTTCATCAGAAAATTTTCAGTTTTTTTTCGGCGATAAATGTGTCAATGTATTTGTATAGGCGGGGTTTCGTAATGCTGTTTCATTTGTTTCTTTTCCTTTGGTCTATATGGTGGGAGCTGTGGGTTAGTTGTATCGATTCCTGATCATTGCCTTCACGTCTATATTACAAAGGGTACTCATAACACGGACAGGGAAACGTGACTTTCGGTATCGATAGTGCACTTAAATGGGCATAAAATGCGGTAAGGAGCGTTGTGTTCGTATCCGCTCATGTGACATTCCTTGTGGTCTCCGGACGTTAGCCCCCCAGGACATTTGCCCCCCAATGAATTAATCTAAAAATGGACATTTGCCCCCCAGTTGAAAATGCGACCCGGACATTTGCCCCCCAGAGCTTATTTTTGGTATGGACATCTGCCCCCCAGTGCTTACTTTACAGGCGGACAATTGCCCCCCCCCCCCCCCCCCCACTGCTTATTTCAGAAAGGGACATTTGCCCCCCAACCTGGCTAGACAAGGCTATTCATTACACAGGCTTGTACATAGCTACATAATTTACATAATAACGTTTTGGTTAAAGTTTTACAGCCCATTCAAGATCATTTCAATTTCTTCAAGAATTAACCATCAGTGTATCCAGTGTAAAAACCACTTAAGTATAGGCGTCTGACACTAGACCCTCAGTGAGGCCCAAACTCAATATATGGTTCTGTAGCTTGCTTGCTTAACCCTTATCCTGCTGAATAAATTAAGCATCCCCAATTGTTGACTATGAACCATCACATTCTTGGTATATTTTTGTTAACTTAACAAATTGCATGACAAACAGTATAGATCCCCATCAGATATGGCATCTGATCGGGATCCATACTGCTTTCTAACGTAGGGGTTGTCCATAACAGCAGGTTATTATGGGATTCATATTTATATAGATGGAGTAATTTATTGCTTAACATTTTGTATTTCTGATGATAATAAACCAATTAATACATTGTTTTCCTCCTTTGTGTTAGCTCTGGTCTATCTGGGGGGCAAATGTCCCTTTCTGAAATAAGCAGTGGGGGGCAAATGTCCACCTGTAAAATAAGCACTGGGGGGCAGATGTCCATACCAAAAATAAGCTCTGGGGGGCAAATGTCCGGGTCGCATTTTCAACTGGGGGGCAAATGTCCATTTTTAGATTAATTCATTGGGGGGCAAATGTCCGGGGAGGGGGGGGGCAAATGTCCTGGAATCATTCCTTGTAGACCGATTTTCCTCTATTAATCGGATATGAAAACAGTGTTGGTGTCAGCGCACGAGAAAAGGTCCATTGATTGATTGGTTGATTGATTGATTTGAGGTCTAACGTCCCCGACAACACTGTATAGGTCATTTTGGAGACCTGACTTCTAATTTTGTGGGACGTTACCCGAAATTGAGGTGAAATGGCATCTCAAGCCTTGTAGCCCAATGAAACCAATAATCAGCATGGACTCGCTCCGCTTTGCCAACTCTAAGCGGTTTACCATTACTCGTGTGAGGTCAGTTTCTGCTCTGCGTGGAAGCATTATGCAGCCCGTTTATTTCTTCAAGCCCCGATTGGCGGGGTCGAGAAAAGGTCCATACCGCCTAGGTGACCAGGAAGATTTTGCAGTTCGTAGATATATAGAGGAAACCTATGACAATACGATAAGATAGTCGTGCGACATAGTGCATTTTTTTCACACCTCAAAAATGGCTACTTTTCTCCTTGATAGCCTTGATATGTTTCTTATTTATACAGCAAAGATAGTTTTTAGATGCTCGTTAGAATCGCCTTGTTGAGACAGTTCTAGCGTGTTCCCACAACCTATGTCTTGGAGCAAATATACGATAATAATATCATTTTAGAGCAGAAATAGAAAAAATTCACTTTTTTTTTTTTTTAAATCTTAAAAATTTCGTTTATTCGGGGGTGAAGTTTACTGTGTATTTGTACAGGCGTGTTTCCTTAACGTGTAAGGTTTTGGGGCTATTCATGTCACTGATTTGTTCACGTGATGAGGAAGCTTTTGTGCAAAAAGTCAACCATTGGCGGTGTGAGCGCTACGAGAGAATACTAAGAGTCCTTTTCTCACGACCATGTTCATGTTGGCTTATATTGCGGAAAGACCATTACGAAAACACGCCTATAAAAATACATCGTAAACTTTACCTCCGAAAAATCGAATTTTTTAGATGAAAAACTATGTTTTTTTTCCTTATTGCTGCTCAAAATATAGATTGTGGGTACTCGTAAGAACCGCCTCATCGAGGCGGTTCTAACGAATACCCACAATCTATATTTTAGAGCAGAAAAAAGAAAAATAAGGTTTACCCCTGTAAACCCCAGTTTTACTATATAAAAGTGGAGTTCAAGGGGGTCAAAACTATATAGGTGTGTTTTCGTGATGTATTTCGGAAAGACAGCGATATTTCTACATATCCGTCGCATATTTAACCCACGTAATAAAGGTCATTTAATATTTGTCATATTTAAATAAACACTGAAGATAATAGATACAATGGGCAAGTGGAAAGTAGGTTAAAAAAGTAAAATATCAGATATTCATATAGAACAAGTTTTATTACAAATGGACGGCCCCCGCCCATCGGGGCTTGAAGAAATATATGGGCTGCATGATGCTTCCACGGAGAGCTGAAACCGACCCTAACACGAGTACTGGTAAACCGCTTAGAGGATCTAAGCCTGTCCAGGCAAAGCGGTGCGAGTCGGCCCGCCCATGCTTATATACCCTATTGGTTTAATTGGGCGGCAGGGCTTGAGATGTCATTTCATCTCTTTGTCGGGTAAAATTCCCTCAAAATTGGAAGCAAGGTCTCCAAAATGACCTTTACAGTGTTGACGGGGACGTTAAATCTCCAATCAAACAAACATTATTACAAATGGAAAGTCATTCACTTTCGTAAAGGACTTATTTCCGGCAGCCGGTAGTCTTCTTGCTTTCAACAATATATGGGCAAATAAGTCCTTTAATTGCTGCATCTGTTACACCCTGAACGTCAAGATGGCGTCTGAGAAAACCAACTGTTCCATTGCCTTTTTTAAATTAGTGAATTCTGCTTTTAAACTGGGAGCATCACTAGAATTCTCGAAAAATTATGAGAAGAGGACGAGAGGCAGTAGGATTTTATTTTTGTACAAGCGTTCCTTTAGATTACCTTTTTGCCGAACTTAGGCGCTATAGCAAAATTCGATTGGCAATAGACAAGTTTGTTACATTTATTTTCAAAATGGGGGCAGGGACACATGAGGTGAACAAGTCCATGAAATGAAGACCCCCCCCCCCCCCCCCCCACACACACACACACCTAAACCACACTTCAGATAGAGAAAACTGGGGTTTACAAGGGTAAACATTATTTTCCTTATTTATTCTCCAAGACATAGGCTGTGCGTACTTGTTAGAACCCCCTCAATAACGAGCACCCAAAACCTAAGTTTGGAGTATAAGAAAAATATCAAAAATTTTCATCAGAAAAATTGCCCTTTTTTGAGGTTTGAAAAATGTACTATATCACACAGATGTGTAATCGTAATGGATAAGCAATAGACAGGTTTATTCTTGCACATCAGACAAGGAAATCCGTGATTTTACCCTGGGATAGAAATTTATGTTCTGACCCTGGTGTTCCGACCCAAAATCGAATATAATCGCGTGTTTGATAAATGCACTGGTTGATTACGACCTCGTATGCGCCGTCGTTAAGGTTGACGTCACAGCACGTTTCGTGACGTCACTAAACAATCCTGCAAAGTCAACACAATATGGCGGACGTTGGTAACCGAAGTGACTGCAGAATTAAAAATCCGCGCTAGGAAATGGAAGGTATGCAAGAAAAAGAATCCAATATGGGTGTGAGGGGTGGGTAGAAAAATCCGTCGCTCGGGATCACTGTCCGGCATCACTCGACAAGCCTCGTGATGCGGGACAGTGACCCTCGGGACGGATTTTTCCATCCACCCCTCACACCCATATAAGATTCTTATATTCTTGCACACCAAACAAGGAAATCCGTTTTACACTGGGATAGAAATTAATGTTCTGACCCTGGTGTTCCGACCCAAAGTCGAATATAATCGCGTGTTTGATAAATGCACTGGTTGATTACGACCTCGTATGCGCCGTCGTTAAGGTTGACGTCACAGCAACGTCACTGAACATTGCTACAGTGTCGACACAATATGGCGGACGTTGGTAACCGAAGTGACTGCAGCATTAAAATCCGCTTTAAGAAATGGAAGGTATGTAAGAAAAATAATCCAATATGGGTGTGAGGGGTGGATAGAAAAATCCGTCCCTCGGGATCACTGTCCGGCATCACTCGGCAAGCCTCGTGATGCCGGACAGTGTCCCTCGGGACGAATTTTTCCATCGACCCCTCACACTCATATAAGATTCTTATATTACATATATTATCATAATGGGGGCAGGGATAACAGGAAAGAAAGAAATCTCATTGGATGTACGTTCAAGAGATATATATAAATGTTTTAACAGCTGGTACTTTAAAGAAAACAATTACTCTGATGGAATCCCGAACAAATTAATCCTTTTAAGAGTATGTCCGATTGAAGAGAGACTGAGTTTAGAGGATAGGGGACAAAAGTCCCACACATATATGTGCTGATGTTACAGAGATTAAGAATCTCAGAAAACAGTAATTACTAGTCTAAGGGATGTATGTCAATGAAACGTTGCTCTGGTTAGATCATCTTGGCCACCTTTGTTATACTCTCCCTTCTGAAACAACTTTCATTCTATATATCGATCGAAGTTCAAAACTATATTCTGCCACTAATAGACTATGGCTCAGTCAATTGGGAAACACCATCAAGAAGAACCAGAGAAAGAATAATAAAACTTTAAACACAGAGCCGCACGCATCATTCATTACGCAAACACGCCTATACAATACATTGCCACATTTATCGCCGAAAAAATGAAAATTTCATGATGAAAAATTGTGATATTTTTCTTATATCTGCTCAAAATATAGATTGTGGACACTCGTCAGAACCGCCTCATCGAGGCGGTTCTAACGAGTACCCACAATCTATATTTTAGAGCAGAAATAAGAAAAAAAAGGTATACCCCCGGAAACCTCAGTTTTACCATATAAAAATGGGGTTCAAGGGGTCAAAATTATATAGGCGTGCTTTCGTGATGCTAAGAGCCGGCTATGACATGTCATCTTCTGAGATGTTCTCGAAACTGGGCTGGGAAACTTTTACTAACCGCCATAAGTAACACATATGTGGTAGCATTCCACTAAGTACCGGTAGGTGCCGGGTTTTATCACTTTGGGACCGAGCTTTTAGTTGCGCTCTAAATACCAGACTCTTGCTTCCATTGGATTTTTATCCCATGTTTTATTTCAATGTGAGAAAATGGTAGGTATAAGGGACTACAATGATGCATGTTTTATAAATATATCTGCAAGCTAACAGAATTTTTGCTGGTTTTATATGGTCACCCCTCCGTTAAAAATGTTGATTTGTATTTACTCCGTTCTAGTAGGTAAATGTTACGAGATGGAATAGGAAACTTCTCTGGTGCTTATGCACATCTAAATTATTTTAGTAGGTATATGGCAAGGCGGTGTGAGTGAAATATTGTTGGCGAAATACGGTAGGCAAAATGTGCTGCTCCATGCACAAGTCATGCACATATCATACGATGTATGCATGAGTGGTTTGTGGAGATTTTTTACCATACAGTTGGCCGCTATAAGGCCGATTTCTATAAAATTTGCCTAAAAATCGCCAACCGCCAAATTGTGCCATATATAATTTTCATTCTGGTCACGATGTTGTGAGTGTTATTTTTGACGGGAGTCATACCATTGATTTGTAGGGACGTTTCATCATTTTTCCCTATGGGAAATACTATTTGAACGCAAATCCATTATCTACTCGATTTTTGCTATCTGGCTATGATTGTGGACGGTATCTTCACCTCGCCACGATTTATGCGAGTTAATATGAGTATGCATGATTTTCCGGTAGTATTCATAGATATAACAAGTTGGCTGCTTTCAAAAAGCATCCAATAGGTTTGGTCTTGTCAGTCTACATTCTGATTTGAGCCAGCTGATATCAATATCCCACTTAATGCATTTTTTAAATAAAAATAATAAACTTTAAACGTTCCAAGGCGGTTCTAGAAGCCTCCGTGGTGCAGTGGTTACGCTACTCACCTTGTAAACCAGGGATCGCAGGATTGATCCCGGGCTTCTCCAGACTTTCGGATGAGTCTTTAAACCGAGGTCCCGTCTCCGTATGACCTTAGCTGTTGGTGGGACGTTAAACTAAAACTCACTCACTCCAAGGCGGTTCTTCTGTCGAGGTATATTTTTTGTTATGGTTTGTCTGAAGTCTGGAGGCCTTCATGCGGACTGAGCAAATTATTTGTCTAAATCGCGACGGAAGTAAGGGCGAGGATTGTGGCCACGTAAAATCGATTTAAGCCCCCCAGTGGAATTCGTTTCCGCTGACCGTTCAAAGGCGGTTCTTCAGTCGTGGTTTGTTTTTGTTATGGTTGTTTGTGTCGTTTATATTATTTTATTTTGGATAGCCTATTGGCCATTTTATGTGAAAGTAACTGTCCTTTTGGCTTTCCGCTGTTAGTGTTTCCATTAGGGTCTGTTGTTTCATGTTTGTGTGTCTTTCCCTTTGGTGTCTCTGATGGGAGCTGTGGGTTGATTGTAACGATTCCTGATCATTGCCTCGCCTTCTATTTTTTAATACAAAAAGTGTATATAAAATGTCAAAGTCTGTGACCTTGGTATCAGGAGGGGTGGGTAGTGATGAGTATTCTGTGGTAAATTGTTTAACGCCATGGCAAGTATAAACTAAATGTAACTTACATATGTTTTACACATGTATAGCACAAAACTTAACCATACGAAATTGTGAACCGAATTTTTCAAAGGTCATAACTCTGTTAATATTTGGTGGACAGTAATTCTCGAAACTTAAGGCATATCTTCACATCTTAGCCTTACTACATACACATTTTAGGCTTAATCGGATGAAAACTGTATAGTAGGAGTTATACGGAAACGAAAAAAAAGTTTACGAACGGACTTAATACGACCGTTTTTGTTGTTGTTGTTTTTCAAACGGGTATATAGAAAGATTTTTCCTAAGTCATCAGGCCTTCTATTGGGCCTTGGTTATCTATTTCAATTGTTGTTAATGTCCCTGTTAACACTGTATGAGTCTTTTTTGAGACATTGCTTCCAATCTGTCACCCAATGAAACTAAATGGTTGAAATGCATGAACGGTCCGACTCGAGCCACTTTTCCTGGACAGGCTTAGAACTTCTAACACTACTCATGTGCGGCCGGTATCAGCTCTGCGTGGAAGCATCATGCAACCCAATCTATTTTTAGCTCACCAGAGCCGAAGGCTCCGGGGGAGCTTATAGGATAGGCAGTTGTCCGGCGTCGTCGTCGTCGTCGTTGTCGTTGTCGTCGTCGTCGTCTGACGTCAACACTTTCAAACATCTTCTTCTCTGAAGCCACTGGACCGATTCAGCCCAAATTTTATCTGTAGCATCCTTGGGCTGGGGGATTGAAAGTTTGTGTTTTTTATGAAAATCGGCCCATTAGTTTGGTTGCTATGGCAACTTAGAGTTTCCATAGACTTATAATGGGGAAAATTGAAAAATGGCATTTACTGCCAAGTCATTGCAGATATTTGGACAAAACTTTTATAGAAATGTTTCTTGAGTAAAATTCTTTCAGCCATACGCTTTTATGCCAACCTGAGGGTCCCCCAGGTTGTGCCGGGGCCATGCCCCACCCCCTCCACTTCATAAAAGGCCATATATCTCAGAAACCATTCAGATCCCGACCCCTAAACCATATATATTCTTGTTCCTATTGATAAGACGCATTTAGTCACACCAACATTGGGGTCCTCAGGGATGCGCCGAGGTCATGCCCCACCCCCTCCACTTAATAAAAGGCCCCATATCTCGGAAACCATTCAGATCCCCACCCCTAAACCATATATATTCTTGTTCCTTATGATAAGACCCATTCAGTGACATCAACCTGGGAGTCCCCTGGATGCGCCGGGGCCATGCCCCACCCCCTCCATTTCATAAAAGGCCCAATATCTCGTAACCCTTACAGATCCCCGCCCCTAAACCATATATATGCGTGCTTCTTATGATAAGACACATTCATTGACACCAACCTGGGGGTCCTCAGAGATGCGCTGGGGCCTTGCCCCACCCCTCCACTTCACAAAAGGCCATATATCTCAGAAACTGTTCAGATCCCCACCCCTAAACCATATATATTCTTGTTCCTATTGATAAGACGCAACCAGTAACACCAACCTGGGGGTCGTCAGGGATGCGCACAGGTCAGGCCCCACCCCCTCAACTTTATAAAAGGCCCAATATCTCGGAAACCATTCAGATTCCCTGCCCTAAACCATATATATTCTTGTTCCTTTTGATAAGACCCATTCAGTGATATCAACCTGGGAGTCCCCTTGATGCACCGGGGCCATGCCCCACCCCCTCCATTTGATAAAAGGCCCAATATCTCGGAAACCTTACAGATCCCCGCCCATAAACCATATATATGCTTGCTTCTTATGATAAGACACATTCATTGACACCAACCTGGGGGTCCTCAGAGACGCGCTGGGGCCTTGCCCCACCCCTCCACTTCAAAAAAGGCCATATATTTCAGAAACTGTTCAGATCCTCACCCCTAAACCATATATATTCTTGTTCATTATGATAAGACGCATTCAGTAACACCAACCTGGGGGTTCCCAGGAATATGCTGGGGCCATGCCCCACCCCCTCCATTTCATAATATCACAATATCTCGGAAACCCTACAGATGGCCACCCCTTAACCATATATAGTCTTGTTCCTTATGATAAGACACATTCATTGACACCAACCTGGGAGTCTCCCTGGGCCTTGCCCCACCCCTCCACTTCACATAAGGCCTTATATCTCAGAGAATGTTCTTATCCCCACCCTAAACCATATATATTCATCTTTCTTATGATAAGACGCATTCAGTGACAGCAGCTTGGGAGTCCCCGGGGCACGCCCAGGCCATGCCACACCGCTTTACTTCATTAAAAGCCATATATATCAGAAATAGTTCAGATCCCCACCCCTAAACCATATACTTGTTCCTTATGATAAGACTCGTTCAATCACACCAACCTGGAGGTCTCTTTGTGCTGAGGCAATGTGCCCCGCCCTTCCATTTCATAAAAGGCTTTATATTTCAGAAACCATTCAAATCCCCACCCCATAATCATATATGTTCTTGTTCCTTATTGTAAGCACACCTACTGTAGCGGGGTCCGCAGGGGCCATTCCTATTTCATAAAAGGGCCTCAAATCTCTGAAACCGGTCAGATTCCCAGCACTGAACCATATATATACTTGGTCCTTATGATAAGACACATTTAGGGACAACAGTTTGGGCTTTCCTGGGATCAACAGGACATGCCCCAACCCCTCAACTGTTACAGAGGCCTTACAGATCCCCACTGCTAAACCATATATATTTTTGTTTCTTATGATAAGACGCATTTAGTGATACCAACCAGGGCTCCATTGGGTCCATGCCCCACCCCCTCTACTTCATAAAAGGCCTAACTTTTCAGATGCTGAGTCCACATGGGTGCTCATTTGGACATGGGGGTTCATTTGGTGGATTAAAATGATATCATGCTATAATACATGGCTGCCATTGGGCAGGATGGGCAGTGCCCACCTGAGCTCTGGTGAGCATAGTGGCCCATGGGCCTCTTGTTTCAGTTCCCGATGGACTGGGGCCGATCAGACCTTGGGGCAATATAGTTGACTGCATGAGCTGAAACCGACCGAACTTTGAAGTATTGCTGAACCGCCTAGGAAGATTTAAGCCTGCCCAGACAAAGTACTGTGAATCAGACTGTACCTTAAACCTCGACAGTTTCTTTGAGCGGTACCTCCGCAAAAACCTGAAATTTGCAATCCTTTTGTATATCTTTCTGGATCACAACTTAATTGTAAAAGAAACTGATTAGTAAAACGTCAAGTATTGAGTGGTTATCTGATACAATAGCTCCCATCGAATGCGCCAAAAAAGCTTTTAACAACTCGGTCTGTAACTGGTGGCAGGTCACTTAGTAGTCATGAAGTTTTTGAACAGAAACCCATCAACGTTATGACTGTTTCGCTCCCTAAATGTTTTATATATTTGGAAGAGTTAGAAGGTTCGACCTTGGCACTGACGTTAATTCTAGTAGCAAAAACATGAACATGTTTTTACACACCCAGCGATCTTTTTTATGTTTCGTTTAACGATCCTTTCAAGATTATTTCACTCACATCAAGCCGATCGTTAATCAGAGGCGAGCGAAAACTGGAGTACCCGGTGAAAAACATCCTGACCTTTCGTTGCAGAACTTCTCATTATGTGACCTGAGCCATGCTCAAACCTACAGCGTTGAGAGACCTAATGATTAAGAGTCAGCACTCTTATCAACTAGGCCACGGAGGCCCGTTACACCCAGCGATCTTTATAAATGAGGAAAAATAACGTTCTCTGTCTTTCCAACATTTACATGTACGTATTATTAGAGCTATTAGCGTATCGAAAGCTGTTCAGAATATATAAATCTGTTCCTATCTGTGTGAAGTAAACTTTGCAAGTTTTTTTTTATTTAACGGCCCAGTCAATACTGATTTGGGTCATGTTTGGGCCTGTCAGTGTACCTATCCACGCTTTTTCTGAGCAGGCTCATCCGTAAGCGGTTTACCAGTTCAGTGCACATTCTGTCGCCAAAAACTGACCCCTGCCCTTCCTGAATCAGCGGAAGGGAGATAATGACCATAGAAAAGATTTCATAATCAATCTCCACGAAAGAATGTTGCCGACCCCGGTAGGTATCGAACCCGAGTCTTCCTTATCACCAGTCAGACTGCATCCGACTCAGCTACCGCAGCCAGCCACACTTTGTGAGTAGTAGTATAGTTATAATCTGTTGTTTTTCGTTTCCATGGCCCCATTGACTTACTCCATAATGGCATTGCAAGACGTAAAATTTGCGAAAATGACTGCGGCTGTTATAAGTTCCCCATAAGGGAAATAGATACGCCTTAAAGGGGTGGGGCTACTCCTGCAAAAGTAGTTTCTCTTTGGATATGTCTAAGGGATATACTCTTAAAGGAAAGAATTTGCTTCTTAGGAGCAAATTCTTCCCTTTTAGAGTAGACCCCTTGAGCAGCAAATTCTTCCCCTTTTAGAGTAGACCCCTTTTTCAGTTGGACAGAGCCAACAGAGTAGCAACCATAAGGTCCTTAAAGTTGTATTTCCATCACGAAATCATGCCTATAGAATTGTGATCCCCTTTAATATGTTCTATAAAAGGGTTATCCTTTGGAAGCAAGGAATACACCACAGAACTGAAAAATATGGTGTGCACATGTTTTCTGGACCAGACTAGCTAGTTTCGGCTAATTAGGCCTCATCAGTGACCCTAAGATATTATCAAAATTCCACAATGGAATCAATGATCCCAAAGGGCAAGAAAATATAATCTACACTATGATGTAGGGCATGCAGACGTTTTACCGCCACCACACATTCCCATACACCAGTTGAAGTGAAGTTTAATATGTTCTATAAAAGGGCTATCCTTTGGAAGCAAGGAATACACCACAGAACTGAAAAATAAGGAGTGTACATATTTTCTGGGCCAGACTAGCTAGTTTCGGCCAATTAGGCCTCATCAATGACCCTCAGATATTTTCAAAATTCCACAATGGAATCAATGATCCCAAAGGACAAGAAAATATAATCTTCACTTTCATATAGTAAAGCACAGGTTTGCAGGGGTATACATTAATTTCCGTATTCATGCTCTGAGACACTAGATTGTGAGTACTCGATAGAATCGCCTCGTCGAGGCGTTTCTGTCGACTCCCCGCAATCTATGTTTTGAGCAAAAAAGGGCAAATATTCCAAAGTTTCTTTTCAAAATTTCTTTTTCCTTGGCCAAAAAATGACAATGCATTTGTATAGGTGTGTTTCGAAATACGGTAATAAAGGCTAACTGTAGGTTTTCTTTTGCTCCAGCATTTCAGTGTTTTTTTTTTTTTTTTTTTTTTTTTTTTTGCTGTCGAGTCCTCACCGTTGTCTCACCACTGTGGTTCTTTGATTATTTGTGTTCACGGAGATGTTGCACTGATGAGTTAGGAGGCCTTCATGGGGACTGAACAAATTATTTGTCTAAATCGCGACGGAAGTAAGGGCGAGGATTGTGGCCACGTAAAATCGATTTAAGCCCCGCAGTGGAATTCTTTCCACTGACCGTTCCAAGGCGGTTCTTCTGTGGCGGTTTATTTATGTTGTTGTTTGTTACTACTCACTGTGTGTATCACTTGTGTCTTTTTATTTTGGATGGCCATTTGGCCATTTTGTGGGAAAGTAACTGTCCTTATGGCCATCCTTTGTTTAGGTTTCCATTATGGTCTGGTCGCTTCATCTTTGTGTTTCTTTCCCTTTGGTGTCTTTGATGGGTGGAGTAAGTTAATTGCTTGATTCCTGATCTTTGTTTTACTTCTACTTTCCCTAGTTGTAAAGTTGAAAATCTGCTCGCCTTTCGAAAGTAAGGGGGGGGGGGGGCTATTGCCATTACCCCGGCGTCCGGCGTCGGCGTTAGCATCGGTGTCCGCATTTGTTGAAGTTTACCTGCAAGCAATCATTTGTGCTGGTTTACAAATTTATTTTCAAGTAAAGTTATCAACTGGTATAAAAAAAAAAAAAAAAAAAAAAAAAAAAAAATATTTTTCACATTCTTTTTCACTCGATTTCCCAGGTTTTGGGGCTGAAAAAGTTAATCATTTCTTCTGTATTACCTCCCTTATAAGCATATATTTTGTCAAATGCATGTGCGCAGCCAACTGAAACGCAACTTCTCTTCTACATATCCGAGAGCAGCAAAGGCTGTGGTAAGGCTGCACGTACTCGCAGGCTCGTTTAAGCCAGTGCTGGTCGCCTTTGTGAAAAAGACCCATGTCATGCCCATGAAGCCGATGCCACGTCTTGACGTTGCATCGATGTTGTCGCTCTGAATAAGCACGATATTTCTGGTAAGGCTTTTACGGAAACTGTTTCAGTGTTAGCTGTCCGTCTTAAACCATTGAAAGGAGGACAATCTACGTAGAAACATATTCACGGACCCGGCGAGGAGCAAAACCGCAACGTCGGTGCGCATCAAACTGTATTGGTTAAAAAATCGGCATTTATGAACAGAGAAGTCTGAATGTTGGGAGCTGCTCACTCGCACAGGTTTTATGCTGGTGGAAAATTTGTCCATGTACATGTAAAGCTTTTAAATTGCTCGTTTGACATGCGATGAACAATGGCATGTTTGTAAAATTGACCATGTTGGTAGGATATGAGGTCTCTTTCCGCCTGAGTTCGAGGCACGATCGACACACGTTCTGCAATCATGGTTTAAAACTGTTTTTTTTTTTTTTTTTCTTCACCCACCGCTTATAAAAGAACGGTTAATAATGCTGCTATAGAAATGAAGAAAAAACGACATATCACTTTCTACAACAAGCACACTTGATTGATTTACTTCGTGAAATACAACTCGGAATTTTTTTACGCAGTAAGTTATCTGCTAGTTAGACTATCTGCATGTGCATGTAACTGGACTCTGCAAAACTATTTTTTACTGATTTCAACTGTCAAATTCTCTTCGTAAACTCGTCCTGGAAATTCTAAGTGACCATGAAAAGTTTGAGACTCCGAGAGAAGTGTGACTCGAGTGACAGAATTAACTTTTGTAATCTGTAGGCGTTTTTTTTTTTTTTTTTTTTTTTTTTTTCTTTTACAAATACTTAAGAAAAGAAAAGCATTACATCAACAAGTCCGTGCAATGAACAACGAAGGTAACCAGGCACTAGAAGCACTTTGAGGCTACCGCATAAGTACTGAACAACCCTATAAACCCAACTTTATATAGAGAAAGTTGAGTGTACAGAGGTACATTATTTTCCTTTATAGGGGGTTCAGAACACCGTGCACCGACAATCTATATTTGGACTAGAAAAAAAAAGAGAATATTTTCTCACATCACGAAAACACGCCTACCTAATCTTGACCCCTAGACAATGGGTAGTCGTTAGAACCTCGTCATCGAGGCGGTTCTAAGCAGTACCCACAATCTATATTTAGAGCAGACATATGAACAAATCGGGCAATTTTTATTTGGGTGGCAAAATTCTGTATATATTTGAATAGGCGTGTTTTCGTAATGAACTGAAAATGCTAGTTCATGAGATTTTAGCACATACATGTTGATGTTTTATAATGATCCCAATGCAGAAGACGGGTTATACAGACCATAGGGTTAGTTTCGAGTCACAACAGTCGAATACGGCAGTTAGATAATTTCATCTTGCACGGGTTAGGCCAACTGGAATCAAGTACATTGACGAATTAACCCATATATGCCTAGCGACCCTTTTTCAGACATTGGCAAACAGTGTAGACCCAGATCAGACGCCGCATCTGATCAAGCTCTAAACTGTTTGCTCAACGTACATGCATTTTTGTAAAACTTACCTAAAATGGCATCCCTATGCTTAGAAAATGACCACTCCAGGCTCATAAAAGTGGAATATTTTTGGCACCTATGGGTTAATTATGAGGTTACATCAAAAGAACGAAACTGAAAGTAGGACCTGTTTCTACTGTAACTTTTTTTCTTTGGTTTGACTTCTTGGAAACGCTTTATAAATAGATATCTGGAAACGCTTTATAAATAGACATCGACGGGCGCTGCATTCCTGTTTATTCTGAACCCGTTTTCACTGCGTAAATATCTGTAGGGCTTTCCTAGTTATGCCATAAGACGGTTAGAAATAAACTGGGGTATCACCAATCCAATCTAAAGGGCTTCCAATCGAAATCGGAAGCCAAAAATGATAGACTAACTGCCACACCTGCCAGGTGTATCCATTTCCCTTAAGATATTTATTGTTGGAGTTAAAACGCTTGCTTTTCGGTCTGTTTCGCTATTCAGACAGGCTGTTTCCTGTAATTGCAGTATAGTATTGCATCATCGTTAAAGCTGATTGGTTGATCGCGTCACGTGCCCCTCCATGGAACAGTTACAATCTGGTCATTATACCCGGTTTGCCCGCCTCATGGCGACCAAACCAAAAACCCTGAAAAACGAACACTTTTCAGCAGCAGGTCAAGTTCTAACGATTGAACACAACATCGTGGCGGGACAATGAAAGTATATTGAAAGGTATGTTAAATTTATGTTTAGTATTATTTTGGTATGAACATGCTTGTAGGTTTTGGAGGGGTTTACTTCTAGTATACTCCAACGTTCTGAAGCCTATTCTGAATTCACTTTTGAAGCCTCTAGGCTACTAGCTTTACCAGCTAGAGGTCGCAGGATCGATCCCAGGCTTCTCCAGGAGTAGAATGAGTCTTTTACGCGAGGTCCTTCTCATTCTGACCCTAGATGTTGGTGAGACATAGAGTTTGGACACCCGCTCATTCTAGATTCATTTAGGCTTTTATAGACCCCTTTTGTAGAATATAATTAATTAACGCCGGGTCACTTGTTCGATCCATAACTTTTGACTAGCAGTGGTTAGAAAACCGTGGTCCCGTCTCTATATGATATTAGGTGTAGAGGGGACGTAAAATTAAGACGGGTTATCCATATCTTCATCATCAGGGCAAACTCTTACAAAAGCCTGTCGGGTTATTTGTGATGATGAACCGTGATGAATTTGATTTTACAAGCATGTTCATATTGAGTAGAAATAATCTTGTTCAAGAAGAATTACGAGTTCATTTTGTAATGATGTTTTTTTTTTGTTTGAGAACTCGGTTTGTGCATGTATGTACATAAAAAGAACGTGATGATGATAAGTGAGAGTATTTGGTCGCCACACGTCATAACGGCCTGAGAGGCATGGATTACATCAGCTGTGTCATTAGCGTCACGAGGACGGTTGTGACGTGGCGCCTACCAAATACAGAGAGAATTTACGGCAAACAGTGTTGGCCCTTATGAGACACTAACAAATGTTGTGGAGAATAGATGAAAATCTTCCTGTTTGTAGTTTCTATCTGTTGTTAATGTAATGAATTTGTGAATAGCTATATTTGTGAGCCGTGTCGCGGAGAAGGATATGAAATAGAGTTTGTTATGTTTCCTGCAATTGGCGGTTGACCAGGTAGCGCAAAGGCGTGGTCTGTTTAATCGCCTCTTACCTGTGATAATGTAGTGAGCACGAATTTGATTGGTATTATGCTCAGTAGTAGTGAGCATTAATTGATTTCTGTAGTGCTCAGTAAAGAAACATAAACTTTGAGTATTATTGTGTCAAGCGCTGGGTGCTGATAATTTGATGCACAGTCAAGTTGAGTTCTGCTGTGCAGTTATTTGTCACATGCACTGATCAGCCTGTGTGTCTGGTCGGCGCATGCGCAATAACGGTATATGCATGAACATATTCTTACTTCTCCGGGAGGGGGATCATGATATAGCATGTATGTTTTGTGAACTGTATCTTAGTCGACTTATCGTCATTTGCAAGCACAACAATGTGCGGTGACCTGCTGCTCCCTGCCACATAGGAGCGGGTACTGGTACGACGCTGTCGGTTCAGTGTCCAGCAAGAGCGGACAGACCCAATAACAGACCGTCGAGACCATAAGAAACAGGTCGTGGAAAACGATCTGGAATCAAGAAGTTACCGGGACTTCAATTTCGGATGGATACGATTCGATAAATGATATAAATCAACTAGTGGTCGACAAACTATAGTTTTCAGCAGTGCGCAAGAAATGGTACACCCTGTGGTTCACCCGAAGTGAACGTTTAATCTGGCCAGTCGCGTTTTGTGTTTCTTTTTCTTGTTTTATTGTTGTTTTTGTTGTTTGCTTCTGTAGACATTCACGTCACCCCGTTCCTAGCACAGGACATTGTTTTGCCTTCGGGGCGGACGTCGTGAGTGGGCTGCAGAAGCAAATAAATATGATGTTTTGTGTTAGTATTGTTGTATATAGGTACTGTAAATAATTCATGTCATTCATTTGATATCGTTCTTGTGCCTTACCCACCAGCTGCCCGTACACCTGTCAGAGATCACGTTCGGTTGTCTTGTCAGCATGGTGGTTACCGCCGAAAACACAAACATTTTTAGATGAAAAATTGTGATATTTTTCTTAGTTCTGCTCATAATATAGATTGTGGGTACTCACTAGAACCGCCTCATCGAGGCGGTTCTAACGAGTATCCACAATCTATATTCAGTAGTATGATCTATACAGTATATATTTAGAGCAGAAATAAGAAAAATAACATATACCCCTGAAAACCCCAGTTTTTCTGTATAAAAGTGTGGTTCAAAGGGGTAAAAAATATATAGGCAATCCTCGTGATGTTTTCGCTTTTTTACAAACAGTGTAGTCCCCGATCAGACGGGTCTGATCTGGTTTCTACACAGTTTGTTCAAAGAGAATACATTTTTGTACACCTCACATTAAACAAAGCAAACCTGACACCCCTATAATTGACAATGGAACCTTCCCAAACTTATAAGGTGGAAGATCCTATTGACGTTTGCTTGATTGTGTTTGATTTGAGGTTAACGTCCTCGTCAACACTGTTAAGGTCATTTGGAGACGTTGCTTCAACTTTTGTGGCCTTTTACCCGGCATTGAGATGAAATGACATCCGTCAAGACCTGTCGCCAAATGAAACCAACAGGGTTTATAAGCATGGCCGGCCGACTCGCACCGCTTTGCCTTGGCAGACTTAGATCCTCTAGGTGGTTTACCGTTACTCGTGTGCGGTTCGGTTTCAGCTCTGCGTGGAAGCATCATGCAGCCCATATATTTCTTCAATCCCCGATGGGCGGGTGTCTCCTATTGACATACACATATATAGGTTAACGGAAAAAAAAGATGATTTATCCCAAAAGACTTATCACTACGAGTCTGCTCTTCTTCCATGCAGAGCTGAATCCGGCCCGCACACTAGTACTGGTAAACCGCTTAGAGGATCTAAGCCTGTCCAGGAACCGCGGTGCGAGGTGGACCATCCATGCTAATAAACCCTATTGGTATCATTGGGCGACAGGGCTTGAGATGTCATTTCATCTCAATGTCGGGTAAAAGTCCCAGAAAATTGGAAGCAACGTCTCAAAAATGACCTTTACAGTGTCGACGGGGAAGTTAACCTCAAATCAAACAAATACAACGAGCCTGTTCTTAGTCTTTATTTGTCGGCCTCTTCCGTATCTTGGTATAGCCCCATATAAGGCGTGTCGGCCCCTTCCGTATCTTGGTATAGCCCCATATAAGGCGCGTCGGCCTCTTTAATATCTTGGTATAGCCCCATATAAGGCGTGTCGGCCTCTTTAATATCTTGGTATAGCCCCATATAAGGCGCGTCGGCCTCTTTAATATCTTGGTATAGCCCCATATAAGGCGTGTCGGCCTCTTTAATATCTTGGTATAGCCCCATATAAGGCGTGTCGGCCTCTTTAATATCTTGGTATAGCCCCATATAAGGCGTGTCGGCCTCTTTAATATCTTGGTATAGCCCCAATATAAGGCGTGTCGGCCTCTTTAATATCTTGGTATAGCCCAATATAAGGCGTGTCGGCCTATTTAATATCTTGGTATAGCCCCATATAAGGCGTGTCGGCCTCTTTAATATCTTGGTATAGCCCCATATAAGGCGTGTCGGCCTCTTTAATATCTTGGTATAGCCCCATATAAGGCGTGTCGGCCTCTTTAATATCTTGGTATAGCCCCATATAAGGTGTGTCGGCCTCTTTAATATCTTGGTATAGCCCCATATAAGGCGCGTTTTTTTCATGCGACGAGTACTGATACTAATTTCTGGATGAAAACATACGTTGTGGGTATTCACTAGAAGCGCCCAGCCGAGCCGAGCCGAGGTGCTTCTAATGAATACCCACAACGTACGTTTTCTTGCAGTAATAAGAAAAATAATACGTGGATAACCATTCCTATCTTGGGTTATGTCTTGAGAAGTTAACATATGTAACCAACACATTTAACTTTTAAATTTACTTTTATTTCTGGGCTTGTTTTCACCATATTTGACAATTATAACCCTCAGCTGAGGAGCTCCAGACAGGTCATTTTTGCTGTTAGCTAATGTTTTGTTCTGTTTTATTTTCTAATTTCTGTAAAATAGTGTAGACACTGATCAGACGCCGCCTTTTGTGGCGCCTGATCTAGGGGTACACCGTCGCCAATGTATGGTTTTTACCCATAAATGCAGAAGTATAGACTTTTATGGCTACAAGTAACTGATCCGGCTTGTCAAATATATAAACTATTCATTTTTTAGTGTTAACATTTTTTTTAACATATCAGTGACTCGCAAGAATACGTCTATGTTATTTCACACATCAGTGATCATTGTCTGTTTCTCACATTGTTCAGCACTCGTTCCTTCTTCATGCCCTGCCCAGCGTCTCTCTTGGAACGTAGAAAGTCTTGGGCGGAGCCATCAATACGCCTTCCCCCACCTTCTCCTGGGCCGCCCATCTGGCCGTACGCTGAAAGAAATAAACATTTGTAAAATAAAAAGAAATATATAGAAATAGAGTGAAATTCAGCAATTAAGTCAACATAAAATGAAGTCTTATTCTGTTTTTAAAAACTTATTTAGTATGTTGTTGTTATTCGTAATAAATTTTGTGCTTTCTGCATACAGTGTCCTCTGGTCAGAGACCACCTTTGGGACGGTTCAAAGGTGGTCTAAAAGACCACATTTGAACAGTCCCAAAGGTGGTCTTAATATATGAGTTTTGCTGTAGATGCCCAGAAAATGCCACAGTCAAAGATTACAGCCTATCAATGTCACCAAGTGAAAGAGTACCTACATGTAACAATCAGTCCCCAAAGGTGGTCTAAATATATTAATGTTGCTGTAGATGCCCAGAAAATGCCACAGTCAAAGATTACAGTCTACCAATGTCACCAAGAGGAAGAGTACCTACATGTAACAATCAGTCCCCAAAGGTGGTCTAAATATATTAATGTTGCTGTAGATGCCCAGAAAATGCCACAGTCAAAGATTACAGTCTACCAATGTCACAAAGTGGAAGAGTACCTACATGTAACAATCAGTCCCCAAAGGTGGTCTTAATATATGAATTTTGCTGTAGATGGCCAGAAAATGCCACAGTTAAAGATTACAGTCTACCAATGTCACCAAGAGGAAGAGTACCTACATGTAACAATCATTTCCCAAAGGTGGTCTTAATATATGAATTTTGCTGTAGATGGCCAGAAAATGTCACAGTCAAAGATTACAGTCTACCAATGTCACCAAGAGGAAGGGTACCTACATGTAACAATCAGTCCCCAAAGGTGGTCTTTATATATGAGTTTTGCTGTAGATGGCCAGAAAATGTCACAGTCAAAGATTACAGCCTACCAATGTCACCAAGAGGAAGGGTACCTACATGTAACAATCAGTCCCCAAAGGTGGTCTTTATATATGAGTTTTGCTGTAGATGGCCAGAAAATGTCACAGTCAAAGATTACAGCCTACCAATGTCACCAAGAGGAAGAGTACCTACATGTCGAACGATGAAAAACAATTGTAATAGCAATCCCTGAGGATTGAAAAAATATGAGCATTAAATGCATGTACGGGGAGACCTTTTACAGCCACCACACGGCACAAACAAAACAGGTCTGATATGCAAAATAGAAGTGGGGGCAATAATCAGGAATCGATACAATTTACCCCAGTTTAACTATACAGAAGTTGTGTTAAAGGGTGTCAGAATTATGCAGGCGTATTTTCGTGATGTTTGGCTCATACTAGCCCTAACTCAACCAAACCCATAGTCCAAAAAGCGTTTGAGTTCAAGTATCAAAGTTTGAGTTATTAAAGTTCGCATTACGCTAACAAGTCCTTGAAATGGACACCCCGTAAATCCCATTATTTTATATAGAGAAAACTGGGATTTATAATGGTGTACATTAATTTTCTTTATTTCTGCTCCTATACATATATAGTAGAACTTCGATGGCTCGAAAACCGATGGCTCGTTTACCATGGATGTGTCGAACCCATTCTTGAGCCCCTAGCGAAATCCTCTACATAAGAAATAGTGCGGGATAATTGAGGAGATTTTTTGTCTTTTATCTTGTAAATGTATGCTGTGTGTACTCATTAGAATCGCCTCGATGTGGCGATTCTAATGAGTACACACAGCATACATATTCATTATAGAACACCGAACAGATGCCTAAAAGTATCTCGCTATGCCTCCTTACAGGAACCTCAGTGGCTCGAACTACCCCTGTCTCGAACAGATTTTCATGGTCCCAAACGGGTTCGAGCCATTGAAGTTCGACTGTACATAAGTTGTTGGTATTCGTTAAAATCGCCATTGAAGCGGTTCTTATGAGCACACATAAAAACTGTTTGGAGTGTAAGTAAAACACATCACTTATTTTCATCATTTAGAGGTATGAAAAATGTTTTATGTCACAGATTCGTGTACGCATTATGAAAACACATCCGTCACTGGCCTCGCCCATCGGGGCTTGAGAAATAGATGGTCTGTATAATGATTCCACGCAGAGCTGAAACCGACCCCACACGAGTACTGGTACATGTATCTCAGCCTGACCAGGCAAAGCGGTGCGTGTCGGACCGTCCATGATTATAAGCCCTATTGGTTTCATTGGGCGACAGGGCTTGAGATGTCATTTCATCTCAATGCTGGGTAAAATCCCACAAAATTGGAAGCAACGTCTCTAAAATGACCTACACAGTGTTGACGGGAACGTTAAACTTCAAATCGAACAAACAAACAAACAAACAAACACATCCGTGAGGCATGGTGCATTGTTTCTATCTCAAAAATGGACATTTTTTATGATAGTTTTCTTAGTTTTACTCCAAACATAGTATGAGGGTGCTCGTTAGTTCCGCCACATTGAGACGGTTTTAACGAGTACCCACAACCTATTTATTAAAGCTGAAATAAAGAGAATAATATATGGCCCATGAACCCCACTTTTCTCTATATAAAGTGGGGATAAGAGGGGTATTAATTATAGGGACTTGTTAACATGATGTTATACCAGTACAGTAAATTCTTATATTAAGACCACCTTTGGGACTGTTCAAAAGTGGTCTTTAAGACCACTTTTGAACAGTCCCAAGGGTGGTCTCTTATTAGGATAAGCCGGGTGTATCAAACACAAAGACAGAATAGCTAAAACCTTCTCAATAAGCTTTTTAAAGTAGATTTAGTCTTTAAAAAGTAATTTTAGGTGGTCTTAATAGCGAAATTTTAGTGTATTTTGAGTGTAATGTACGCTCGTACCTGAGAAAATAGTCAGAGCCACAATCATCACCACCAATAACGCTTTTCCGTTCATATTTAGTTGTTGTTTTGTTTTTGTTTTTCTTCCTTCCTTTCTTTCTTTCTTTCTTTCTTCAGCTATTCCCAAGTTTCCGATATATTGTAGTTATCCGAAAGCCCGGTCAAGGGTTTAAATACAACATAGGTCACGCTAATAGCAGATCTCCGACGTCATTTTTCAGCTGGCATTTCAGGATAAATTGTTGAATATTTACTTAAGTGCGTGTTATACCCTGAAATTTAAGAAAAAGTACGTCAACAGTCTTTTTTAACTGGTTGTCTTTTCGGAACAGGCCCGGCTTCGTTTTCCCATCTACGTGCCAAGTGAGGCATGGGCCCGAGTATGACAAAACCGAATAGAAGACATTGTGTGACCGAGAAAAAATCTGACCAAATCTTTCATTAACCCAGATGCTAGTGAACTCAAGCGAACAGCGAGGTCTCTGATCATACTCCGCAAAAGCGCAGACAAATTTGAATCTTTGCAGGTCGAATAGGGTCAAAGGTTACAAAACGTTTCATGCTCAGCTCATGTGAGTATGAAGTTTGTCCTCCTGGTAAAGTTTAAAATGCCAACAATAGTTGGAATTTTAAACTTTATGAGCAGGAACAATAACAAAAGTAGGCATTTTAAACTTTATGAGCAAGTCAAACAATAGTTGGCATTTAAAACTTTATGAGCAGGAACAATAACAAAAGTAGGCATTTTAAACTTTATGAGTAAGTAAAATAAAAGTTGGCATTTTATACTTTATGAGCTGGAACAATAACAAAAGTAGGCATTTTAAACTTTATGAGCAAGTCAAACAATAGTTGGCATTTTAAATTTTATGAGCAGGACAAACAGTAGTGGGCATTTTAAACTTTTGAGCAGGAACAATAACAATAATTGCCATTTTAAACTTTATGAGCAGGGCAATCAATAGCTGGCATTTTAAACTTTAGGAGCAGAAAAAAACTGATTGCCAGCAGAACTGAAAAGGCCAATATCTTCACTAATTTGTATTTTATTTTTTTTATGAGCATCACAAGTTTTATGCTCATTTGAGTTGAAAAAGCATGAAAAAAGATTTATAACCTCTTTGATCGTGGTAGCTAAGTGGTTGGTGCACTTGCCTATTGTGCGAGAGACCCTCGGTTCGATTTCCGGCAGCGGTAATAAAATTGCGGTGTCAGAACATGCTCCATTGGTATCATCTGCAGGGATGAAAACTTTATGTGCATAATCCTTCGGATCGCGACGTTTATTCTGAAACCCCGGAGAGAATATAAGAATCTGGGTGTGAGGGGTGGATGGAAAAATCCGTCCCGAGGGTCACTGTCCGGCATCACGAGGCTTGCCGAGTGATGCCGGACAGTGATCCCAAGGGACGGATTTTTCTATCCATCCCTCACACCCATATAGGATTCTTTTTCTTGCATACCTTCCATTTTTAGCGCGGATTTTTAATGCTGCAGTCACTTCGGTTACCAACGTCCGCCATATTGTGATGACACTACAGGAATGTTTAGTCACGTCACGTAACGTGCATGACGTCAACCTTAACGACGGCGCATACGAGGTCGTAATCAACCAGTGCATTTATCAAACACGCGATTATATTCGATTTTGGGTCGGAACACCAGGGTCAGAACATAAAATTCCATCCCAGGGTAAAATCACGGATTTCCATGTCTGGTGTGCAAGAATGTATTTTCTGGCACACCAGACAAGGAAATCCGTGATTATACCCTGGGATAGAAATTTATGTTCTGACCCCTGGTGCTCCGACTCCAAATCGAATATTACGCGTGTTTGATAAATGCACTGGTTGATTTCGACGACCTCGTATGCGCCGTCGTTAAGGTTGACGTCACAGCACGTAACGCGACGTCACTAAACATTCATGCAGTGCCAACACAATATGGCGGACGTTGGTAACCGAAGTGACTGCAGCAATAAAAATCCGCATTAAGAAATGGAAGTTATGCAAGCCTCGTGATGCCGGACAGTGACCCTCGGGATGGATTTTTCCATCCACCGCTCACACCCATATAAGATTCTTATAGCGCACATGTGAGTAATAGTCAAATGTGACCGATTGCAGTATCAGTTAAACGCAAGAAACGGGAAGAAATAAAGGCTAGGCCCCCAGGTTATAAAAAGTTAACTTTTTCCAAGCTCAACCGCCTTGAGCATGAACTATGTGCTGCTCATTTAGTTGAAAATGCCAATAAATGTTGGCATTTTCAAATTAATGAGCAGGACAAACAGAAATATCTGCTGATCTGAGCAGAAATTTTGCGTCCATTGATTGTTTTTCAATATTTACATGTATAAGCATTAAAGATTTCATGCTCGACGATTTGAACATAAAAAAGGTTTTATAACCGCGGCCCCTGATCTTCCTGTGGGTTATATCTTGCGCTGATTTGAATGTTGTTTAACATAGATGCCAGTAAATCGTTTTATAATATTTTCCATGTCATGCCATAAAGGCGATGTTGAACTACAAAAATATTGAATGTCACCTTTTTTCAATAAAAGCGACATCGCGGCCTTACCAATTAAAAAATTTATGTCATGCTGTTTGAAATTCGAGGGTAGAAAAAAACTTTAAAATGGGTATCGTCACGGCAGTAGAATATTTCATAGATGTCACTGGTCGCATGTAGGTCATCGTGATTCTACTTGTTTTTGTTGTCATTTACTTGAATTTGAAAAAAAATAAAAAAAAAATAAAAAAACGCTATCACCCTTGGTTCTATCTAGCGTCGTTATTCTATTTATTCCCTGTTTATAGACATCCATAATTATTTATGATTATCCATAAATTGAATGAGTGACATCCATAATATCCATATTTCTTGTTTGCTCATAATATAGATTGTGGGTGCTCGTTAGAACCGCCTCATTGAGGCGGTTTTAACGAGTACCCACAATCTATATTTTAGAGCAGAAATTAGAAAAATAGAAAGGTTTACCCTTGCAAACCCCAGTTTTACTATATAAAAGTGGGGTTCAAGGGGGTCAAATTATATAAGCGTGTTCTCGTGATGGTAAAACGGCCATAGGGTTCCAGGAGAAACAGAAGAAAAAAAAACTCACAGAGAAATAAGCGCTTAGCAAGAGGAACAGTCAGTCCACTCTGTCTAACTATACTTAAAGACAACAACAACTACAATTTAGGATTGCATTAAGCGAGATTTAATGCGCTAGTCGTAGGCCGAGATCCAGAGACTTGTGATACAACAATTCTATTGTGAGAAAAACTGCTTTGATCATTTTGTGAATACTTATGAACTTGACTGAAAGTTGGCTGAAAGTTGACATGTCTGAACAGCTAGAAGATCTCGCTAGGACTGACGCACCACACGTTCTCTAAACCATCTTTCAACCACGTTTAAACAAAACAATTTTCTATTGGCTAATCCAGCTCGAACCACTGTCTTAAACACTGTCTTGACCACTCAAGCAACAAAATAGCTGTTGTCATACATAGTAACGTATAAGACAACAATTTTCCGCTATTCTTCGAAACGCGGAAAATTTATATTCTCAACATCATGAAAACAAGTCCGTGAAACGAATACCCCTCTTAACCCCACTTTATATAGAGCAAACTGAGATTTCGGTCCCGCCCATCGGGGGTTGAAGAAATAGATAAGCTGCATGATGCTTCCACGCAGAGCTAAAACCTACCACACACGAGTACTGGTAAATCACTTAGAGGATCTAAGCCTACCGAGGCAAAGCGATGCGCGTCGGATCGTCCATGCTTATAAACCCTATTGGTTTCATTGGGCGACAGGGCTTGAGATGTCATTTCATCTCAGTTTGGGGTAAAAGTCCCCCAAAATTGGAAACTACGTCTCCAAAATTACCTATACAGTGTTGACGGGGACGTTAAACCTCAAATCAAACAAACAAACACACTGGGGTATACAGTGGTAGAAATTGTTTTTTCTTATTTCTGCTCCAAGACATAGGTTGTGAGTTTTCGTTAGAACCGCCTCAATGTTTGCAGTGTAAATAAGAAAACTGTCACGGATTTTCATCTGAAAAGTAGCCATTTTTGAGATGTGAAAAAAATGCACTCGGTCGCACGACTGTGTTTATCGGAATGAATAACATTTTTGTGGATTTTTTCGATATGTAAACTCCGGCAAATCACTCACAAATTGCATTCACCTTATTTGCATTATCTGCTGGTTCCTAGTCTGAAGGTAATCAGCGTTGGAAAAACAGGTAACCAGACCCCCCTGGTCAGGGCGGTCTGGTTACCTGTTTTTCCAATATTGACAATGTGCAAACTGGGAGCCAGCAAATAATGCAAATATGGTGAATAAAGCCCGAGCTAAGTTTGTGAGTGATTCGCTTGAATTAACATATCGATATAATCCACAAAAATGATAATTCAATCCTTATAATAATTCCAATTTTGTCATCCAAATTTTTAAAAATGCAAAAAAAAAAAAAAAGGTACATACGAACGCGATTCGCTTTATATATTATATTGTTTATCATTACGCAAACACGCCTATACAAATACATTTCCACCTTTATCGCCAAAAACACGAAAATTTTATGATGAAAAATTGTGATATTTTTCTTATTTCTGCTTCAAATATAGATTGTGGGCACTCGTTAGAACCGCCTCATCGATGCGGTTCTAACGAATACCCACAATCTATATTTTAGAGCAGAAATAAAAAAAAAATAAGGCATACCTCCGGAAACCCAGTTTTACTATATAAAAATGGGGTTCAAGGGGGTCAAAATTATATAGGCATGTTTTCGTGATGTATTGGAGTTTAACGGCCCAGTCAACACTATTTTAAGTCATTTTTGAGCCAGTCAGTTTACTTATCCACACTTTTCCTGGTCAGGCTAAAATGTAAGCGGTTAACCATTACAGTGCACATTCTTTCGCTAGAAACTGACAACTGCCCTTCTTGAATCAGCGGAAGAGAGAGAATGACTGTAGAAAAGATTTCATGATCAGTTTCCATGAAGGAATGTTGCCGACACCGATAGGTATAGAACCCGCGTCCTCCTGATCACCAATCAGACGCGTATCCGACTTACCGAGGCTGAACGCGATTCAATAATAATAAAAAAAAAACAGTCTAACTTATTTCTGGGTGAGATCGATCTCTTCTTTTTCGGTGTCATCACGAAAACACGCCTATTTAATTTTGACCCCCTTGAACCCCACTTTTATATAGTAAAACTTGGGTTTCCGGGGGTATACCTTATTTTTCTTATTTCTGCTCTAAAATATAGATTGTGGGTACTCGTTAGAACCGCCTCGATGAGGCGGTTCTAACGAGTGCCCACAATCTATATTTTGAGCAGAAATAAGAAAAATGTCACAATTTTTCATCCTAAAATTTTCATTTTTTCGGCGATAAAGGTGGCAATATATTTGTATAGGCGTGTTTGCGTCATGATTGTCCTCTAGAATGATATTCTCGGACCAACGATGTTCCAGTGCCATCAGCCCAGACCTGACTCCTCAATTGCCGCCACGACTTCTTCGTAGGACCGTAAATGACGTCCACGGAAATCCCTTGGAATATGAAACAGTCACTAGGAGCTAAGTCCGGAGAATAGGCGAGGTGCAGTATTAGTCCGTACCCATTCCGCTGAACAGTATCCATTGCAATTTTGCAAGTGTGGAATCTTGCTTTGTCCAGTTGATACAGAATCCCTTTGGAGAGTTTACCTCGACGTTTTTCACAGATCGCACTTCTCAGTTTTAGTTGCTCAAAAGTCCTTCATAATAACGCCTTGTGCGTTCCAAAATACAGTTTCCATCATCTTTCCAGCAGAGGGTTGCGTTTTAAACTTCTTTGTTCTCGGAGACCCCGGCCCTACCCACTAACCACTTTCAGTTTTTTCCCTGGCTCAAAATAATTGACCAAGGTCTGATGTACAGTCACCAGACGTGAAAAAAAATCATCCTCCTTTGACCTAAACCGTTTCAACTCGCTGCATACTGATGCTCTGGTTGCCATTTGCTTGTCACTAAAGGATTTTGGGACCCAGCAGGCTGTTGCATTATGTACCTTGCGCATAACCAAGCTATCATGTAAAATTGTTGAAACGCTAACATGTGAAATGTATTATGCATTCGCTATTTCTTCCACCTTAATTCGCCTATCAGACCATACCAGACCAGCGTTTGAATTCCCCAAATCAGAATTTAACTTGTGCATACGATGGTGCAGAAGACCCATAAACATTGGTCAACTGACAATGTATTTCCTGACCTGTTTTCCCTTTCAAATACAATTAACGAATTCATCACGAAAACACATCTATATGATTTTGACCCCCCCCCCCCCCCCTATAACCCCACTTTTATATAGTTAAACTGGGGTTTGCAGGGGTATCAGGGGTATACATTATTTTCCTTATTCCTGCCCTAATACATAGGTTGTGGGTACTCGTTAGAACCGCCTCAGCGAGGCGGTTCTCACGAGTACCCACAACTTATGCTTCGAGCAGAAATAAGAAAAAAATCGCAATTTTTCATCAGAAAATTTTCATTTTTTGAAGATAAAATGTTCAATATATTTAGATAGGCGTGTTTTCTTAATGTACAGCACGGCACTCAACCTTTGACGAAAATCTTGCTTTTGCATCGCTTTCCATGTTTGACGTTCAATACCATATGAGTGAATGACACGATCAGTGTGCAATTTTGCCCTCATGCCTAAAACATGTATTGAAACAAGGCATGATAATCTTGGTTTTCTTGGCCGGTTGGAATTGGGATAGGCTGGTTACTTATTGAATTGTCCTCGTACAATGAATTCTTTCGAAAGCCTTAGAATGAGCTTACCAACGACCACGGCGGATTGATTATTCAGTTGGAAGCTGCAATCTTTGAAATAAAACCTACGCGTCAAAATCAAGTCCTTAAAGGCATTATATTCTTGATTATTGAGGACTATCATTTCATTATATAATATTATGTAGCCCTCAGTGCTGACTGAAGAGAAGTCCTCTGTCTTCAACAGGTAAGGGGCCTCCCTTGAGAAAATCAATAATTTTCTAACTTTTGACTAGAGTGTACATTATTGATTTTCCCCTGAAGTGCCTCAGTCAGGGGATTCAACAAGATCTACTAATCACCCTATTAAGGGCTGCCTTTGATCTGCTATAGACAGTATATCACAAGGAGCAATAAAACAACTATGAACACACGGTGTGTCCTACTGTTTTAGAATAAATGCCTTTAAATTCAGTTTATTTGTCCTCTTTTTTGACAGTTTTCCATCTTTAATCGAACGCTATTGACATCGACTCTAAACGTGCTCTTTGACGTCACGATGTAATACTGTGTGAAACAGATCTGAGATTTCTGGTCATCGAATTTATCGAAGTATAAAAATTTTATTTTTAACCAATCAAATCGCTCGAAATGCACATACTGATGGGGAATCGGAATTATATCGTAATGAAAGCACTATACAACAAACGCATAATCATAACGAAAACATGCCTATACGAATACCTTACCGCCGAAAAAAAACGAGAATTTTAAGATGAAAAATTGTGATATTTTTCTTCATTCTGATCTAAAATATAGATTGTGAGTTCTCGTTAGAACTGCCTCGATATTTTTCTTATTTCTGCTCTAAAATAATGATTGTGGGTACTCGTTAGAACCTCCTCGTTTTTCTTATTTCTGCTCTTAATTATAGATTGTGGGTACTCGTTAGAACCGCCTCATCGAGGCGGTTCTAACGAGTACTCACAATCTATCTTTTTGAGCAGACATAATAAAATAAGGTATACATACCAATGTAAACCCCAGATTTCCTATATTTAAAGAGGGTTCATTGGGGTCAAAATTATATAGGCCTGTTTACGTGGTGATAAATAACTAAATGCACATCAACAGAAGTGACTGCAATGATCAGGAATCAATTCCGTTACCCCACATTTTCCATCAGACACCACAGGGAAAGAAAGACAAACATGAAATAATTAAACCCTGATGAAAACATCACTAGCGGAAAGCCAAAAGAACATTCACTTTCCCACAAAATGGCTAAATGGTTATCCAAAATAAATATATATATAGTAAAGACAAACCATAACAATGATTAACCACGAAAGAAGAACGGTCAGGAATAGGTATTTATTTCACGGGTCGTGTGTGTGTGTGGGGGGGGGGGGGGGAGGGGGGGGGGTTCATTAATTGATTTTACGTGGTCACAATCCCCGCTCTTTGATGCGTCGTGGATCGGACAAAAATCCCGAAGATCTCCAATTAGCAACATTCACCCCACAACTTCTATCAGAGACACCAATTAGAAAGAAACACGTGACCCAAAACCTAATGAAAATATCACAAGCAGCAAGAGTAAAAGAAAGATAATTCCCCACAAAATGGCCTAACGGCTATCCAAACCATCGCAATTGAACACAGAATTAAGGCATCCAACACGTCAGCAAGTCCGTATAATGACCACCCCCTAAATCCCACTTTATATGCATGTAGAGAAAACTGGGGTTTACGGGGGTACACATTATTTCTACCCCAAACATAATTTCTAGGAATAAACGAGAACCCACAATCAGTGTTTTTGAGCAGAAATAAGAAGACTTTTGTATATCCCTGTAAATATATAAAAGTGAGGTTAAATGGTCCCCGTCAAGCGATTTTGGTACTTATCGCCTATGCGAGCAGCGAAGATTCAGGCGAGCCTGCGCATCCGCGCAGTCTCGCCAGAACCTTCGCTGCTCGCCCATACAAGCAATGAATCAAGAGGAACCTTCAGACAGAAAGCCATATCCCTGGCCCCTCTGAATGGCTGGGCATGCGCAGTTAAAATTTGTCATGACGGAATGTTCGAAGACACAAATTCGCTTGGCGGGGCTCAAATGGTGTCAGAATTATATAGGCGTGTGATCGTGATTCATGGCTGTAAGAACAGTGATTTTCTGGTAAAATTATTAAAAGATGTTCAGCCTGAAGGTGTGTTTTTGGTGTTTGTTTGTCGACTGGTCATTTTCTCAGTTTGCTCTAAAGTATTAGCAAAGCAAACATACCATGATACTCGTCATCCTTACCTGCAACGGCCCTCAGTTCAGCCAAATGACTTGCGTCCAACAAGCTTGTCATGCGAGGCAAGTCTATTTGCATCATGCAGATGGAGATGGCTAAGATCCCAGTGAAGAACTCGACTAAGTCTTCGTTAATGTACAGTCGAACTTCAATGGCTCGATCACATTTAGGACAATGAAAATCTGTTCGAGACAGGGGTAGTTCGATCCACTGAGGGTTACTTCCAGGAGGCATAACGGGGTTAATTTTGGGACATCTTTTCGGTGTTCCATAATAAAAATGTATGCGGTGTACTCATTAGAATCGCCTCGACGAGGCGATTCTAATGAGCACACACAGCATACATTTGCAAGATAAATGTAGCAAATGTCCTTAATTATCCCTCACTACTTCTAATGTTGAGGAATTCCCTAGGGACTCAAAAATGGGTTCGACTCAGCCATGGTAAACGAGCCATCGGTGTTCTAGCCATCGAAGCTTTACTGTATTTGTGTTTATTGACACTGACTATCTCTTCAGATGTTAAAACCAACCCTGGACCCGAGTATCCCTGTGGCTCTTTCTCTCGCGCGCGTGAAAATACCCGGAATGAGTGTTCGAGAGCGATTCAATAAGCTTGAAGCTTTCATCGCAATCGAACTAAAATAAATTAGTATAAACTAAACTAAAATATCCCTGTGGCAGTTGTGGTCATGAGGTAAGTAACGATGACCATGCCATGGATTGCGACAATTACCATAAATGGTTCCATATCCAGTGCCTAGGCATTGGAAACCACACATACAGAATCTTATCAACAGAAACCTCTTTTTCATGGAACTGTACAGTGTGCTTCCAAAGGATAACCCTTTTATAGAACATATTTAACTTCACTACAGCTGGTGTGTGGGAATGTGTGGCGGCGGTGAAACGTCTCCCTGCCCTAAATCATAGTGTAGATTATATTTTTTTGTCCTTTTGGATCATTGATTCCATTGTGGAATTTTGAAAATATCTGAGGGTCACAGATGAGGCCTAATTGGCCTTAACTAGCTAGTCTGGCCCAGAAAACATGTACACTCCATATTTTCAGTTCTGTGGTGTATTCCTTGCTTCCAAAGAATAACCCTTTTATAGAACATATTTACTAACTTCTCACAAAGCTCAGCATCTACACCTTTGACATCCGAAAGTAGCTACAGTTTACTAAATGACGATTCTGTTTTTGATAGCAACCCTGAACTATAGACAGCAAGGTTTGCCCCCATCAAAATCAATGCACTACCTGATACACCTCAAATCAAGAAGTCTTCCCCTAGCTTAAAAATGTTTAAACATTAATTGTCAGTCTATTCTGAACAAAAGGTTCGAATTTCAAACACTCTTGGATGTTGAGAAACCAGATTGGGTTTTTGGTACAGAATCCTAGCTCAACAAAGATCACTTAGTGAAATCTTCCCACGCTCACATGGGTACACAACTTTTCGGCGTGATCGAGCCAGTGGCACAAAAAGGGGGAGGATTTTTTATTTTGGTTAAAGATACTCTTCTCACATCTCAGCAAAGTCAATTCGAAACAGAGTATATAAGCATTTGGGTCAAGACTGAGGTAGCTCATTGTATATCAACAGCCTACTATAGACCCCAGGAAAATGAATTTCACAGGTTAGAGGAATTTAGAGCATCTCTGAATATTGTGAGCAAGATGAACGGTCACATTTGGATTTCTGGGGACCTACATTTTCCAAAACTCGATTGGGATGAAAATCACACACCCCACATCAGGCAAGGCTGTAGTTTTCCCCCAACTGTATGATGATTTTAGGGGCCATTTTTTGGCGATTTCAGCTTAGTCCAATTGGTCGACGAACCAACCAGACTAGGAAATATTCTAGACCTGTTCTTAACAAATAATGACACACTGGTCATACAAGTTTCCATCTTACCTGGAATATCTGTCAATGATATTGACTAATGACTGGTCAACATTAAGCCTTTTATTCCCAAACAAGTACCCCGTGCCATGCCTCTATACCGTAGCGCTGACTGGACAGCTTTTAAAGCTTACGCTATGGAAAAATGCGAGGAACTCATATAAGACCACCCATCGAAAACTGTAGAATACCTCCGGAGTTCCTATAAATCTGTAATCCGCAGTGGTATAGCGAAATTCGTACCAACCAAGACTCTTGGTGCAAAGAAAAGTCTACCGTCGATTACTCAGACCATTAAAAGACGCATTAGGAAAATAAACTCCCCCCTTTCACAAACTGAAATCCGCTAATAGTACGAAAGACCGACATAATTTCCTAAAAACCAAACTTCTCTTCTGCAACAAGGTCTATCGGAACCCGAATTTTATGATGACTTAGTATATAAATTCAGAAAACTATATAATCGCAATGACTTCAGCACCCAATTTCGTAAAATCATTCTTCGATATAAAAAGATTGGGTACAACATGGATATTATACGACAGACTGCATGCATGGTAGTTAACCCAATCACGGTTGGCAACTTTGCTTCCCTCTTTAATTGCACGCCGGTGGGTCAGGCCTCAGATTCTATGACGGCTCCAACGTAAAGGCTTATTGAAAATTAGAGAGATAATGTTGGTTGGTGCCTGATGCTCTGTCTCTGGTCGGGCTCATCGGAGTCTAACTGTTGGTTGTCTTTTGCTCCGGCATTTCAGTGGTTTCTTGCTGTCGAGTCCTCACCGTTGTCTCACCTCTGTGGTTCTTTGATTTTTGTGTTCACGGAGATGTTGCACTGATGAGTTAGGAGGCCTTCATGCGGACTGAACAAATTATTTGTCAAAATCGCGACGGAAGTAAGGGCGAGGATTGTGGCCACGTAAAATCGATTTAAGCCCCCCAGTGGAAATCTTCCACTGACCGTTCCAAGGCGGCTCTTCTGTGGCGATTTATTTATGTTGTTGTTTGTTACTTACTGTGTGTATCACTTGTGTCTTTTGGTTTTGGATGGCCATATGGCCATTTTGTGGGAAAGTAACTGTCCTTATGGCCTTCCTTTGTTTAGGTTTCCATTATGGTCAGGTCGCTTAATGTTTGTATTTCTTTCCCTTTGGTGTCTTTTATGGGTGGAGTAAGTTAATTGTATCAATTCCTGATCTTTGTTTTACTTCTACTTTGTTAAACAAGAAAATTAGGCAGTCCTATAATTCATACATCGAGGACATTCTAAGCATCAACACCACTGATCGCACCGATCAGAACTCATCTTCTGACCCGATAGACCCTGACAAGGGTCAGTCAAGTTTTTCATAAAAAAAAAAAACAATCCTTTTCACACAGATTAAAAACTCAATGAAGGACTCCACAGGAATGGCACCACAAAGAGATCCCGACTCAGGATCACTTGAAACACAACCCTCGGACAAATATATTCTATGAAAGGGTTATCCATTGGAAGCAAGGACTATACTACAGAACTGGAAAATATGGAATGTACATGTTTTCTGGGCCAGACTAGCTAGTTTTGGCCAATTAGGCCTCATAAGTGACCCTCAAACATATTCAAAATTCCACAATGGAATCAATGATCCCAAAGGACAAGAAAATATAAACTACTTAGCCACATAGCAAACAGGCAATTTCATAAGGCCTTCACAAAAAAATCACCTGTCTCACTCAGCCAGCTCGCCACCCAATCCATACAAAATGGGTTGGACGATGGAAATAAAAGCAAACAATATATCCCATCTACACTTCACTGCAAATACCCACTTGTGCCTGAAGTCTCTATTTCGGTGCCTGACATCCTAAAAATTGCTATGCAATCTAAAACCAAGTAAAGCTTCAGGTCCTGATTCCATAAAACCCATTGTTCTGACAAATCTAAGCAATGAAATTACCCCATTCCTTTCCATTTTATTCCCAAAGTCACTCAACACAGGGCAGGTCCCAAAGGACTGGACCAAAGCATGTGTTACCCCCATCTTTAAAAAGGGGGATAAGAGTGGTCCCATTAATTATCGCCCCATATCACTAACATGCATGGGAATGGGCGGCGGTCGTAAAAAGTCTCCCTGCCCTACATCATAGTGTTGTCCTTATTTTCTTGTCCTTTGGGATCATTGACTCTATTGTGGAATTGTGGAAATTGTGAGGGTCACTAATGAGGCCTAATTAGCCGAAACTAGCTGGTCTGGCCCAGAAAACATGTAAACTCCATATTTTCTAGTTTATTTTCCTTGCTTCCAATGGATAACCCTTTTATAGAACATATTGAAAAGTTTGCAAGAATATAAAGCAGACGACATAAACAAAGGGTTGATTTGTCGACAGTCATTCGAATTTTTTATAGACCAAATCAGATTTCTCCCTGATCTTTCAAAGACTTTATCACATCTCATGCCCTGTCGCCCAATGAACAAATAGGGTTTATAAGCATGGGCGGACCGACTCGCACCACTTTAACTGGGCGGGCTTAGATCCTCTAAGCGGTTTACTAATACTCGTGTGCGGTCGGTTTCAGCTCTGCGTGGAAGCATGCAGCCATTCCATATCTTCAAGCCCCGATGGGCGGGGGGGGGGGGCGAAAGTCGTGTGATAATTTAATGAAATTGCCCCAGGGGTATATGAGGAGTGGCCGTTTAAAAATCGAAGAAATTGGAGGGGCATATTGCTTCGGCCCTGTCCGTCCGTCAGTCCGTCCGTCCGTTACGTTTTAAGTACCTAGGTAAACTACAGAATGGCTTGAGCTAGGATCTTGAAATTTCAAATATGACATGAGCATAAAAATAAGCGGGCCCGTATTTTTTTCTTTTCCGTCGGACTTGTCCTTGCGGAGTCATGTCCCTTTTTGACTTATGCATTGTGGCTATAGGGAAACCTTGTGAACAAAATATCTGGAGAACCGCTCGAGCTAGGCCCATGGTATTTGGTATACAGCTTAAGGTCTAATGTGTAGATGACCTGATTACTGTTTGACGAAATTCCTCAAATATTTAACGGAGTTATGCCCCTTTTTGGACTTGTGCATTGTGGCTATAGGGAAACCTTGTGAACAAAATATCTGGAGAATTGCTTGAGCTAGGCTCATGATATTTGGCATACAGTTTGGGTCTAATGTTTAGATGACCTTATTAATTTTTGACCAAAATTCGAAAAATTTTAATGGAGTTATGCCCCTTTTTGGACTTATGCATTGTGGCTATAGGGAAACCTTGTGTACAAAATATCTGGAGAACCGCTTGAGCTAGGCTCATGATATTTGATATACTGTTTGGGTCTAATTTGTAGATGACCTGATTAACTTTTGACGAAATTCTAAAAAAATTAATGGAGTTATGCCCCTTTTCGGACTTATACATTTTGGTTATAGGGAAAGCTTGTAAACAAAATAACTGGAGAACCACTTGAGCTAGGCTCCTGATATTTGGCAGTCTGTTTGCTACTAAGGCATATATGACCTGGATAACTTTTCTTTAAAATCTGTTAACATTTGACAGGTTTATTTTTAATTTGGCTTATGCATTGTGGCTATAGGGAAACCTTGTGAACAAAATATCTGGAGAACCGCTTGAGCTAGGCTTATGATATTTGGTATAAAGTTTGGGTCTAATGTGTAGATGACCTGATTAACTTTGACGAAATACTGCAAATATTTAATGGAGTTATGCCCCTTTTTGGACTTAAACATTTTGGCTATAGGGAAACCTTGTGAACAAAATAACTGGAGAACCACTTGAGCTAGGCTCATGAAATTTGCAGTCTGTCTGCTACTAAGACATAGATGACCTTAATAACTTTTGTTTATAATCCTGATTATCGTCTCGGCGATAATCATGTTTATTTTGACGCTGGCATGGATTCAGGATTGCTTTCCCTACCTTTCAGCAATTGCATATATTTCTAAGGGCATATTTAGCGTTTATTTAATCCAAATTGTATATAAATCGTAACACTTCCGCATCAGTGGCGGCCATATTTGTTCTGTATCTTTCCAGACGCTTGCAAAGATCAATAGGCGCTATCGACGCTCTGCGCATGCTGTGCGATAGCTTCCTTTTCCTTTTGCTCATCATAAGCTGCAAACGGGCGAAAATTCAAATCTTAAAATCGGGTTAATCTATCGGCAATCCTGAAGTGAAAAGAGATGGGCAAGCGAAAGGGTTCTTCTGAACAGGTCTCTAATGCGACTGGTGTAGTGACTCGGGGATCGAAGCGGGCTAAGGCGGTTGAGGTGGTGCAGTTGGCGGCGGCGGATCCAAAACCTGACACAAGCCAGGAGCGACAGAACCAGCCAACAGGTAATCCAATGCATCAAGGACCCTCACATAAAACTTTCACAGCTCCTAATATCATATACTTTGAGCACATACTCAGAGAGTTCGCTCAGGCATGCCAAAACCGTGCCGAGGGTCCCATGCAAAACTCCACTTTGAATGCACCTCAGATTGGCATTAACAGCAACACGGTTGTGAACCCCGCTCCTCCCACTGACGTAGACCATTCTCAATCTGTGCAAGTCTTGCCACAAGGCGATTTGGTGCCAAATTCTGCTCCAAGCAATTCTCAACAGAACCAAATGGGTGCCAATGGTACAGGAGCAACCAATACTGATCAGCCTGGCATAAATCCCCCCTGCATTGAATTCTGTACAGCAAAACCCCACCCTAGCACTTGATGGACCAGCAAACACACAACCTGGCCATAATATCATGGGTACCTCGTTTCATCACTGCAATTATCAATTTTAACTTTGGGGGCGATATGGTCAGGCTGGGCAGTGAGGAAATCTCTTGCCATGTGCAGAGTTCAATTAACCAGAGAATTTGGTCAAACCAGTACATCAACATTGACCTCCTTTTGAAAGGGGCAATTGAATTGCAGAGAATTTGTGCTTCAGGTCTAGTGCACTTGTCGAAGAATGGATGCTTAGAGACTCGGCCTGAGCTTTTGCACAAAGGCACAGTTCCGAACATAGAAAGATGGACTGATGCCTTCATTATCTTCTCTTCGATATATCTGAAGAAATACCCTGATAAAACCCAAGAATTTTTACAATATATGAACATTATAAGAGACGCTGCTGCTCGATCTACTTCCTTTGCCTGGAGGGCATATGACGAGCAGTTTCGCATGCGCCAAGCTACAAACGTGCAGCCATGGAACAGGCTCAACCCTGACCTTTGGTTGAGAATCATGACGAACCTGGCTGCACATCCGGCCCCCGCTCCAACTCCCTTTAGGCCCCCTACATGCCTGGACTTTAACAATGGGTTTTGCAACTTCCCTACATGTCGTTTTCCACATGCATGTTCATTCTGTGGGGGAACCAATCATGGATGCGTGTCCTGCTTTAAACTGAACCCGGGGGCCACAAGGGGAGGCCAATCTTTTCGCCCCACGAGAGGTTTCAGCCCCCATTTCCGTGGCGGAAAAACCTTTTCGAGACGCGGGGCCAGGCCATAAAGGGGAACTTCATTAATTCACCTTGACCCTCCATCTGTTTGTATGCATCTCTTATCTCTTAATTTTCCTTAAATTTCAGTGGATACTAGCCCCATGGCTCTTTCCCAGGCACTGCTAGATTCCCAAGACGACATCTTTTCTTTAGCTAAATCCCCAATCAACATCCAGAACCTTATTAATGAGTTGGATGGCTACCATGGGGACAAGGCAGCCCTCCTGATTGACGGTTTTTCTAATGGATTTCCACTTCACTACTCAGGAGAGCGAGTTCCGTATGATTAAAAAAAAAATTGAGATCGGCAATTTCCAATCCCAAAATTGTGCGCCAAAACATACAGACTGAAATAGAGGCCGGTAGGGTGGCCGGTCCTTTTGAGTTCAGACCCTTGCCAAATTTACGTGTCTCTCCTTTAGGCTTGGTACCAAAGAAGGAACCCGGCCAATTCCGCCTCATTCACAACTTGTCATTCCCTAGTGGTGATTCTGTTAACGACTTTATTGACCCTCAGCTATGTTCGGTTCAATACACTAGCTTTGACGAGGCTATACACATGGTACAGGACCTTGGTGAAGGTTGCCTTTTGGGCAAGTCCGATGTTAAGTCAGCCTTCCGGCTGCTCCCAGTTTCGATTCATGATTTTGACCAACTTGGTTTCAAGTTTGACGGCAAATTCTATTTTGATAAAGCCATGCCATTCGGCTGCAGCATTGCATGTCGCACTTGGGAACTTTTTGCGACATTTCTCGAATTTAATGTTTTGTCTCACTCGGCATCAGGGAAGCTTCTTCACTATCTCGATGACTACCTCTGCGGAGGGGTGAAGGGTACCAATCAATGTGCAAGCATCATGACAGTGTTTGAAGAGCAGATGTCGGTCTTGGGTGTCCCGATAGCAAGGGAGAAAACTGAAGGACCTACCACTAAAATTGTGTTTTTAGGCCTTGAAATAGACTCTGTGGAAATGGTGGTTCGCATCCCCAGGGAAAAAATAGATGAAATTTCACACAAAATTCGGGAGCTGCTGACTCGACATAAATGCACGCTCAAGCAAATGCAATCATTGATTGGCTCACTCAACTTTGTATGTCGGGCAATAACCCCGGGTAGGCCATTTTGCCGCCGGCTTATAAATGCTACCTGTGGTTTGTCCAAGCCGTACTATTACCTTCGTATTAATCAAGATATGAAGAAAGATCTCAAGCTCTGGCTGGAATTTTTTCAGGATTTCAACTGTATCTCAGTTTTCCATGATAGATATTGGGTGTCTAATGAGGACATCCAACTGTTCACCGATAGCGCAGGGGGATCTGGCCGTGGCTTTGGGGCCTTCTTTGAAGGGAAATGGGCTTGTGCCCCTTGGCCTCAGTCCTGGTTGGAACAGGGTATCCTAGGGGATATCACAACCCTCCAATTGTTCCCTCTCTTAGTGGCTTTAACTATCTGGGGGGAAGCGCTTCGTAATAAGAAGATTTTTTTCCGGGTTGACAACTTGGCAGTCGTACACATAGTGAACTCCATGACATCCAAATCTGACAGAGTCATGGACATCTTAAGAGCAATTACACTGCGTTGCTTGCGCCTGAATGTTGCTGTGAAGGCCCAGCATATCAGCTCGGCCGCAAATGATGTAGCCGATGTAGGCCGTTTTCAATTTCAGAGGTTCCATCGGCTCGTACCAGATGCAGATCCAACTCCAACACCAGTTCCCGACCATCTATGGAACATCTTCTCCTGAATGCACAGAACCTGCTGACCGCGAGCTTGTCTGATAACTCACACGCTGTTTACAGGAATGCTTGGTCAGCTTTTCAACAATTTAGTGTTGGTTACGGTTTGCCAGACTTATGGCCAATACCACCAAGCCAACTTACGCTCTTTTTCTCCTAATGCTCCTTCCACAATAACTACATATGCATCCTGGGCTAAGCTTTTTTCATAAGTTGCATAATCTTACTGACCCAACTGAGTATTTCGTAGTGAGGAAACTCTTGGAAGGATGTAGACGCCTTAGAAAAAGAAGTGATGTGCGTGCCCCAATATCAAAAGTTATCCTGTTGCGAATATGTGCAATTTTACCGCAAATCTGCACATCAAATTATGAAACTCTACTTTTCAGGTCCGCTTATTTGTTTGCTTATTTTGCACTGCTTCGGGTTAGCGAGGTGGTGTTCACTGATATCACTCATGCGAAAAGGCCTTTGCTTGCTTCTGATTTGGAAATAATAGGCAATCCACCATCTTTGCTTGTCTCCATTCGTATTGGTTCATGTGGGGGGGGGGGAACGACATAGTTCAACTTAAAGTCACCCGGATAATTAAAGACACTAGAAAGTACTTGACATATATTGCATCGGTTTTCCCAGATGCTTTATTGGTGTGGTCGGACATTCTTGTGAGGTCCCACTGGAGGGGGGCAATTAATACCACAGAGAACATGAAGAAACTTGACAATAAAAGAAAAAGGGCAAGCAGAGCAGGGCGGCTTGTTCCAAGGGGGTTTGCCCAGGGCCGATCCATTAGGTACTCCATTGACACAACTCCAGGCCTTCTGAAGGCAGATGGAACACACTTAACTTTAATTGGCAATGCCATATTTCTGGACACCTTGAAGGAGGCCATTCACAGATTTTCTGTGGATCCCACGCTAAAAGTATATGACCCAAATGTTTAGTTTATGAAACCATAACTTTGACACAGAGATTTTCAAAAGTTCATATCTGCTTTAGCACTCAATCAGTTTCATATGAAGGATAGAAAAATGGTAGTTATCTCATTTGTTCGCTGAATTGGGGGACAAATTTTGCACCGCTACGCAGCTTAAATTTGTTGTGGCGGAATACAGCGGCCATTTTGGACGCCATGTAGGCATAGCATATATTGCAGTTAATCAAACTCTTAAAACCTAGTTTGCATCGGTCATTAAACCATTAAGTAATAAGGCCTATGCCCGGCTTGTTTGTTGGGAACCTAGCCAGTCAGCTCAGACGGCATAACCATGCAATCAAGCTAGTCTTAGGTCACCAAAAGTATTTTCAATATAAGATCAAAGTTTCAGGTATTTTAAATCAATTTTTAAGTTCAAACTTTGGAATCTTCTTCAGTAATTTTATTTATTTAATAACCGGTATGAACATCGCTTTGGTTTTGACGGTATCACAACCTTACTAACCAAAATGAGTATTACAAATACATTTAAAATATCAATATCACCCCTTAGGTTACACTCTGCTTCTTCTGTACGGATTCCCCATTCTATTAAGAACTTTAATACTATGTTGCCTTCGGTATTGGTTAGACCCTTAAATTTGTCTTCTGTAACTTCAGTTAATCTCAAAGGAGCAGGCAATACCAATGTTTTTGGGAGTAGTCTTCGTATAAGACTATCTCCTCTCAAATCACCCATCCTTCGAAAATATACTAATCCGTGGAAAAGAAGTGGAATGTATCCTAGTATTTCTAAGTGCAATGCCAAGAGGTGCAGATGTTGTTCGCATTTAAGCACTGCGTCTACCGTTACTTCGTCTGTAAACGGTAGACGCTTCTCTGTAGTTAACATGTCTGATTTGACATGACAGTCTACAGATTTAATTTATCTAATTACTTGACGTGCTGCAAACTGTAATATGCAGTACGTCGGTCAAACTAACCGCATGCTTAAAACTAGATTGAACGAGCATTATCGTAGAATGAGTAAGCCTAAGAAAACTGACACTTTCTTGTACCGTCACTTTCGACGTACAGGTCATTCTGTAAATAACATTATTATACAACCAGTGGAAAAACTTTATTACGATGCAAATTCTACATCTAGATTCAAAATGATCAAAAGACATGAAGCTGAACTGAAATGGATTAAATTTTTACAGACCCCTTTTCCACTGGGATTTAATGACAACATTTATCATGAGGGTATTATTTCCAGAATGCCGGACTTTGATATTTTCTCACTCCTGGAATGTCGAAAACGCAGAACTAGATCTCACGGCACCAGGAAAAATGGTAACTTTAAACGTAAATCACGTGCGTTTAAACGAACCAATACTAGACTGAAGTGACTGTCAATTATATTATTAAATCATGGACGCCACTCTATGCTTTCATTTTTAAGTTCATTACCCGTTTCTGTTTTACGTCTTCTGGACACCGAGGCGAATAAATTCTACGATAGTTCTCATCAGTTATATGATGCGGCTCTCTTAACTAGAGGCTATACTCAGCATACTCTCCGTCCTTACATTGATTCTGAAATTAATCATAAACGTCATTTCTTCAAAATATCCTTCATTAATAACGGTATGGATTTTATAGATTTGCCCAGTATCTTCCGTGAGAGATCGGTGCTTTCTTCCATTACTGCTTATTTTCAAAATACTGAAACACCTATAATTTGCTATAAATATAACAAACCTGTTAGATCTATCATTTTTAATTTCAATAAACTTGTTTCAGATCTTGATATTGATACTAATACTCCTGATTCATGTGATTGTAAAAACTCAAAGTATTGCTATCCTGCTGCTGGTCATGTAATTACTGGCAATTTGAAAATTATTCCTGATTCTAGGATAAGGAATATAATTTCTAAAGGACCGAAATATCGGTTTCCTTCTAAAATTGATTTCAGTAAATGTAGAGATGAAATCGCTGCTTCCTTGAATGAATTCGGTAATCGATGGTGTAAGCGAGAGTATGTTGAGTGTAAAGCCCTAAAGGACTGGAAACTTAGCATTTTAAGACTAGTGAATTAACGCAGTTCTTTCTATTCTCAAAATACTAACTTATTACCTCCTAAGCCCAAGACGTCTTTATGTCATCTTAAACTAGGTATTCAAGAATTTCATAAGAAGTTTGTTTTGGCCCCTGCAGACAAGGCCGCTAACAACGTCGTCGTTGTGTGACGGCTCCACTATGTTAACACGCTTAAGCAGGAGCTTGGTGGTACTAAGGCCTATGAACTTCAGCCTTTGGCTGAAGAGAGAGCTATAGTAGATAAACATGTTTGTCTTTCAGCCACCAAGTTTGCTGTGTGTGTTAACGAAGGCCAAGACAAGCTTCCTACGCTATACTGGTTACCAAAACTTCATAAAAAACCTTACAAAGCACGGTTTATTGCAAATTCTAGTTCTTGCACTACCACTGAACTTTCTAAATTATTAACTTCCTGTCTTACTGCCATTAAAACGCATGTAATTAAATATTGTGATAAAGTCTTTGAAAGATCAGGAAGAAATCTGTTTTGGTCTATAAAAAATTCGAATGAGGTTTTAAATAAATTGAAATCTAGACAGTTTCGTGCTTCTAGTCTGTCTACCTACGATTTTTTCACTCTTTACACTACACTTCCTCATAATCTTATAAAAGAAAAGCTTAATGATTTAATTGAATGGGCTTTTCACAGAGAAGATTCTCTCTATCTTGCATGTAATGTCAGAAATGCATTTTTCACTTCTAAAGAGCATAAGAATTATACACTTTGGTCATGTCAGAAAGTGTGTGATGCCCTCACCTTTCTACTTGACAATATTTATATTAGATTCGGTACTAAGTTATTTAGACAAATTGTGGGTATTCCGATGGGTACTAATTGCGCACCTCTTGTGGCTGATCGGTTCTTGTATTGTTATGAAAGAGACTTCATTTTGTCGCTTTCCATTGATAACAAATCTGAAATTATTGAAGCTTTTAGCTCTACTTCTAGATATTTAGATGATTTATTAAATATTGATAATACCTATTTTGATGGTTTGATCAGTCAGATTTACCCCCTAGAACTTCAGTTAAATAAAGCAAATTCTTCTGATACCGAGGCCCCGTTTTTGGATTTACATCTATCTATTGTAGATGGATTTGTTTCGTACAAAATTTATGATAAACGCGATGACTTTGGTTCTTTGATTTCTGTGTTCACGGAGATGTTGCACTGATGAGTTTGGAGGCCTTCATGCGGACTGAACAAAATTTTTTGTCTAAATCGCGACGGAAGTAAGGGCGAGGATTGTGGCCACGTAAAATCGATTTAAGCCCCCCAGTGGAAATCTTCCACTGACCGTTCCAAGGCGGCTCTTCTGTGGCGATTTATTTATGTTGTTGTTTGTTACTTACTGTGTGTATCACTTGTGTCTTTTAATTTTGGATGGCCATATGGCCATTTTGTGGGAAAGTAACTGTCCATATGGCCTTCCTTTGTTTATCAATTCCTGATCTTTGTTTTACTTCTACTTTGATTTTGAGATTGTAAATTTTCCTTTTTTGGATGGTGATGTTCCTCGTGCGCCATCCTATGGCGTTTATATTTCGCAATTAATTCGATTTGCTAGAGTGTGTAGTCATGTAACTGACTTCAACACTCGTAATAAATTATTAACGGCTAAACTCCTTAATCAGGGTTATCGGTACCATAAACTACGCAAAGCCTTTTCAAAATTTTATAGACGCCATTCTGATTTAATTTCAAAATTCAATATTGGACTTAAATCTCTTCTGCAACAAGGTCTATCGGAACCCGAATTTTATGGTGACTTAGTATATAAATTCAGAAAAATATATAACCGCAATGACTTCAGCACCCAATTTCGTAAAATCATTCTTCGATATAAAAAGATTGGGTACAACATGGATATTATACGACAGACTGCATGCATGGTAGTTAACCCAATCACGGTTGGCAACTTTGCTTCCCTCTTTAATTGCACGCCGGTGGGTCAGGCCTCAGATTCTATGACGGCTCCAACGTATGAGCTTATTGAAAATTAAAGAGATAATGTTGGTTGGTGCCTGATGCTATGGCCATTTTGTGGGAAAGTAACTGTCCATATGGCCTTCCTTTGTTTAGGTTTCCATTATGGTCTGGTCGCTTAATGTTTGTATTTCTTTCCCTTTGGTGTCTTTTATGGATGGAGTAAGTTAATTGTATCAATTCCTGATCTTTGTTTTACTTCTACTTTTTATGTCCGAAAGTGGAATATTAGAGGTCTGACATTGAGCTGGGGCAATGGGGCTTCCATGGAGCTTTCAGTCGTCATTCCTCATACTTATTTTGGCAGGATTGTATGGATATTAAATTAAAGATAACGGATCGGATAAATCAGAATTGCTAACTTGTTTGAAAAATAGAAAGAAAACTTGGAATTTCATTGGCTCATATTGTATTTATGGAATAATATATTTCCTAGAAATATCAATCTAACACGGATAATTAAGATACAATTTGCGGATGAAGTGCATAGCTCTATATTATATAGCCTGTCTGTTTTACGGTTAGCCCTAATGGCGTCCAGGGTGGCTGCCACTTTCAACCGACAATATTCCTCCATTCTTCATGTTATTAATCTGTGTATAAATAGCCTGATGGTGGCAAACCTTGTACTTGTTCAGCTACCCATCCTGGAACGTAATAAATTTATGAAATGGTTTATGTTGTTTGTTAGCGTTCTAAAATAATCCTGATTATCGTCTCGGCGATAATCATGTTTATTTTGACGCTGGCATTGATTCAGGATTGCTTTCCCTACCTTTCAGCAATTGCATATATTTCTAAGGGCATACTTAGCGTTTATTTAATCCAAATTGTATATAAATCGTAACACTTCCGCATCAGTGGCGGCCATATTTGTTCTGTATCTTTCCAGACGCTTGCAAGATCAATAGGCGCTATCGACGCTCTGCGCATGCTGTGCGATAGCTTCCTTTTCCTTTTGCTCATCATAAGCTGCAAACGGGCGAAAATTTAAATCTGTTAATATTTGACAGGTTTATTTTTAATTTGACTTATGCATTATGGCTATTGGGAAACCATGCAAACAAAATATCTGGAGAACCGCTTGGGCTAGGCTCATGATATTTGGCATACAATTTGGGTCTAATGTGTAGATGACCTGATTAACTTTTGACGAAATTCCGGAAATAGTTAACGGAGTAATGCCCCCGTTGGACTTTTGCATTGTGGCTATAGGGAAACCTTGTAAACAAAATATCTGGAGAACCGCTTGAGCTAGGCTCATGCTATTTGGCATACGGGTTGGGTCTAATGTGTAGATGACCTGATTAATTTTTGACCAAATTTCGAAAAATTTTAATGGAGTTGTGCGCCTTTTTCGACTTAAGCATTTAGGCTATTAGGAAACCTTGTGAACAAAATATCTGGAGAACCGCTTGGGATAGGCTCATGATATTTGGCTTACAGTTTGGATCTAATGTGCAGATGACCTGATTAACTTTTGACAAAATTCCGCAAATATTTAAGGGAAACCTTGTGAACAAAATTAATCATCCCTTCAGAAACTTCGTGCACTGATTTGCTTGATTTCTTAGCCCTACACACTGAACTAAAATGGTTCCACTTTTTACAAAAATTACATTGTTTTCCTTTGGCCCTGCAAGTTTCTGTTCTTAAATGCTGGTATCCACAATTGCTACACACGTTCCTGTCATCGGCGCGTCCCGGACTCGGCGTCCCCTTGTGCTGGCTCATCGGTTGTCCCCCATGCGACGCTGACGCCCCTTTAGCGTTTCTCACGACGTGAACTTCTGCGGGAGCAGCGGCCATCGTACGTAGCTGCTCTTGTGCATACTCGTAGCTCTGGGCTATCTGAATAGCCTTGTCCAAGGTCAGCTGATCGCCCTCGTTGATGAGTTTTTCACGAATTTTCGGAGAGGTTACTCCAAAAACTATTCTGTCCCGTATCATATTGTTCATATTCGTAAAACTGCAGTCCTGTGCAAGGAGCTTTAACTTTGTAATGAACTCATCAACAGTCTGTGAACCTTGAAGTTCATTGTTAAACTTGTATCTTGCGAACACTGGGTTCAGCTTCGGTCTCACGTGATTGAGAAATTTCGTGTAATGTGGTTCAAGTAGCTTTTTCTCAGCAGCCGTCAGAGTCCATGTGTTATACACGTTTCTTCCTTTTTCTCCTACCCATAAAAGAAGATATGTCACCTTAACATCTTCTGGTTTGTCCTTCATGGGCCCATTAAACACCAGTTCAACATGTTGTTTAAATGCTTTCCATGCCTCGGGAAGGTTTCCCGACTCCCAGTCCATGCGTGGTTGTGGTATCCCTGATAAGTCCATTTTGCTAACTTCGATAAATTATTTATCCAATTAAGACGTTATCAGTTACGTAATCACTTATTTCTCCGCTATTCTGACACCATGTTATGTTATGCACTTATGTATATTGTGATAACAACAGCTGAAGAACGACTGATGTGCTCTTTCTATTATCTATTTTTACTCAATCATACATATGGTGAAAACATGTAGTAAGATATTCTAACTGACTGGTATTAGAGAGGCTGTTGGGTATTTATATTCCATCGCAGTGCGCTCCAGTCAAGTGTAACCAGTAGCATGCAACGGTTATAATAATATAACATCATCCATGGTAAACGAGCCATCGGTGTTCGAGCCATCGAAGTTCTACTGTATATGGCAAAGTAACTTTTCTTTTGGATTTCCTCGCCCCCGCCCATAGGGGCTTGAAGAAATATATGGGCTGCATGATGCTTCCACGCAGAGCTGAATCCGGCCCGCACACTAGTACTGGTAAACCGCTCAGAGGATCTAAGCCTGTCCAGGAACCGCGGTGCGAGGCGGACCGTCCATGTTAATAAACCCTATTGGTTTCATTGGGCGACAGGTCTTGAGATTTCATTTCATCTCAATTTCGGGTAAAAGTCCCACAAAATTGGAAGCAACGTCTCCAAAATGACCTTTACAGTGTTGACGGGGACGTTAAACCTCAATTCAAACAAACAAACAAATCTTTTGGATTTCCGCTAGTGGTATTTTCATTAGTCTAGTTATTTCATTTTCGTGTTTCTATAACCTTTGGTGTCTCTAATGGGATGTGTCGGTTAATTGAATCGACTCCTGCTCATTGCCTTCAGCACTGTTTAGCTATTTTGGTAGAGGGTCACCAAATCAACGTTCTAATGAAGCTTGAATTAAATTTGCCCATGGGTATAGGAGTAGTAGTTGTTTAAACATTTTTCTATTTTAAGATATGGTAACCATCTTGTTCATCGGAAAGGAACGATTGTAGCTATGTTGTTAGAGGATCGCCCAAGTAATACTTCTATTAAGTGTGCATAAAAATGGCACAGGGATATGGTAGGAATAGACGTTGAAAGGTTTTCTTATTTGAATCCGGCCATCTTGTTCATCTGAGGGGGACTTTATATGATAGAGAGCCATGTAAGCAACATTCCTGCGAAGTTTGAATGAAATTAGTTGTCTTCTTAAGCAAATTGTTAGCTCACCTGGAGCAAGCTCCAGGTCAGCTTCTCAGGAGCAAATTCTTTCCTTTAAGAGTTGACCCCTATTGACATTGGAGAAAAGTAGTTTAGGTCGTAGTACCAAAGCGTTAATCCACAATCGTTAATCCATAGACAAAATGGCAAATACAGTCAAACTTCAATGGCTCGAACACCTTTGGGACCACGAATATCTGTTCGAGACAGGAGTTGTTCGAGCCACTGAGGTTACTGTCAGGAGGCATAACGAGATACTTTAAGACATCTTTTCGGCGTTCTATAATGAAAATGTATGCTGTGTGTACTCATTAGAATCGCCTCATCGAGGCGATTCTAATGAGTACACACAGCATACATTTGCAAGATAAAAGATTGAAATCTCCTTAATTATCCTCCACTATTTCTTATGTAGAGGATTTCGCTAGGGGCTCAAGAATGGGTTCGACACATCCACGGTAAACGAGCCATCGGTGTTCTAGCCATCGAAGTTCTACTGTATCAATGTTCTGAAAAATACTTTTGCAGGGGTTGCCTCCCCTGAAGGTGTTCCAATTCCCCTTAAGGTCATTTTTCTATACAATCTGTACTTTTGCAAGGAACTTCTGTATTTCTCTTTAAGATTAATGTTAAATGGATCATCGGTCACGTAAATAAACCGGATGAGCCAAGCCCAAACACTACAGGCTACAGTTAGATCTGATAGAGATCAGCCCGAGGAGAAAAGATGGTTGTTCAGGAAGTGTACAGGATGAGATAGTGACAAACTACTAGAGCAACATGCTATGGACTGTGCTAACATGTTCCCAATATATAGCCCCTACTACTTGGATGCACTTCGCAGCCTTACCTCCATAAAAGTATTTATTATGCTCCCCGAAGAATTTCTGGGGAGCATATAGTCGCCGCCTTGTCCGTGCGTCCGTCCCGCTCTTGTCCACGCGAATTCTCAGAAACTACTTGTCGGATTTCAATTAAACTTTATGGGAATATCAAGTATAGAAGGTGGATGCGCATATCACCTGCGTGTTTTGGTTCGATGATTTTTCCAACAGTTATGGCCCTTTATTGAATTCTGCATGAATATATAGGGTACTGTTCGTGTCCACGCGAATTCTCAGCAACTACTAGCAGAAATTCAACGAAACTTCAACGGAATCTTAAGCAGCAATAGGGGATGCGCATGTTATCCGTGCTATCTGGTTAGATGAGTTATGATACTTTGTATAAAGCTGCAGTGTTAGGTCACTGTGGCTATTTTTTGAAAAAAAACTTTGTCATCACTCTGGTGCCTACATTTATTGATGGATTTTAATATAACGTCGCACAAATGTTGGGTATGATAATATCTTGAGCATGTTCGACTTCAGGGTCCTGGGCTCAAGTCCGATGTCACTGTGGCTATTTTTAGAAAAACATTGTTTTCGCTCTAGTGCCTACATTTATTGATGGATTTTAATATAATTTCACACAAATATTGATTATGATAATACCTCGAGCAAGTTCAACTTTCAGGGTCCTGGGCTCAAGGTCAAGGTCACTGTGGCTATTTTTAGAAAAAAAATCTTTGTCATCGCAATAGCGTCGTCATTTGCTGATGGATTTTAATATAACTTCACACAAATGTTGGGTATAATAATATCTCGAGCAAGTTCAACTTTCAGGATCGTGTGGTCAAGGTCACTGTGGTTATTTTTAGAAAAAAAAACTTTGTCATTGCTCTAGTGCCTACATTTATTGATGGATTTTAATATAATTTCACACAATTGTTGGGTATGATATTATCTCGAGCAAGTTTGACTTTCAGGGTCCTGGGCTCAAGGTCAAGGTCACTGCGGCTATTTTTTTTTTTTTTTTTTTTTAAAAAAAAAACTTTGTCATCGCTCCAGCGTCGTCATTTGCTGATGGATTTTTATTATAGCTTCAAACAAATGTTGGGTATTATAATATCTCGAACAAGTTTGACTTTCAGGATCCTGGCTCAAGATGAAGGTCAATGTGGCTATTTTTTGAAAAAAAAAAAAAAAAAAAAAACATTTTCATCGCTCGAGTGCCTACATTTATTGATGGATTTTAATATAATTTCACACAAATGTTGGGTATGATAATATCTCGACCAAGTTTGACTTTCAGGGTCCTGGGCTTAATGTCAAGGTCACTGCAGCTATTTTTAGAAAAAAAATCTTTGCCATCGCTCTAGCGTCGTCATTTGCTGATAGATTTTAATATAACTTCACACAAATGTTGGGTTTGATAATATCTCGAGCAAGTTTGACTTTCAGGGTCCTGGGCTCAAGGTTAAGGTCACTGCGGCTATTTTTAGAAAAACTTGCTGGAGGCAGAAATCTTTCAAACTGTAAACGGAGTTCCATTGCACACAGCCTTTCATTATCAACCTCTCATCATTCTGATATGACTGAAATACTGCTAAAAAGGATGTAAAATCGCAAGACACCCATCTACATTAGAGTTGCAGATAAATTGGATCAAAGTGAAAGAAGCTAGTCTCGACTGATGGTCAAAACGACCTTTTTGACAGTCAAGTGGATAGGATCAGTTCCATTTTCGAACCCGTCTGATATTTTATATGCATGTAAAGGCACCCAATACGGAACCATACCTGGAGACAGTCCTACGAGGATTGCCTCTGTGTTCGAGAGTAAGTTTTCAATAATTTGTAGTAAACAGTTTTACCCAATTAATATAGCTTAACTACCACCCAAGATCCTGGGCCTGAAGACACTTCCTTTCATTTATTCCGACTTTTGTGTTGCTGATGTTTGTATGACAGTGCCATCAGGCAAGCTAATCTGTCCACCCACAGGTTTTGTTATACTCCATTTTGAAGTACAGTGAGTATACAGAGTATAACTCTCTTTAACTAGGATAATGTCTCCTGTTCCGACTATTGCACCTTCGGGGAGCATCCATCGGTTTCATCGATATTCTTGTTTTTAAAGTCTCCAGTTCGGTCCTCTTTATCAATCCTGAGTTCATCATCATCAAGTGAGTCAAGTTCTGCAACGAAAATGATTCGTTTTTCTCCGCGTATACTGGTTTTCACCCACCCTTGAGTAATGATCGACTCGATATAAGTGAAATTATCTTGAAATGGCCATCAAACCAAAAATCATCATTAAAAGATCTGGTAATAGCCCCCGCCATTCGGGGCTTGAAGAAATAGATAGGGCTGCATGACGCTTCCACGCAGGGCTGAAACCGACCGCGCATTAGTACTGGTCAACCGCTTAGAGGTCGGAAGCCTGCCTAAGAAAAATGGTGCGAATCGGACCGTCCATGCATATAAATCCTATTGGTTTCATTAATTGTAGACGCTCTTTAGAACGGCGGTCCCAACAAGTATCCATAACCTTTGTCTAGGAGCAGAAATAAGAAAAATACATATACCACTGTAAACCATATTAAAAAGTAACGACGGTAAAACGTCTTCCCGTGCTTCATCATAGTGCAGATTATATTTTTCTTTAGGGATCAATGAGCCCAGTCCGGTTACTTTGAAAATCGAATATCGCTTAAGCCGGTGCTAGGAGGCGATTGCAGCCTTGCAAACTTTATTGGTGTGTATGAAGAGACTCAATAAAACCTTGCCCCCGATTTCGTTCTATTGTTTCCAGGGGCAACCTTTCACCTTTGTATTTTACACGGGTACTTATTACACGGACTTGTTAATTCTCATTACGCAAACACGCCTATACAAATACATTGCCACCCTATCGCCGAAAAAATGAAAATTTTAAGATGAAAAATTGTGATATTTTTCTTGTTTCTGCTCAAAATATAGATTGTTGGCACTCATTAGAACCGCCTCATCGAGGCGGTTCTCACGAGTACCCACAATCTATATTTCAGAGCAGAAATAAGAAAAATAAGGTATACCCACGGAAACCTCTGATTTACAATATAAAAGTGGGGTTCAAGGGGGTCAAAATTATATAGGCGTGTTTTCGTGATGCTGACGGATTATGGAGTCAGATAACAAAAACTACCATCGGATTCAACGATATTGTGTAGGCGGACCCGAGAGTCGTGCCTGCGACATCCTCATCTCCAGCCGAACATAACCATCGTATGGTCTCTGTGCATCGTAAAAAGCAAACCATAATTCATTTTTATTTCTTTTTATTTTTAGTAGCTAATCAGAAAAGAATTAACACAGTCTTACTACAATAGCTCGAACGACATTATGAGTTTTGAAATTGATTTCAAACAAGGGGCTGGGGCGACAGGCACTCAACGATGAGACAACGCTAAAACGTTGACTCAGCCTATGTTGTGTGCCTGCGGAAGGGGTAGGGATGGTTCCCACCACTGAAGATTATTCGGTTAAGCAGGTTTTAGGCGCATAATGTATGGACATCCTTCTATCTTCTATTAAATAAAATCATGTTCGACCTCATGGGAATCGCATCAATCAGGGGCCAGTTGTTCAAAGCATCGTTAGCTTAACGAGCTAATTAGTGGTCAAATTGTTAACTGTTCTAGCAAGTATAATATCGAAAATTTCGGTATTTTTGCTGAAAACATTTTTTCAGCAAAAATATTAGCATCCTTGCCATATTTAATGATCAAAGTTTTAACGATACGTTAACTAACGACGCCGTTAGATTTGAACAACTGGCCCCAGGTGATTTCAGCTAGTACACGTAACCAACCTCTTGAAAAAGTTTTATGATGAAAATCTTTCCAAACCATTTCAAACTATTTGTAGAGCTTTAGAAAGAGTCCCATAGGGACTCCAGAAGTTCGAATCAGTAACTGAAGAATTCGTGTTCGAGGGATTGATGTTAACCCTTCTCTTGCTGAATATTCATTAAAGCCACACCCATTTCTGTCTACAAACCAATCAAATTACTTGATGTACTTTATTGCTACAAATTCATTAACTGAATGCCAAACAGTGTAGATCCTGATTAGATGGCTTCTTCAAAAGCCATCTGATCTGGATCTGCACTGTTTTGCAAAGATAAGGGTTGCCGTGAACAGCAAGAGAAGGGTTAATTCTAGTTAATATGGACGGTATACACTTTCATTACTTATCGCCTATGCGAGCAGCGAAGGTTCAGGCGAGCCTGCGCATCCGCGCAGTCTGCCAGAACCTTCGCTGCTCGCTCATACAAGCAGTGAATCAAGAGGAACCTTCAGACAGAAAGCCATATCCCTGGCCCCTCTGAATGGCTGGACATGCGCAGTTAAAATTTGTCATGACGGAATGCTCGAAGACACAAATTCGCTTGGCGGGGCTCATATTATTTAAAAAACAATTCGTCCCCTCTTCCATATAAGAAAATTCCCTTTCCCTGACAAACTTATACACGAGCTGTTAATCAAATACAGTGAAACTTCTTTGGCCAGTAATGGTTAAAAGCATTTATTATTGTAACAGTAGGACACACCGAGTGTTCATAATTGTTTTATTGCCCCCCTGTGATATAGTGTCTATAGCAGATCAAAGGCGGCCCTTAATACGGAGATTAGTAGCTCTTGTGGAATCCCCTGACCGAGGCATTTAAGGGAAAAAATCAATAATGTACACTCTAGTCAACAGTTAATAAATTATTGATTTTCCCCCAAGGAGGCCAAGAACCTGTTGAAAACAGAGGACTTCTCTTCAGTCGGCGCTAACGGACTTATAATATTATGTAAGGAAATGATAGTTCTCAATAATCAAGAATAAATGCCTTTAACCGTCCTTCTTGAATCAGCGGAATGGGGTATGTCCGCAGAAAATATTTCATGTTCAGTCTATACGAAAGAATGTTGCCGATCCAACAGGTATTGAACCCGTGACCTCCTGATCACTAGTCAGACGCGCATCCAACTGAGCCGGTCGGTTAGAATGTAATGTGTGTCCTATTTTCTTTAAAACTCAAAATGAAAGAAAAAGAAAAAGCAAAAACACAACAGACAATAGAATATTCTTAAAAATAATTATATACGGCGGAGATAAAAAACAATAGTTTGTTGAATTTTGTTTTGTTTTTTCACTGTTTTTTTTTTTCTTTTCTTTTTTTTTTTTTTTTTAAACTGTCGAAATCAAAGAAAAAGAAATAAAACCGCAACATACATAGCGGATCTTACATGAGTGTCCATGTATAATTGAATTTATAAAACGAATTGAGGAAAAGGGATAAAATGCGAGGCTGTTAAATTCCCTTTCCCAGGCAAACTTATACACGAGCTGTTAAATTCCCTTTCCCTGGAAAACTTATACACGAGCTGTTGAATTCCCTTTCCCTGGAAAACTTATACACAAGCTGTTAAATTCCCTTTCCCAGGCAAACTTATACACGAGCTGTTAAATTTCCTTTCCCTGGCAAACTTATACACGAGCTGTTAAATTCCCTTTCCCTGGCAAACTTATACACGAGCTGTTGAATTCCCTTTCCCAGGCAAACTTATACACGAGCTGTTAAATTCCCTTTCCCTGGCAAACTTATACACAAGCTGTTAAATTCCCTTTCCCTGGCAAACTTATACACGAGCTGTTGAATTCCCTTTCCCAGGCAAACTTATACACGAGCTGTTAAATTCCCTTTCCCTGGCAAACTTATACACGAGCTGTTAACCAAATACAGCGATAATTCTTTGGCCAGTAATGGTTAACCGTCCTTCTTGAATCAGCGGAAGGGGGCATGTCCGCAGAAAATATGTCATGTTCAGTCTATACGAAAGAATGTTGCCGATCCAACAGGTATTGAACCCGTGACCTCCTGATCACTAGTCAGACGCGCATCCAACTGAGCCGGTCGGTAAGAATGAATAATGTATCCTATTTTTCTTTAAAACTCAAAATGAAAGAAAAAGCAAAAGCAAAAACACAACAGACAATAGCATATTCTAATAATTATATACGGTGGAGATTAAGTCAATAGTTTGTTGAATTTTGTTTAGTTTTTTTCACTGTATTTCCATTTTCTTTAAAACTGTCGAAATCAAAGAAAAAGAAATAAAACCACAACATACATAGAGGATCTTACATGGGTGTTCATGTATTATTGAATTTATTAAACGAATTGAGGAAAAGGGATAAATTGCGAGGCTTTGCCGAGCATTTTATCCCTTTTCCTCAACGAGTATAATAAGCAGGAATGCAAGATTCTGTTTATCATATGTCATTTAAAACGCATTTTATTCACGATTGTTTCACAAAAATGTCAATATTCCACCATAAGTAAACGCCACGTCGTAAAGGGGGCGTATCTAACTAATTTGCATATTTAATCCACTAGTGGATTATCGAATTTAATACAAGGCGTTATTACATTCTAAGATACGACGTCATATGATACAATAGAATATTCTCAAATGGTAAAAAACATAAAGTCATTACATTACAAACAGAAGATTAAACCAATAGTTTGTTTTTTTCTCCAAATAGTGTAGTTCTGTTTTCTTTAAAACTGTCAAAATGAAAGAAAAAGAAAAAAAAAAAAAAAAAAACAGACAATAGAATATTCTCAAAAGAAAAAAACATAAACCCTGCAGGCACACAACGTTGACTCAACGTGAAACAACGTTGTTTCAACGTTGTTTCAACGTTGATTCAACGTTGAGTGCCTGCTTGGAAAGTCATTACATACGATGAAGATTAAAACAGTAGTTTTTTTTTTCAAACAACTGTTATAATATTTAGTATATTAAGGCACCAACTAATGGCTTGGAGAAATAGATTTGGCTGCATGGTGCTTCCGCACATAGGTGAAACGGACCGAATGATTGAGAACTGGTAAACCGCTTAGAAGCTCTGGTGCGAATCGGACCATTCATTTAACCCTACCGGATTTATTTTGGGGGTAGGTTAATCTCATTGCCAGGTAAAAGTCCCACAAAACTGGAACCAATGTCTCTAAAATGACCTAAATATTGTTGACGGGGACGTAAAACCTTTACACAAAACACTAACTAACCAGTGACACTTATTTGCAAGCCACTTTCACGCCTGGGGTGCTGAAGTGCACACTTTCAACTATGAATTATTGAAAGCCTCGGGTATAGTCCCATCTGGATCTTCACTGTTTAGTAATGAGATTTTACAAAAAATATGAAAAACAATGTTCCTAACTTGTATGATAGCAACAACATTAAAACAAACTTTATTTGATCATTTTAATCATAAAGTTTTTTCACTAACCCCACTGACAGGTTCAACCATATGCTCATTAAGCCAACTTTAAACATGTTTGGATAATATAGGGATCAACCATGGTTTTTCATGCATTAACATTCGCCGGGTCCCGAGGAAGCTTTTTGAACATGAGGCCGCCAGGGCGAATGTTCAAATATCTTTCTAGGGATCCGGCAAATGTTAAGATCGTTGTTCTTGCATAACTTGCGATTCCGACAACAAATTTTGACGAAAACGCCCCAAGGTCCCGTGGAATGAACACCCCCTAACCCCTACTTTATACAGAGAAAACTGGGGTTTACGTTGGTATACATTATGTTGCATATTTCTGCTCCAAGACATAGGTTGTGGGTATTCATTAAAACCGCTTCATTACCCACAACCTATACAGTATAAAATAAGAAAAATATTACGGATTTTCGTCAGAAAAGTAGCCTGCACTTATCGCACGGCTGTGTTTGCGTAATGCCGCTTAACCCTTCTCTTGCTGAATATTCATTTAAGCCACACCCATTTCTGTCTATCAACCAATCAGATTACTTGATGTAATTTATTCCTACAAATACATAAACTGAATGCAAAACAGTGTAGATCCTGATCAGATGGGCATCTGATCTGGATCTACACTGTTTGCAAAGATAGGGGTTGTCGTGAACAGCAAGATAAGGGTTAACAATATATATCTTTTTGTTTCCTTTAATATACAGTTTTATGCAGCCTGTGGCAAGAAATGTTCAAGCCTGAGCTTTTGGAACTTTGAAAACTAAATAAACCAGCTCCTCCTTATCGAGTTGACCAGCTTTGAAGAGACACGGGCACACAGTTCTGCTCCTTTCACCATACCATCCTGATCGGAATGTCAAAATGATGATATGGGGAAATTTTTATATTGGCCAAGGAATTTTTCAGCTTCGCATGACAGATATATAGATGTATAAATAAAGGTTCTGATCGAAGAAGACATTGGAAGCATTGTTGAAAAAGAATGGCCTGCGTGCTTAACACATGTCGAAAAGGCTGAACAGGACTATTATTTTGTTTGACTTGAGGCTTAACGTCCCCGTCAACACTGTATTGGTCATTTTGGAGACGTTGCTTCCAATTTTGTGGGACTTTTACCCGACATTGAGATGAAATGACATCTCAAGCCCTGTCGCCCAATGAAACCAATAGGGTTATAAGCATGGACGGACCGACTCGCATCGCTTTGCCAGGGCAGGCTTAGATCCTCTAAGCGGTTTACCAGTACGTGTGTGCGATCGGTTTCAGCTCGACGTGGAAGCATCGTGCAGCCCATCTATTTCAAGCCCAAATGGTTGGGGGCCTGAACAGGACTATTGTTAAACTGACATAGCTGTTGCGGCTGAAATGGAGTGAATTATTAAACACATGGACTCTGACAGTGACGTTAGAGAGAAGGTACAGAGACTGCTTCTGAGGGTGATGAATCTACCGTGACACTGCCGAAGAATCAAAACTGTTTTTGTAATTCAATTTCGAAATATGAAATTATGAAATTCAAGTTAATGTGAATCGCTGAAATTTGAAAACAATGAATTAAATAATAATATTAAAAAAACAAAGGAAATATATAATACAGAAAAAAAGAAAAACAGTTTATAAATAAATATACAGTGCGAGTGTCTCTTCCATCCCTCGCCCTCATCACTCCGAGGACTTCAGTGATTCTGAACTGTAACTGTAACCACTCGGTTATTTGTTATTCAAGAGCATTTTTGCGTACAGTAAACCTATATTCAAAACCATGCCTACCATCAAATTATTACATAAGGTATTTGTTTTTAAGATTTTAGTTCTTCTCGTCAATTTTTGTCATAATAATTTTCATTGTCTATCTTTTATAATTCAAACAATGTGTTCTATTGTTGCGCATGGGAATGTGTTTCAGCTTCTATTTAAGAAGTTTGCATTCAATGATGACATTGTCATCCCTAGATACCGGCCCGTGTGACGCAATGTTCAGTAAACATTCATCGACCTGTAACACAGAATCCTCCGTGGTGCAGTGGTTACGCTACTCGCCTTGTAAACCAGGGGTCACAGGATCGATCCCGGGCTTCTCCAGACTTTCGGATGAGTCTTTAAACCGAGGTCCCGTCTCCGTATGACCTTAGCTGTTGGTGGGACGTAAAACTCAAACACTCACTCACTCACTCGACCTGTAACAGTGAGTAATGATAACATGAAATTAAATATCATAAAATTTAAAATACTACAAAACTTTACTAGTAAACATAACTAGAGAGACTAAAGTAGAATACAAAAATATCACTAAAAACACCGAAATAAAGAATGATCGAATGAGTAGGAAATTATTCGCAATATTAAACATGGCTTTAGATTAAAACCGCTCATCACGGAAACACGCCTATATAATGTTGACCCACTTCAACCCCACTTTTATATGCTAAAACTGGGGTTCATAGGTGTAAACCTAATTTTTCTTATTTCTGCTCTAACATATAGATTGCGGGTACTCGTTAGAACCGCCTGATCGAGGCGGTTCTAACGTGTACCCACAATCTATATTTTGAGCAGCAATATGAAAAATATCACAATTTTTCACCGTAAAATTTTCATTTTTCGGCGATAAAGGCTACAATGTATTTGTATAGGCGTGTTTTCGAAATGACAGTGAATACAATATTTATGATAAGTAACAGTGAGTAATGAAAACATGAAATTAAATATCATAAAATTTAAAATAGTACAAAACTTCACGAGTAGACATAACTAGAGAGACTAAAGTAGAATACAAAAATATCACTAAAAACACCGAAATAAAGAATGATCGAATGAGAAGGAAATTATTCGCAATATGAAACATGGCTTTGGATTAAAACTGCTAAAATACGGAGATTTTTGTCTGTACGTAACTATTGAAATTTGTTCTGAAAATTCCATGCACTTGTAATGCATGTTGTTTGCAACCCAAGGTCAGTAATCTGCTCCTCTTTATCATAAAAAGCATAGTAACTCCTGTGTAAGACTGATCTCAGTTTAAGCACTTTTTAAACTTCGACAGACTTTACAGACTACGACAGTCTTGTACTCTAAATTGGTGTGTGTTTGTTTTTTGTTTTTTATTTGAGGTTTAACGTCCCCGCCAACACTGTAAAGGTCATTTTTGTAGACGTTGCTTCCAATTTTGTGAGACTTTTACCCGACATTGAAATGAAATGGCATCTCAAGCACTGTCGCCAATGAAACCATTAAGGTTTATAAGCATGGACGGTCCGACTCGTACCGCTTTGCCTGGACAGGCTTATTGGCCGAAACTAGCTAGTCGAGCCCAGAAAATATGTACACTCCATATTTTCCAGTTCTGTCGTGTGTTCCTTGCTTCCAAAGGATGGCCCTTTCTGGAACATATTTAGATCCTCTAAGCGGTGTACCACTACTCGTGTGCGGGTCGGTTTCAGCTCTGGGTCGAAGCATCATGCAGCCCATCTATTTCTTCAAGCCCCGATGGGCGTGGGCCGTTTAAATTGGTGTCAAATTTACTTTTTGAAAATGTATTTGTATACTTAATAGAGTGTATATAGAGGATCTTGCATAAGTGTTCATTTATTATTGAATAACAAACGAACACAATTGCCATATTCTGTTTATCATGGCATTTTAAACGCATTTTAGTCAACAGTTTTTACAAAAATGCCAATATTCCGCCATTAGAAAATGCGACGTCGTTAAGGACGTCGTACATGTAACGCGGGGCTATCTAATTAATTTGCTTATTTAATCCACTAGCGGATTACCGAATTTATTACATGGCGTTATTACAGTCTCAGACATGACATCATATGGGCCCCGCCAAGCGATTTTGGTACTTATCGCCTATGCGAGCAGCGCAGGTTCAGGCGAGCCTGCGCATCCGCGCAGTCTCGCCAGAACCTTCACTGCTCGCTCATACAAGCAGTGAATCAAGAGGAACCTTCAGACAGAAAGCCATATCCCCGGCCCCTCTGAATGGCTGGGCATGCGCAGTTAAAATTTGTCATGACGGAATGCTCGAAGACACAAATTCGCTTGACGGGGCTCATATAATAAAATAGAAGTGAAGGCAATGATCAGGAATCGATACAATTAACCCACAACTCCCATCAGAGACACCGAAAGGAAAGAAGCACAGACATGAAACAACTAGACCTTAATGGAAACATCAATAGCGGAAAGCCGAAAGGACAGTTACTCTCCCACAAAAAGGCCAATTGGCTATCCAAAACAAAATAATATAAGCGATACACACACTCAAAGACAAACCATAACAAAAATAAACCGGGACAGAAGAACCGCCTTGGAACGGTCAGTGAAACTAATTCCACTGGGGGTCTTAAATAAATTTTACGTGGCCACCATTGATTTATACAGGAAAGCCCAATAACAGTGAATATGGTATTTGTGATAACTGACAGTGAGTAAACAAAATATCGCATGAAATACAGTACATGTATCCTAAAGTTTAAAATACACAAAATACCAAAGTACAATACAAAAATGTCAGTAAAACAACGCAATATGTGACATAATTACTGTGAATACGGTGTGACATAATTACTATGAATATGTGACAGTGAGTAAACATATCATCGCAAGGAATACAATGTCACGACATTTAAAATATTGCAAAATCAATACATACAGTTAGGGATACCAAAGTACAATAAAAACGTCACAAAAACAACGAATATGTAACATATAGAGGATCTTACACGAGTGGTCATTTCATATGATATTTATGAAACGAGCCTTCGGCGAGTTTCATAAATTTCATATGAAATGACCACGAGTGTAAGATTCTGTTTTTCATATGACCACTTTAAATTGGATTTTATCGCCTTTGAATTTGACAATTTTGCCACAAAAAAGCATTGTTGACATGGACGTCGTCATGACGTTACTTAATCCCGCCAAAGTGTTATTACAAGTGTGGTCATACGATTTTTATTACACGACGTTATCCACTACTTATCGACGACGTCATATGATAAACGAAATTAGTGGGAATATGTTTTTATCATAACTGACATCAAGTAAACAAAACATCGCTAGGAATACAATATGTCACGAAGTTAAAAAAAAACTGCAATATCAATACGCATTTGCAGACACAACAAAGTATAATACAAAAACGTCACTAAACTTTATAGAGATATACATTATTTTTCTTTTTTCTGCCCCAAGACATAAGATGCAGGTACTTGTTAGATTTAACAAGCGCCCACAACCTATGTTTGGAGTATAAAAAAGAAAAAGTTACAAATTTTCATCAGAAAAAAAGCCATTTTGGAGAAACGAAAGACTTCCTATGTCACACGGACTAATAATCGTAATAGATGCCAAAATATTGTGATTTTTTGTCTTCACACAAATTAAAAAAAAATATTTCGAGAAGTGCATGCAATTGTAACGCAGATTGATTTATAAAAACTGTTAAATGTGTTATATTACTATCTATTTCTCTACAGTTGAAGTCGTACGTCGATGATGTCTGGAAGCATTGCAGATTTTCTAACATTTGGTCCAAGTCGGTTTCAATGCCTTTCAGTTTGTTTCATTTGTCTCGCATGGTGTCTTAGATTACGTTTTCCCGATTTCTTTCCATGTCTACGTCGTCGTCGTCGTGGTTTGTGGACTATGGTTTCCTCAACCGTCTCCTCCCATCCGCCGACCAAAAGTAGATGCCCATCAAAGGGATCTGTAACGCTCGCATCAACTTGAGGACCGCCAGCATTGTGGTTGTCAAGTAATGTTACACAGGGCGCAGTTGGTTGTTTTTGTGTAGCTGCCTTTAAAATCATGCTTAGAAGCATAGGGTCACCAAACGAACCCTGATTATTTTGGGAGTGTACCTGGATCAAGGCGCTGTAAAAGATTTAAAAATATCCCGTCACTTGAACAAGTCCGTGAAACGAGTACCCTCTTAAACCCAACTTTATATAGAGAAAACTGGGGTTTAAGGGGGCAAACATTATTTTTCTTGTTTTTGCTCTAAAACATAGGTTGTGGGTACTCGTTAGAACCGCCTCAAAAAGGCGGTTCTAACGAGCACCCACAACCTATGTTTGCAGTAACAATTAGCAAAATACCACGGATTTTCATAAGAAAGGTAGCCATTTTGGGGCTGTGAAATAACACACTATATCGCACGGGTTTGTTAGCGTAATGATTTGCATGTGCCGGCGAGCACCAAAAGTACATTACGATAACATGTAAACAAAACTGCAAAGCGGAGGTAATTCACATGAAATAGCAAGCCCGATTTAAAAAATGTTTTAAAATGAATCTTCTTAAGTCGTGATTAAATCGTATAGCGCGATTGAACCTTGGGGCCTCTTTCAATCGTACGATCTATCGCACGTTTATCGTTCGATGATCTTACGATTTTCTTACGATTCTCGTACGTGGCTTTCACAAAAAGAATCATACGATTCTCTTGGGATAAATCGTACACTTTAGTCGTACAATCGATCGTAAACACTGGCGTTTGTTTGATTTGAAGTTTAACGTCCCCGTCAACACTAGAGAGGTCATTTTGGAGACGTTGCTTCCAATTTTGTGAGACTTTTACCCGACATTGAGATGAAATGGCATATCAAGCCCTGTCGCCCAATAAAACCAATAGGGTTTATAAGCATGGACGGTCCGAATCGCACCGCTTTGCCTGGGCAGGCTTACATCCTCTAAGCGGTTTACCAGTAAGCGTGTGCGGTCGGATTCAGCTCTGCGTGGAAGCACCATGCAGCCCATCTATTTCATCAAGCCCCAATGGGCGGGAGCTTGCAAACATTGGCGTTAGGGGTTTTCAGGGTCCCGTTGTTCAAAGCATTTTGGCAAAGACTGCTAGTTAAATGAGTTCATAAAAAAAGTTTCTCAGTCTTCTTATTCAACCAAAATACTGACGCAGTTGCGATCTTTGAAACTTTAACACATCTTTAGCTTTGTTTGTTTGATTTGAGGTTTAACGTTCCCGTCAACACTATTTAGGTCATTTTGGAGACACTACTTCCAATCTTGTGTGACTTTTACCCGACATTGAGATAAAATGACTTCTCAAGCCCTGCCACCCAGTGAAACCAATAGGTCTTTTATGCATAGTGTGCACCACTTTACCTGGGCAACCTTTGTCCTTCAAAGCGATTTACCGGCACTCATGTACGGTAAGTTTCAGCTCTGCATGGAATTACAATGCAGCCCATTCTATTTCTTCAATCCCCAGTGGCCGAAGGCCCTTGCCATGTTAGCTTACGCTGTCATTAGTTTTGCACAACTTAGCCTTGAACCGAGCAGCTCATTATTACTGTTTACTTTTCAAGAATTTGAGACACAGGCTGGTAATTTCAATTTAGTTTGAGCAATTATCGCTTTATTCCTGAAATTAAAGCATCTAAATAGTATTTAGTATTGATTCATTGGTGTTTTACGACGCGTCAGCACAAAGTAGACTCGAGAAAGAGTCTTTAAGGATAGACTCAACCCAATCGATCGTTTAAGTACGTTTTTATGAAAACTTATTTATTGACTATCACTTATTGCCTCACAGCTCTGCCAGTTTAAGTACAAATTACTGCCATCATTATCACCATCGCCATCATTGTCACCCATGTTCACATTCAAAAGTAATTTCGAATGCACACCTAATGGAGACACGCAATGGCAGTGGCAACAGTGATCAAAATGCATTTCCGCGGTGAATACTGAAACTTCCCCAAATTTTGTCGTGGCATCGGAAGCATGGCATGCACATGTCATCTAATAATTTAACAATACAGCGTGTACGCCGATGACAGGAATTGTACCGCTGTTGAGGTCTTGTTCCTGCAGCGGTTACTGGGATTAATAACCATGGCTTTATGTCATCCATTTCAAATATCTCTCACTTTTATAACTATAGCTAGCAACACACATGAAAAACACATTGAAACCGAGGATAATAAAATGCCATGCAAATCTGCAGCTTCTCGTTCGAAGCAGCAAGTGGCATTTAAGCGTACAGCAGTTGTATAATTGGCAAGATTGCATGCTGTCTTTTGGTGGTGTGGTAGCTCACCTGATTTTGTCGTAGCTCTACTGCTAGCAGCTCTGTAATGTACTCTCGGCTAACATTGCTTTTACTTTTCGAATTTTCTCCGGATCAGTTGGGAAAGTCATGTAATCTTTCACTTTCATGGCCGTAACTCGTGACACACTTGAAATACCCCTTGAAACAGAGGACATGAAATACCATGCAAATCTGCAACTTCTCGTTGGAAGCAGCTAGAGAAGCGTAGAGCAGTTGTTTATTGTATAATTGGTGAAATTACATGTCCTCTGCTGGTAGGGTGTTGTAGCTCATCTGTTATTATCTCTATCAGATCTAAAATACACTTTCTGCTCAATCTGTAACCTCAAGACCAATTCCTCGGCACTTAAACGATCGATTGGGTTGGGTCTATCCTTAAACACTCTTTCTCGAGCAAGATAATTCCTTCGCCTTGCAACAAGAACAGCGGCCATTATTTCAGAATGTTAGGAACACACAATGCCTTTGTGTTAAGAGGATAAAAACAATTGATTCCCTCTCGGACGATTAATGTTTCCACTCTACGAAAATCGTACGATTCTCGTTGAGCAGATACATGTTTGAAAATGATGGTGGGTCTATTGTTTTCAATATATCTAGAGTAAAACTTAATATTTTACTAAGAAAATCGGTACGAATATTGTTGAATAAATACTTGCGCGAACATTGAAAATTACATTTGTGAATATTTGCACTCTACAACGACAAAATCGTAAATTCTACGAGTGGTCTAAAGTGATCGTGGGTTTCATCGCAAATGGAACGATACGATACGTTTTGTGAAACCGGATTTTGTTTCTTGAAAGTCATTTTTGGTCGTACGATTTTCATACGGCCAAGATACGACGAAAATCAGTCGTACGAGGTCCCTAGGTTTCAAAGAAACTTTCCTTTTGGCTTTCCGCTATTGATTTTTCCATTAGACTTATTCCAGGTTTGTATTTCTTTCCCTTTGATGTCTCTGATGGGAGGTGTGGATTATATCGATTCCTGATCATTGCTTTCACTTCTATTTTAACTTTCAGTGGCGAAATAGAAAATTATTGCTGCGCGCAAGAAGCAAAGTCGTTACGCAAGCAGCTAAACCTTAAATAAATATCTTTTATTCATGAAGTGACTTCTTGTGTACAAATTCTTTCCTTTTAGAGTTTCCCTTATTATATGGTAGGATTTATTTATTTATTCATGCATTTATTTATTTAAAACGATATTCAGGCGAAGACCTTACAGTAGCAGAGGCCATTTTCATATATTGTTTCATATCTTTCAGAGAACATAAGGTTTGATAATTTATATGAACCGCATGAATGTTGAACCTGATATTCTTTCAATACTGCTGCTGCTAATAATACTTATATTAATACTACACAGCTTATGTTTAGTATGGCGCTTGTAGGTTTACTAAAAAGAAATTTCAAATCCTACCTTGATAGAAAGGTAAAAACTGCGATAATCTTTGCTGAAAATTCCATGGCTTCTGTTGTACCACTGTGGCGGTGGACTTTAGATCATCTTATTTATACTGTGCCTCTTACGCGTTTCTTGTTTCCAAGGTTCCCTGAATTTACGTATTTCACGTTTTAAATACGTAGGCAAACTTGATAACATTGCCTAGTATTTTCTACAAATATCAGTAGCTAACCATTAATCACAGTTTCAGAAAGCTGTCATAAAATATATAGTTTATTTTATAGTATTGTGCTTTAATGTACGATATTGTTTTCATCACTAAAACATGCTTATATAATTTTGGCCCACTTAAACCCCAATTTTATATAGTAAAACTGGGGTTTGCAAGGGTATACATTTTTTTCTTATTTCTGCTAAGATACTCGCTAGAATCGCGGTTCTAACGAGTTCCCACAATCTATGACTTAAGCAGAAATAAGAAAAGTCGTCAGAATGTTTTTCTCTGCAAATTTTCATTTTGTGTGTGTGTGTGTGTGTGTGTGTGTGTGTGTGTGTGTGTGTGTGTGTGTGTGTGTGTGTTAAATGAGTAGGCAAAGGAACACTGCCTGGTATTTTCCATAACTTTCAGTCGTTAGTCATCACAGTTTCAGAAAACTGTCATGAAATCTACAGGTTATTCTACAGCGCTGGTCACTAATGTAAGAGTGATCATTAACCGATTGACGCCTATGACCTACAAAGAGGGTTGGCGCGTCGTTCAACTCAAAACAGCATCATCATCATCATCACAAATGTAAGATTCTTTCTCTTAATTCAGTTTCATTAATTTTTAATCGTTATAAGTCGTTTCTAACTATCAAGGAACCTAAGTTTGGCCACAGCACGGCGTCTAATATTGACCTGCTTTGCTTACGACTGTCCTTTAGCATCACGTGAACACATCCGTGACATGAACACCCCCTAACCCCACTTTATTTAGGGAAAACTGGGGTTTACGGGGGTTTTCATTATTTTTCTTATTTCTGCTCCAAGACATAGGTTGTGGGTACTCGTTAGAACCGTCTCAATGAGCACCCACAACCTATTTTTGAAGTAAAAATAACAAAAAATATCACAGATTTTCATCAGAAAAGTAGCCATTTTGGAGATGTGTAAAATTGCACCATGTCGCACGGGTGTGTTATCGTAATGGTGTGGTTTCCCGTCTAAAACGAGTTTAAGGTAATAATTTGAGTGACGTCGAATAAGTGAATGACTGCTTTCAAAGTTGTCATCTGTGGATGTAAATCGGCGAAATTTACGGTCGTCAGCCTCGGTAGCGCAGTGGTTAACGTGTTTGACTCATGATCGAGAGGTTGTGCGATCGAATCCGGCACCCGCTATCGAGGTGTGTCCTTGGGCAAGACACGTTATGGCACTGCCTCACTCCACCGAGGTGTAAATGGGTAGCATTGGTGTAATAGTCGAGGCCTCTCTCGCGCGCGCGTGAAAACAACGGGAATGAGCGTTCGAGAGCGATTAAATAAACTTGCAGCTTCCATCGCAATCGAACTAAAATAAATTAGTATAAACTAAATTTCGTTAAACGTCGACGCGTTAGCGAAACCATATAATGGATTTGGCGAACCTTAAAACCGATTATTTATCTCCCCAAAGGACCCTTTTAATACAGTTATCCCCATTCTAATGCTTAATTCTGTTGTTTTGATTAGAATTTTACTATTTTGCACAAAGTAAATAGCACTGGGTGCTACTTAAAACTATAAAGTGACGTTCTGTGATGACATCCGTACGAAAGCCGGGTAGGGCCATTTCTTATTTCTAACTTCTAACTTCTGTCTCTGGTCGGGCTCATCGGAGTCTAACTGTCGGTTTTCTTTTGCTCCAGCATTTCAGTGGTTTCTTGCTGTCGAGTCCTCACCGTTGTCTCACCTCTTTGGTTCTTTGATTTCTGTGTTCACGGAGATGTTGCACTGATGAGTTAGGAGGCCTTCATGCGGACTGAACACATTATTTGTCTAAATCGCGACGGAAGTAAGGGCGAGGATTGTGGCCACGTAAAATCGATTTAAGCCCCCCAGTGGAAATCTTCCACTGACCGTTCCAAGGCGGCTCTTCTGTGGCGATTTATTTATGTTGTTGTTTGTTACTTACTGTGTGTATCACTTGTGTCTTTTAATTTTGGATGGCCATATGGCCATTTTGTGGGAAAGTAACTGTCCATATGGCCTTCCTTTGTTTAGGTTTCCATTATGGTCTGGTCGCTTAATGTTTGTATTTCTTCCCCTTTGGTGTCTTTTATGGATGGAGTAATTTAATTGTATCAATTCCTGATCTTTGTTTTACTTCTACTTTCTAACTTCTTACTTCTAACTTCTTACTTCTAACTTCTAACTTCTTACTTCTAACTTCTAACTTCTTACTTCTAACTTCTAACTTCCATGTTGTATATTGTTGTTTTTAATATATTTTTGAGGGAGGGGGGAGGGGGGGGGGCGGGGTGATTTTACGGCCCTTTCAAGATTTTTACACTCATATCGAGCCGACCGTTGATCAGAGGTTTTTTATTTGAGGGGGTGGGGGGGGGGAGGGCGGGGGTGATTTTACGGCCCTTTCAAGATTTTTACACTCATATCGAGCCGATCGTTAATCAGAGGTAAGCGAAATCCGAAGTATTTTTCTTTCTTTTTTTCTTTTTTCTGGGAGGCGGGGGTGGGGGGGGGGTGTGATTTTACGGCTCTTCAAGGTTTTTACACTCATATCGAGCCGATCGTTAATCAGAGGTAAGCATAATCCGAAGTACCCGGAGAACAGCCATCTGGCCTTCCGGTGCAGAACTTGGCGTTTCACACTGGCAAACATGTGTTGGCGTGTGTGTGTGTGGGGGGGGGGTAACTTCTAACTTCTTATTTCTAATTTCTAACTTCTTACTTCTAACTTCTTACTTCTAACTTCTAACTTCCATGTTGTATATTGTTGTTTTCATTTTTTTATTTATTTTTTTTTTGGGGGGGGGGGGGTGGGAGGGCGGGGGTGATATTACGGCCCTTTCAAGATTTTTACACTCATATCGAGCCGATCGTTAATCAGAGGTAAGCGAAATCCGAAGTATTTTTCTTTCTTTTTTTCTTTTTTTTGGGAGGCGGGGGTGGGTGATTTTACGGCTCTTCAATGTTTTTACACTCATATCGAGCCGATCGTTAATCAGAGGTAAGCATAATCCGAAGTACCCGGAGAACAGCCATCTGGCCTTCCGTTGCAGAACTTGGCGTTTCACACTGGCAAATATGTGTTGGCGTGTGTGTGTGGGGGGGGGGGGTGGTGCGTGCGTTCGTTCGTGCGTGCGTGCATGTGTGTGTGTATACCTTTGTGAACATTTCTTATTTCTAACTTCTTATTTCTAACTTCTAACTTCTTACTTCTAACTTCTTACTTCTAACTTCTTACTTCTAACTTCTAACTTCTTACTTCTAACTTCTTACTTCTAACTTCTAACTTCTTACTTCTTACTTCTAACTTCTTACTTCTAACTTCTAACTTCCATGTTGTATATTGTTGTTTTTATTTTTTTTTTTTTTTGGGGGGGGGGGGGTGAGGGGGCGGGGGCTTCTTGATTTAACGGCCCTTTCAAGATTTTTACACTCATATCGAGCCGATCGTTGAACAGAGGTAAGCGAAATCCGAAGTACCCGGAGAAAAGCCATCTGGCCTTCCGTTGCAGAACTTAGCGTTTCACACTGGCAAATCTGTGTTGGCGTGTGTGTGTGTGTGGGGGGGGGGGGAGATGCGTGCGTGCGTTTGTTTGTGCGTGCGTACGTGCGTGTGTGTAGAAGTTAGAAGTAAGAAGTTAGAAGTGTTACATGTGGGTTTACGGCGTCCCGCAAACCCCCATGCTGACAAGACAACCGAGCGTGATCTCTGACAGGTGTACGGGCAGCTGTGGGGTAAGGCACAAGAAAGATGTTAAATGAATGACATGAATTATTTACAGTATCTACAAACAACACTTACTAACACAAAACATCACAATTTGTTGCTTCTGTAGCCAACTCACGACGTCCGCTCCGAAGGCAAAACACTGTTCTGTGCTCGGAACGGGTGACGTGAATACCTACAGAAGCAAACAACAAAACAACAACAAAAACAAAAAAAAAGAAACAACACAAGACGCGACTGGCCAGTTTATAACTTAGGGTGAATCCCCCACTCGCGTGAAACTTCCTCTCGCGAACTAGTAGAACTAGTCTATCAACATAGTTGATAATCCTAGGTTTAGCGATCACGTTTGCCGATCAGGGGTTTAGCGATCGTCCAAATAACCTGCAGGTAAGTTGACCTCTTCCATGGTCTCACATTTGTTTACAACGAACAATGATTTAGATTCTGCTTCTACCCTGGTAGGCGCTGATTACGGCGGTCTGTCCGCGCTTGCTGGACCCTAACGCCTAGCGTCGTACCAGTACCTGCTGCTATGAAGCAGGGAGCAGCAGGTCACACATTGTTGTGCCTTTCAATATACTTTCTATTTCCCCGTCACAATGTTGTGTTCACTCTTACAACTTGACCTGCTGCTAAAGTGTCCGCTTTTTTCAGGGTTTATATATCTATGAATACTACCGGAAAATCATGCCTACTCATATTACCTTGCTCAATTCGTGGCGAGGTGGAGATACCGGCCACAAACAAAGCCAGATAGCAAAAATCGAGTAGATAATGGATTTGCGTTCAAATAGTATATTTCCCATAGGAAAAATTGATGAAACGACCCTATAATCAATGACATGACTCCTGTCAAAACGAACACCCACACAACACGTGACGGGAATAAAAATCATATATGGCACAATTTGGCGGTTGGCGATTTTTAGGCAAATTCTATAGGACTCGGCATTTTAGCGGCCCCCTGTATTGTAAAAACAGCTCTCTATAAACCACTCATGCATACATCGTATGATATGTGCATGACTTGTTCATGGAGCCGCACAGTTTGCGTACCATATTTCACCTAAAATATTTCACTCGCACCGCCCTACCATATATCTACTAAAATAATTTAGATGTGCATAAGCACCAGAGAGGTTTCCTATTCCATCTCGTAACAAAGGTTTCCCCTTTTGGAGAAAAACAATCAGAAATGTTTTTTCTTTGTGTATAGAGATGGAATAGGATGAACCTATCTAAACAAGACAGCTATTTACACAACAACCGTGCGAAGAATTACCTACTAAGGTAGTCTGCCCCCAAATTTTCTTGGCCCCGAATTGCAACAATCCGAAATCTATACGGCTGTAGTTTCATTGCCCAACGCATAATTCGAGGATTGAGAACTTTTGCTGTTTGCATATAAGACAAGGGCTTGTGGTCTGTCTCAAGCAGGAATTCTACTCCGTAAAGATACTTGCGAAATTTCTCAACACCCCAGATAATAGCCAAACATTCCTTCTCTATTACAGAATAGTTTTTCTCACGAGGCAAAAGTTTCTTGCTGGCATAAGCAATGGGAAGTCGTCCTTCCCCTTCAAATTCTTGGAGCAAAACGGCTCCTATACCAACATCAGAAGCGTCCGTCCGGAGTATGAACGGATTCCCATCATGAAAGATAGGAAGACGAATAATAGGACTAGACGTGAGTCTATTCTTCAGGGTCTGAAAAGCCTTTTCATGATGGTCCTGCCAGTCTGTGATCTTGTTTGGTCTACTTTTCTTAGTTAAATCTGTCAAAGGGGAAGCGATAGATGAGAAATTTGGAATGAAACGGCGGTAGAAACCAGCCAACCCAAGAAATGACTTTATTTGTCTCTTAGTAGAAGGTCGAGGAGCATCCTTTATAGCTTGTATCTTGTCTTCTTGCGGTCTAACTGACTGAGCAGCTACACTGTGACCAAGACATTCGATACTGCTATACCCAATCATACACTTGGAAGGTTTTGCCGTCAACTTGGCTGTCCTAAGTCTATCCAAAACTTCACGTAATGACGTCAAGTGGTCTTTCCAAGTTTCGGTAAAGATCCACATATCATCGACGAAGCTATCAACGTTAGAAAGTTCGGACAGAATCTTCCTCATCAACCTGCAAAATGTTGCTCCTGAGTTTACCAAACCGAAGGGCATAGTTTTGAATTGAAACAAGCCTTTGGGGGTTTCGAACGCAGTTAGGGGTTTTGCCTTAGACGTCATTTTTACCTGCCAATAACCTTTTGACAAATCTAATTTGCTAAAGTATTTGTGCCCCGACATTCTATTTATAACCTCCTCCATATTTGGCATTGGTTCTGCATCGAACTCCGTCACCTTATCAAGTTTACGGAAGTCAATGCAGAACCGCACCGAACCATCTTTTTTAGGGACAAGTACTACAGGGGATGAGTATGGAGATATTGATGGCTCAATAACTCCTAAATCTAACATATCTTGAATTTCCTTTTCTATTACATCCCGTACTTTATATGGTATGGCATAACCTTTTGACCTCACTGGTTCCGTCGTCAGCAACTTTATGTCGTGTTCTATTTGGTCAGTTCGTCCTGGTACACTGGACAGTACGTCCGGGTATTCTTTTATCAACGTCTCTATTTCTTTACGCTGATCCTGCGTTAACATTTCTGAAATATTGACGTCCTTAAACGTCTCTGGTTGCTTTGCAGTAGGAAAAGCGCAATCTTCCAATGAGAATTAAAGGCATTTATTCTTGATTATTGAGGACTATCATTTCGTTACATAATATTATGTAGCCTTCAGTGCTGACTGAAGTGACGTCCTCTGTCTGCAACAGGTAAGGGGCCTTCTTGGGGAAAATCAATAAATGACTAACTGTTAACTACAGTGTACCTTATTGATTTTTCTCTTTAGTGCCTCGGTCAGGGGATTTATCAGGAGCTACTAATCACCCTATTAAAGGCCGCCTTTGATCTGCTATGGACAGTATTCCACAGGGAGCAATAAAACAATTATGAACACACGGTGTGTCCTACCGTCTAAGAATAAATGCCTTTAAGTTAGATTAGAAATAAGAAGTTAGAAATAAGAAATGTTCACACAGGTATACACACACACACACATACGCATGCACCCACGCACGAACGCACGCACGCACCACACCCCCACCAACACACACACACACGCCAACACAGGTTTGCCAGTGTGAAACGCCAAGTTCTGCAACGGAAGGCCAAATGGCTTTTCTCCGGGTACTTCGGATTTGGTTACCTCTGATCAACGGTCGGCTCGATATGTGTGTAAAAAATCTTGAAAGGGCCGTAAAATCACCCCGCCCCCCTCCCCCCAAAAAATATATTAAAAACAACAATATACAACATGGAAGTTAGAAGTTAGAAGTTAGGAGTTAGAAGTAAGAAGTTAGAAATTAGAAGTTAGAAGTAAGAAGTTAGAAGTTAGAAATTAGAAGTTAGAAGTTAGAAGTAAGAAGTTAGAAATTAGAAGTTAGAAGTTAGAACTAAGAAGTTAGAAGTTAGAAAGTTAGAAATTAGAAGTTAGAAGTTAGAAGTAAGAAGTTAGAAGTTAGAAGTTAGAAATAAGATGTTAGAAATAAGAAGTGTTCACACAGGTATACACACACATGCACGCACGCACGAACGCACGCACGCACCACACCCCCCCCCCCCCCACACACACACACGCCAACACAGGTTTGCCAGTGTGAAACGCCAAGTTCTGCAACGGAAGGCAAGATGGCTTTTCTCCGGGTACTTCGGATTTCGCTTACCTCTGATCAACGGTCGGCTCGATATGAGTGTAATAATCTTGAAAGGGCCGTAAAATCACCCCGCACCCCCCCTCCCTCCCCCAAAAAATATATTAAAAACAACAATATACAACATGGAAGTTAAAAGTTAGAAGTAAGAAGTTAGAAGTTAGAAGTTAGAAGTAAGAAGTTAGGAGTTAGAAGTAAGAAGTTAGAAGTTAGAAGTAATAAGTTAGAATTTGGAAATAAGAAATGGCCCTATCCGGCTTTCGTACATCCGGTATCCGACAGTATATTTCAGAACATAGTGGCGCATTTTATTTACTTTATCCATTCAGACGTCGCGATCCATATGCTAGTGCTTTATAGTGCTTTTAAAGTTGTTAGTGGAGTGTCAATATGTGCAAATTCTGTATTTAGACGCGCAATAATTTACACAAGGTCTGAATTCCAGACGCACACAGGAAAAAAATATTGATTGTTGAGACAACAACTAATGATTTCGTTCACGCCTCAAAATGCTGTTTTTTTTTATTAACATTAGTTTTCCTTATTTCTGCTTTTTCCTACGAGACCAGTACCAATATATTCTTGAGAAGTATGCACAGTTTTCCCTGCACAAAGTGGATTTTACAAGCGTATTACAAACAGAGCGTAGATCCTGGTGAGCAAGCTCTTTGAAACAAGTCATTTGTTTCGGTTTACAAGGTTAAACGTACTGGGCATCACGAAAACGCGCCCATATAAATTTGACCCCCTTGAACCCCACTTTTATATAGTAAAACTGGGGTTTCCGGGGGTATACATTATTTTTATTTCTGCTCTAAACTATAGATTGGGGGCACTCATCGAGGCGGTTCTAACGAGTACCCACAATCTATATTTTGAGCAGAAATAAGAAAAATATCACAATTTTTCATCATAAAATTTTATTTTTTTCGGCGATAAATGTGGCATTGTATTTGTATAGGCGTGTTTGCGTAATGGAAAGACGGGGTCGCACATCGGGCATGTAAACAAAATGGCCCGATAATTGATCGTTTTCGTATATTTCATCAGCCCTACCTATTGCTAGAAGAGTCTGTAAATTTTTCACATCACGAAAATACGCCTATATAATTTTGACCCCCTTGAACCCCAATTTTATATAGTAAAAATGGGGTTTACAGGGGTAAACCTTATTTATCTTATTTCTGCTCTAAAGTGTAGATTGTTGGTACTCGTTAGAACCGCCTCGACGAGGCGGTTCTAACGAGTACCAACAATCTATATTTTGAGCATAAATAAGAAAAATATCACAAATTTTCATCTTAAACTTTTCGATTTTTCGGCGGTAAAGCACACAAAGGATTTATATTGGTGTGTTTTTGTAATGATCTCTCTTGGTTAAGGGATCGGTCCACTGTTCGCAGCGGTGGGCCTTCAGGAACTTGGCCTACCATCAGGAAAACATACCCCTTTGAACCCCACTTTATATAGTAAAACTGGGGTTTACAGGGGTAATCCTTATTTTTCTTATTTCTGCTCTAAAGTATAGATTGTAGGTACTCGTTAGAACCGCCTCGATGAGGCGGTTCTAACGAGTACCTACAATCTACACTTTAGAGCAGAAATAAGAAAAATATGACAAATTTTCATCTTAAACTTTTTTATTTTTCGGCGGTAAAGCACACAAAGGATTTATAAAGGTGTGTTTTCGTGATGATCTGTCTTGGTTTAGGGATTGGTCCACTGTTCGCAGCGGTGGGCCTTCAGAAACTTGGCCTACCATCAGGAAAACATACCTTTACGATTATGACCCCTTTGGACCCCACTTTATATAGTAAAACTGGGGTTTACAGGGAACCTTTTCTAATTTCTGCTCTAAAATATATATTTTGTCTAAGAGAAAATCTCCTGGAAGACGGGGGAATAATATGTGTGCTCTTTAGCTAGAAGTCTTGAAATTTAAGGTAGGTAACTTGGGAGCATTGAACTATTCAGGTAGTGATTAGATATACTGCGGGTGGTCTACGCAACCTTACTCTTGTAAAGGTGCCCCCGTGCATCATTGGGCTGCATAATGCTTCCATGCAGAGCTGAACCGACCTTACATGAGTACTGGTAAACCGCTTAGAACGTCTTAGCCTGCCCAGAAAAAGTGGTGCGAGTCGGTCCATCCCTGTATATAAATAAGTTCTGAATAGTTCGATTCTTTGGAAGCAAAGAACACACCAAATCAACGAAAATAGCAGAGTCGGTTTTATTGTGTCTGTTAATGACCAGAACTGAAATGTGCAACACCGGCCACGCCCCCTAGCATTGGCTTTAGCAAAAGCCTATTTTCAGAATGATTCTAAATGAACTCAATGAAGCCAAAAGGACCAGAAAATATAATCTGCATTATGATGATGCACGGGAAGGCTTGTTACCTATTATAAACCCTATTGGTTTGTTTGGACGGTAGGGCTTGAGATGTCATTGCATCTTCATGTCGGGTAAGAGTCCCACAAAATTGGAACCAACGTCGCCAAAATGACCTATATAGTGTTGACAGGGACGAAAAACTTCATTTTATACAAACAAACTCTAATAAAAAGCAGACATTCTGCTAGTGGTTCATGCAACCCTGGTCTCTTCCCTTAGTGGTTCGCGCAACTCTTTACAGCAGACATTCTGCTAGTGGTTCATGCAACCCTGCTCTCTTCCGTTAGTGGTTCACGCAACTCTATACATCAGACATTCTGCTAGTGGTTCATGCAACACTGCTCTCTGCCGTTAGTGGTTCACGCAACTCTATACATCAGACATTCTGCTAGTGGTTCATGCAACACTGCTTCCTTCCGTTAGTGGTTCCCGCAACACTATACATCAGACATTCTGCTAGTGGTTCATGCAACCCTGCTCTCTTCCGTTAGTGGTTCACGCAACTCTATACATCAGACATTCTGCTAGTGGTTCATGCAACTCTGCTCTCTTCCGTTAATGGTTCACGTAACTCTATACAGCAGACATTCTGCTAGTTATTCACACAATCCTAGCCTTACATAAAGCAGACCCAGTGCTAGTGGTTCATGCAACTCTGCTCTCTTCCGTTAGTAGTTCACGCAAGTCTATACAGCAGACATAGATATTCTGCTAGTTGTTCACGCAATCCTACCCTTACTCAAAGCAGACACAGTGCTAGTGGTTCAGGCAACGCTGCTCTTACACACAGCAGGTTCACGAAACCCTGCTCTTACACAGTGCAGACACACTGCGAGGGGCTCCAGAAACCCTGTTCTTACACAGACTAGACATTCTGCTAGTGGTTCACGCGAACCTGTTCTTACAAAGAGCAGACATTCTGCTTGTGATTCACGCAAATCTGCTCTAGTACAGAGGAGACGAACTGCAAGTGGTTCACACAAGCCTGCTCTTACACAGAACAGACATTCTGCTTGTAGTTCACACAACCCTGCTCATCCACAGAGCAGAAATTCTGCTAGTAGCTCACTCTACTCTTACATTGAGTAGATATTCTGCTAGTTGTCCACTCAACCCTACTTTAACACTGTAGTAGACAGTCTGCTAGTGGTTCATGCAGCCCAAATCTTACACAGAGTAGACATGTGGTTCATCCGTTCCTACTCTTACACAGAGCAGATACGCTGCTAGTGGTTTCCAAACCCTGCTCTTACACAGCGTGCACATTCTGCTAGTGGTTCGTGCAACCCGGCTCATACACAGAGTAGACACTCTGTTAGAGGTTCATGCAATCTTACTCTTACACAGAGGAGACAATGTTAATGGTTCGAGCAACCCTACTCTTACAAAGAGCAGATATTCTGCTAGTGGTTCACGCAACCCTGCTCTTAAACAGATTAGACATTACACAGAACAGGCACTGTTGGTGGTTCACACAACCTTACTCTTACAAAGAGTAGGCATTCTGCTAGAGGTTCACGCAACCCTACTCGGACAGAGAGTAAACATTCTGTAAGTGGTTCATGCAATCCTATTCTTACACAGGGTAGACATTCTGCTGGTGGTTCATGCAATCCTATTCTTACAAAGAGTAGACATTCTGTTAATGGTTTTTGCAATCCTACTCTTACACAGAGAAGACTTTCTGCTAGTGTATTAGGCAAACCTACTCTTACACAGAGTAGGCATTCTGTTAATGGTTTTTGCAATCCTACTCTTACACAGAGAAGACTTTCTGCTAGTGTATTAGGCAAACCTACTCTTACACAGAGTAGGCATTCTGTTAGTAGTTCGCGCAACCCTGCTGTTACACAGAGAAGATATTATGCTGGTGGTTGACGCGACCCTACTCTTAGACAAAGTAGACATTCTGCTACGTGTTTACGCAACCATGCTCTTACACACAGCAAGCACTGTGAGTGGTTAACGCATCTCTACGCTTACACAGAGCAGACTTTCAGTAAGTGGTTTACGTAACCCTGCTCTTTCAGACAGCAGACATACTGCGAATGGTCTACGCAATCCTACCCTTACACACATCAGATATTCTGCCAGTGGTTCACATAAACCCTGCTATTAGAAAGAGCAGACTTTCAGCTAGTGTAGTTCACGAAACCATGATCTTGCAAAAAGCAAATATACTGCGAATGGTATACGCATCCTACTCTTACAAAGAGCAGATATTATGCTTATGGTTCACGAAACACAGCTCTTAGAAAGGGCTGACATTCTGCTATTCGCCACGCAGCCCTGCTCTTACGAACAGCAGACATTCTGCTAATGGCTCATGCAACCTTCCTCTTACAAAGAGCAGACATTCTGGTAGTGGTTCACGCAACCGGGCTCTTACGTAGAGCATACATTCTGCTAATGGCTCGCGCAACCTTTCTCTTACAAATGGCAGACATTCTGCTAGTGGTTCACGCACACCTGTTCTTACAAAGAGCAGACATTCTTTTAGTAGCTCACGCATCACTGCTTTTAGACAGAGTAGACATTCTGCTAGTGGTTCACGCAACCCTACTCGTACAAACAGCAGACATTCTTTTAGTGGCTCACGCAACCCTTCTCTTAGACAGAGTAGAATTCTGCTAGTGGTTCACGCGACCCTGTTCTTACTATGGATAGATCGACTGCGTGACTCACACAGCCCTGCTCTTATAAATGGCAGATCGACTGCGAGAGGTCTACGCAATCATGCTCTTGCAAGCAGCAGACATACTGTGAGTGTCTACGCAATCATGCTGTTGCAAAGATCAATTATACTGCGAGTGATCTGCGCAACCTTGCTGCAAATTGTCTACACAATCCTGCTCTTAAAATGCAGGCACACTGCGATCAGTGTTCGTAGCTAGCTTTACTCTTTTCTAATAGCAGTGTTGCGTAAACATTTTGACATATTTTTCTTATTTTTCCCAGAAAACAGGACTTGACATCTCATGCAAATTGTCTCCATAGTTTTTCTTATTTTTTCACAGAAAACAGGACTTGACATCTCATGCAAATTGTCTCCATAGTTTTTCTTATTTTTCACAGAAAACAGGACTTGACATTTCATGCAAATTGTCTCCATAGTTTTTCTTATTTTTCCCAGAAAACAAGACTTGACATATCATGCAAATTGTGCATGACTGGAGACAATTTGCATGAGATGTCAAGTCCTGTTTTCTGGGAAAAATAAGAAAAATATCAGCAATTTATCGTCCGCCCAATTAGCCTAGAGAGTGGCAAGACAGTTCAGCATAACCTGAATATGCAGTCAACTTTAACAGGTTCATGTAATGAACACAACTTTTAGCCCCAACTTTGATGAAGAATGGTGCGTTTGCAGAGGTACTCATTTATTTTTGTTTCAAGAACATATACCTGTGTATTGTTGTATTTTTCTTAAAGTGCAAGGTTGGGTCAGTGTGAACGTACTGTCCGGGGTGTTCTACTGCTATGTCTTCGGTAGAGCAAGGGCCTGTTATCTGAGCCGCGTAGTCAAATCAGGGTTGCAGCAGGTGCGGGATGTGCGTGCGTGCGTGCGTGCGTGCGTGCGTGCGTGCGTGTGTGTGTGTGTGTGTGTGTGTGTGTGTGTGCTATGCGTGCGTGTGATTATTTTAGTTTTTCTTCTCTATCCTACTTTTTCTTTTTTCTAATGTCCCACCTTTTGGGAGATGGCTTCATATTGACGGTTGCTTGTGGATTCGGCTGTTGAGCCACCGGCTGAAGTCAGTTACTGTCGGGGGCGATCTAACTAACTACTGGGTCTAAGCCTGTCCAGGAACATTGACCAGAGATGACCTTAGCTGTTGACTGGGCTGTAAACCCACAATACAACAACAATTCATTTGAAATGACGTCAACCTACACCTCAGATAACGCGACTTTTATTCCAAAGAGGTGTTTGTGGAACATGCTCGGCTTCCACTGTCGACAGGCTGTGAAATGGCTATATCAAGGAAATGGTTTTGATCCAGTTGACTGCAGTAAATCTTCCGGTCGGCCCACTGTTTTACACTGGCTGGATTGAGATTGGTCAAAAATCGGTTTCCTTCTTGTCTGCCTCATTTTATTCAAATCAGAGACCCACCTGGTGCACACTCTATGAGCCGCGTATTCAAATCAGGGACACACCACGTGCACATCGGCTGCACACAATATGAACCGCGTATCGTAATCAGGGACACGCCGGGTGAAAACTATATGAGCTGCGGATTCAAATCAGGGACACACCGGCTGCACACTACATGTATATGAGCCTCGTATTCAAATCAGGGACACGCTTGTTGCATACTATATGAGCCGCGTATTCAAATCAGGGACACGCTTGTTGCACACTATATGAGCCGCGTTTTCAAATCAGGAACATAACGGCTTCAAGGCGGTTCTTCTGTCGCGGGTTATTTTTGTTATGGTTTGTCTTTGAGTGTGTGTATCGATTATGTTAGTTTGATTTGGATAGCCAATTGGCCATTTTGTGGGAAAGTCTTTGTTTGTTTGTTTGTTTGTATCGGTATTTAACGGCCCAGTCAACACTATTTAGATCATTTTTGAGCCGGTCAGTTTACTTATCCACACTTTTCCTGAACATGCTTATGCGTAAGTGGTTAACCAGTACATTGCACATTCTTTCGCCAGAAACTGACAACTGCCCTTCTTGAATCAGCGGAAGGAAGAGAATGACCGTAATCAACCTCTACGAAAGAACGTTGCCGACTCCGGCAGATATAGAATCCGCGGCTTTCTGTTCACTGCATCAAACTGAGCTACCGAGGTCGGCATTTGTGGTGGCTTTCCGCTATTGATATTTTATTAGGGTCTAGTTGTTTCATGTTTGTGTTTTTTTCCCGTGTCTCTGATGGGACCTGTGGGTTTGATTGTATCGATTCCTGATCATTGCCTTCACTTCTATTTTCCACACTGTTTGAACCGCATATTCAAATCAGGGACACACCGGCTGCACACTATTTGAGCCGCGTATTCAAATCAGTGACAAACCGGCTGCACACTATTTGAGTCGCGTATTCAATTAGGGACACACACTATGCATGAACCGCGGTAAGTGTGTCTTCTGATATGTGCGAAGCAATAACTAAGATCAGACTGTACATCTTAACCCTTGTACTGCTGAATATTTTAATCTGCCACACCCACTACCTATTATCAACCAATCAGATTACTTGATGCAAATTATTGCAACAAATTCACAATCTGATTGACAAACAATGTAGATCCTGATCAGATGGCTTCTTCAGAAGCCATCTGATCTGGATCTACATTGTTTCAAAAATAAGGCATATCCGGGCTCAGCAGAACAAGGGTTAAGGGTTAAGAGACAGAAATAAAATACAGCATCATTCAGAGACATAAAAGACCGCATTACATTCCACGGGGGATGGAAAACTTGGCGTCATCACGAAAAAACGCCTATATAATTTTGACTCCCTTAAACTCCACTTTCATACAGCAAAACGGGTGGTTATACATTATTTTTCTTTTTCTTGTTTAGAAAACAAACATGCCGAGGCGGTTCTATCGAGTAGCACCAATCAATGTTTTGCGCAGATATTTTAAAAAATATCATTTTTTTTAATCTGAAAATGTTCATTTTGGTGTTATTAGTTTCAATATATTTGAATAGGCGTGTTATGTAATGGTTAGTCTGATTAGGTATAGGCCAGTCATTCAGCTGTTTTTCTCTTAAATGCTCCTTTGTCGGGTTATTCTGCACCAAAAGCGGTGTCCGGAGAGACTGACCTGTACCGGATTAACAGAGAGGTGGCTTTTCACCGTGGGTCTCGACTCGGACCCAGAATTACTAGTAACTGACTGATTTGCCAAAATATGTTGCCATGTCTTGATCGTACAGCCATTTTGTCGCACCTGCTTTAGCAGGAAGACATAGCCGTGCAAGTTTCCGTCCGTCCGTTCGTCCGTCCGTCGTTCGTTCGTCCGCCCGGTTGTCCGTCCGTCTTTCCGTCAACATTTTACACTGGGTGTCTTGTCATCGCAACTCCTCCCACAGTTTCATACCGATTATTTTGAAACTTTGCATGTGTTTTTGCCATGGTATGAGGATGCGCATATGGTTTGGACTTTTTCGTCCGATCAATTTTTATCACTTTTTCCACATTGTGAACTTAGTCATTTTTAACCTACAATTGATATATGATAGGTACCTCTTGTCATCGCAACTCCTCTTACAATTTTATACCAATCATTTTGAAACTTTGCGTGTGCTTTTGCCATGGTTTGAGGATGTGCATGTGCTTTCGACATAATTCTCAAAAGATTTTCTGCACTTTTTGCACATTATGAACTTAGCCATTTTTTATGCTTAAGTTGATATACAATAGGTACCTCTTGTCATCTCAACCCCTCTTACAGTTTTATACCAATCATTTTGAAACTTTGCGTGTGCTTTCGCCATGGTTTGAGGATGTGCATGTGGTTTGGACTTTAACTTCGGATCAATTTTATCACTTTTTCCACAGTGTGAACTTAGTCATTTTTAACCTTCAATTGATATATGATAGGTACCTCTTGTCATCGCAACTCCTCTTACAGTTTTATACCAATCTTTTTGAAACTTTGCATATGCTTTTGCCATGGTATGAGGATGTGCATGTGATTTCGACATAATTCTCAGAATATTTTTGTTCGCTTTTTGCACATTGTGAACTTAGTCATTTTTATGCTTCAATTGATATACGATAGGTACCTCTTGTCATTGCAACTCCTCATACAGTTTTATACCAATCATTTTGAAACTTTGCATATGCTTTTGCCATGGTATGAGGATGTGCATGTGATTTCGACATAATTCTCAGAATATTTTTTTCTTCGCTTTCTGCGCATTGTGAACTTTGTCATTTTTAAGCTTCAATTGGTATACAGGAGGTACCTCTTTGTCACCGCAACTCCTCTTACAGTTTTATACTAATCATTTTGAAACTTTGCATGTGTTTTGCCATGGCATGAGGCCCTGCATGTGGTTTGGACTTTAACTTCGGATCAATTTTTGTCACTTTTTCCACATTGTGAACTTAGTCACTGTTAACCTTCAGTTGATATATGATAGGTACCTCGTCATCGCAACTCCTCTTACAGTTTTATACTAATCATTTTGAAACTTAGCTTGTGTTTTCTCTATGACATGAGGATGTTCATATCCTTTGGATATAATTCTTGGATCATTTTAGTTCATTTTATCACATTGTGAAATTAGTCAGTTTTTTACCCCACATAATAGGCTATGCATTCTTCTCAAAGCCCTATATTCATCTCTTCTGCCTTAAATAAACTTTTATTTTTTGTGTTGGACAAGTGGGGAGCAGGTGCGACATCAGCTTCACCGAAGTTGAATTTCTGGTAATTAATTCTAGTCAATGAAAATTGATGCAGTTTATGAAAATCAGTTTGATAAGTAATTAAATTTTAGTTGTCAGTTTTGACAAAGTGTGGTTGGAGTTTTTTAATAGACTAATACATTGAATTCATCACGTGAACAAGCCCGTGAAATGAAGACTCCCCCCTTACACCCCACTTCATATAGAGAAAACTGGGGTTTACGGGGGTATACATTATTTTTCTTATTTCTGCTCCAAGACATAGGTTGTGGGTACTCGTTAGAACCGCCTCAATGAGGCGGTTCTAACGAGCACACACAACATAGGTTATGAGCATTTATAGAAAAAAATATCAAGGATTGTCATCAGGAAGGTAGCAATTTTGGATATTTAAAAAATGCACTATGCCGTACGGTGTGTTATCGTAATGTGAAAGCAGCTTAAATCCTCTAACTTTGAAGAATTTATTCCAAATGTGCAGAGAATACGTATAATAGGTGCCTAGGTTTCTCGTTGAGTTTTCCAAAAAAAACCTGTTAAACTTTTCATTTTCTCCAATTTAATATTGGGCCGAGGTCTCGAGAAAATGAAATATCAGTCGAACTCCAAATGTCAAGAATGACAAGTTCATCGGGTACTTTACCAGGTTATATTGTCGGGCGAACCTTCCATGAAATGCTAGAAAATTTCTATTTATCGTTCATTAGCATCTTTAATACATTGTTAATTTAACCTACGCTATTCAACTCAGGTGCGTTTTCTATTTACATCAAATAAATTTACTTCGTACTGTAAAAGTGTATATTAATTATTTTCTTATTTCTGCTCGAACACAATATAGCTGTTGAAAATCATTGAATTTAGTTGCTATTCCATATTGATTTCATTTAAAAGGACTCTTCAAAACTTCAAAAAAAAACTATTTTTGCTGAAAAATGAGAGTGCGTTCAGCATTTGTATATACACATAGATATGGAGGACCTTATACGAGTGACCTTTTATACGAACTTTATAATGGTGGTTGGCCCAGTCACGGTTGACAACTTTGCTTCCCTCTTTAATTGCTCGCCGGTAGGTCAGGCCTCAGATTCTATAACGGTTTCAGCGTAAATTCTTATTGAGAATTAGAGAGATCTAGTTCAAGGTAATGTTGGTTGGTACCTGATGCTCTATCTCTGGTCGGGCCTATCGGAGTCTAACTGTTGGTTTTCTTTTGCTCCAGCATTTCAGTGGTTTCTTGCTGTCGAGTCCTCACCGTTGTTTCATCTCTGTTGTTGTTTGATTATTTGTGTTAACGGAGATGTTGCACTGATGAGTTAGGAGGCCTTCATGCGAAGTAAACAAATTATTTGTCTAAATCGCGACGGAAGTAAGGGGCGAGAATTGTGACAACGTAAAATCGATTTAAGCCCCCCCCCCCCCCCCCCCCCCCCCCCCCCAGTGGAATTCGTTTCCGCTGACCATTCAAAGGCCGCTCTTCTGTCGTGGTTAAATTTGTTATTGTTTGTCTTTTGGGTGTTGGTGTCGCTTGTATTACTTTATTTTGGATAGCCTATTGGCCATTTAGTGGGAAAGTAACTGTCCTTTTGGCGTTCCGCTATTGACGTTTCCATTAGGTCTGTTGTTTCATGTTTGTGCTTCTTTCCCTTTGATGTCTCTGATGGGAGCTGTGGGTTGATTGTATCGATTCCTGATTATTGCCCCCACTTCTATTTTTTATGAAATCGCCATACCTATTCTTGAGTATTCTTCAGTCGTCTGGGATGAATGTTCTCTCCAAGACTCAAATGCTCTCGAAAAGCTTCAAAATTAGGCTGCTAGTATAGTGCCTGGTCTCACGAAATAGGTTAATTTGTACAGGGACTGTGGCTGGCCATCATTAGTAGATAGACGCAAACAACAAAAATGAATTTTATGTACAGACCATTGAATGAGTTAGTTCCAAGCTACATAACTGATTTAATCCCTCCTGTTATAAGGGAAACTACCAATTATCCTCTGAGAGATCAAAATATTATATTACACAACTATTTAGGAACTCTTGTATCATCACGTGAACAAGTCCGTGAAATAAAGACCCCCCTAAACCCCACAATATATAGAGAAAACTGGGGTTTACGGGGGTAAACATTATTTTCCTTATTTCTGTTCCAAGACATAGGTTGTGGGTACTCGTTAGAACCGCCTCAATGAGGCGGTTCTAACGAGTACCCACAACCTATGTTTGCAGTATTTATAAGAAACAAATCACGGATTTTCATCAGGAAAATGGCCATTTCGGACATGTGAAAAATTGCACTATGTCGCACGGGTGTGTTTTCGTAATGTACCGTCAAGAATAACGTTGTGGAATTCTCTGGACGAAAACATACGCAACAGACCCTCCTTAAATTCATTTAAATATCAGTCCTGACGACATACACTATCAAATTTTAAAACATTTACCCAACAAGGCATTGGAAACATTATTAAATATTCTGAATGATATTTGGATCACTGGAAAATTCCCCGAAAACTGGAGAAAAGCTACCATTATTCCTATTCCGAAACCTAATAAAGATCATACTGAAGCCACTAATTACAGACCTATTGCTTTGACAAGTTGCTTATGTAAAACAATGGAGAGAATGATTAATGATAGGCTGGTTTGGTTCTTAGAATCAAACCAGCTTTTCACTAAATTTCAAGCTGGTTTTAGAAAAAACAGCTCTACTAACGATCGTTTGATTCGCTTAGAATCATTTATACGTGATGCCTTTATTAAAAAAGAACATGTCGTAGCTGTATTCTTTGACCTAGAAAAGGCCTATGATACGACTTGGAAATATGGCATCATGAAAGATTTACACAACTTGGGCCTTAAAGGCCGATTGCCACTTTTTGTTCAAAATTTCTTGTCCGATCGAACATTTAATGTGCGCATAGGAAATACATTATCGGACACATTTGATCAAGAACAAGGTGTACCATAAGGTAGTATTTTATCACCAACCTTGTTCAGCATAAAAATTAATAATATAGTTAAATGTGTAAAAAACCCAGATTGTTCGCTTTTTGTTGACGATTTTGGAATTTTTTATCGTTCCAAAAATATGGAAACCATTGAATTCAAACACCAAAGGTGTTTAAATAATATAGAAACTTGGGCAACAGAAAATGGTTTTAAATTTTCTAAAACAAAAACTCAGTGTGTTCATTTCTGCCAAATTCGAAAGTTGCATTTAGATCCAGTTTTAACAATATACGGCAGTCCAATTCCAGTTGTCACTGAGGCGAAGTTTTTGGGTCTTTTATTCGATAACAAATTGTCTTTTATTCCTCATATCAAAGCTTTGAAAGCTAAATGTTTAAAAGCTCTTGATATTCTTAAAGTCCTGTCCAGTTCCGACTGGGGAGGAGATCGCACTGTTCTTTTAAATCTTTATAGATCTTTAATTCGTTCCAAATTGGACTATGGTTCCATAGTCTATGGATCTGCTAGGAAATCTTATTTAAAATCTTTGGATACTATACATCATCAAGGTTTACGTCTAGCACTAGGTGCATTTCGCACTTCACCTATTGAAAGTCTTTATGCTGAATCAAATGAACCATCACTTTATGTAAGGAGAGAGAAATTGTCTCTTCAATATGCTACCAAATTAGCTGCTAATTCATTAAATTCAGCATACGACTCAGTTTTTAACCCAAATTATGAAAGATTCTACAATAACAAACCATCTGCTATAAAACCTCTTGGCCTGAGAATAAAACCATTACTCGAAGGGGCCAATATAAATATTAAAAATATACAATCGTTTTCTTTTCCTTCGAAAGAACCATGGGTGTTGAAACCGCCAATGATAATTTTAGATTGAGGAAAAAATAAAAAATCCGAAGTAGAATCGCATATATTTAAGAACGAATTTTTAGAAATCAAATCGAATTTTAAAAACCACATTCCCATTTACACTGACGGTTCGAAACAAGATGAGAAAGTTGCTTGTTCTGTCATTAGTCCGAATTTCACAGACAGCATTAGATTACCCGATAATAGCTCTATTTTTACTGCTGAAGCGAAAGCAATTGATATTGCACTGTATCATATTAGAGATCAGTACGAAAAAACAATTTATCATTTTTTCAGATTCTCTTTCAGTTCTAAAGGCTCTTAAAGATCAACAGCACAGAAATCCCTCAATTCAACAAATGTTAAGAAAATTCCACTATCTTTCTCTCTCCAAGGAGATTATTTTCTGCTGGATTCCCAGTCACATCAATATTCGATGAAATGAGTTGGCGGATTTAGAAGCCAAATCTGCTTTATCTTTGAATGTTACAAATTTTAAAATTCCTTTTTCAGATTTTAAATCTAACATTAATAAATATATCAAAAACAAATGTCAATCTATTTGGGAAAAAGAAACCGATAATAAATCATTCAAAATAGAACCTAATTTTCACAGTAAATGCTCTTTCTCAAATTACAGTAAGAAAGACCAGACTAAAATTACCAGATGCCGTATTGGACACACAAGACTAACTCATTCTTACATATTACAAAACGAACAAGCACCTTTCTGTGTATCCTGTAACGAACCGTTCACAGTTAATCACTTTCTCATTTCATGTGTAGAATTTTATCATATCCGCTCAAAATATTTTAATGTTACAACAATGAAAGATCTTTTTAACGACATACCATCTTATCAATTAATCAATTTTCTTAAAGAAATCGGACTTTTTAACAAACTGTAATCATTAATATTTTAACTTTTAAGGTAGAAGTAAAACAAAGATCAGGAATTGATACAATTAACTTACTCCATCCATAAAAGACACCAAAGGGAAAGAAATACAAACATTAAGCGACCAGACCATAATGGAAACCTAAACAAAGGAAGGCCATATGGACAGTTACTTTCCCACAAAATGGCCATATGACCATCCAAAATTAAAAGACACAAGTGATACACACAGTAAGTAACAAACAACAACATAAATAAATCGCCACAGAAGAGCCGCCTTGGAACGGTCAGTGGAAGATTTCCACTGGGGGGCTTAAATCGATTTTACGTGGCCACAATCCTCGCCCTTACTTCCGTCGCGATTTAGACAAATAATTTGTTCAGTCCGCATGAAGGCCTCCTAACTCATCAGTGCAACATCTCCGTAAACACAGAAATCAAAGAACCACAGAGGTGAGACAACGGTGAGGATTCGACAGCAAGAAACCACTGAAATGCTGGAGCAAAAGAAAACCAACAGTTAGACTCCGATGAGCCCGACCAGAGACAGAGCATCAGGCGCCAACCAACATTATCTCTTTAATTTTCAATAAGCCTTTACGTTGGAGCCGTCATAGAATCTGAGGCCTGACCCACCGGCGTCCAATTAAAGAGGGAAGCAAAGTTGCCAACCGTGATTGGGTTAACTACCATGCATGCAGTCTGTCGTATAATATCCATGTTGTACCCAATCTTTTTATATCGAAGAATGATTTTACGAAATTGGGTGCTGAAGTCATTGCGGTTATATATTTTTCTGAATTTATATACTAAGTCACCATAAAATTCGGGTTCCGATAGACCTTGTTGCAGAAGAGATTTAAGTCCAATATTGAATTTTGAAATTAAATCAGAATGGCGTCTATAAAATTTTGAAAAGGCTTTGCGTAGTTTATGGTACCGATAACCCTGATTAAGAAGTTTAGCCGTTAATAATTTATTACGAGTGTTGAAGTCAGTTACATGACTACACACTCTAGCAAATCGAATTAATTGCGAAATATAAACGCCATAGGATGGCGCACGAGGAACATCACCATCCAAAAAAGGAAAATTTACAATCTCAAAATCAAAGTCATCGCGTTTATCATAAATTTTGCACGAAACAAATCCATCTACAACAGATAGATGTAAATCCAAAAACGGGGCCTCGGTATCAGAAGAATTTGCTTTATTTAACTGAAGTTCTAGGGGGTAAATCTGACTGATCAAACCATCAAAATAGGTATTATCAATATTTAATAAATCATCTAAATATCTAGAAGTAGAGCTAAAAGCTTCAATAATTTCAGATTGGTTATCAATGGAAAGCGACAAAATGAAGTCTCTTTCATAACAATACAAGAACAGATCAGCCACAAGAGGTGCGCAATTAGTACCCATCGGAATACCCACAATTTGTCTAAATAACTTAGTACCGAATCTAATATAAATATTGTCAAGTAGAAAGGTGAGGGCATCACACACTTTCTGACATGACCAAAGTGTATAATTCTTATGCTCTTTAGAAGTGAAAAATGCATTTCTGACATTACATGCAAGATAGAGAGAATCTTCTCTGTGAAAAGCCCATTCAATTAAATCATTAAGCTTTTCTTTTATAAGATTATGAGGAAGTGTAGTGTAAAGAGTGGAAAAATCGTAGATAGACAGACTAGAAGCACGAAACTGTCTAGATTTCAATTTATTTAAAACCTCATTCGAATTTTTTATAGACCAAAACAGATTTCTTCCTGATCTTTCAAAGACTTTATCACAATATTTAATTACATGCGTTTTAATAGCAGTAAGACAGGAAGTTAATAATTTTGAAAGTTCAGTGGTAGTGCAAGAACTAGAATTTGCAATAAACCGTGCTTTGTAAGGTTTTTTATGAAGTTTTGGTAACCAGTATAGCGTAGGAAGCTTGTCTTGGCCTTCGTTAACACACACAGCAAACTTGGTGGCTGAAAGACAAACATGTTTATCTACTATAGCTCTCTCTTCAGCCAAAGGCTGAAGTTCATAGGCCTTAGTACCACCAAGCTCCTGCTTAAGCGTGTTAACATAGTGGAGCCGTCACACAACGACGACGTTGTTAGCGGCCTTGTCTGCAGGGGCCAAAACAAACTTCTTATGAAATTCTTGAATACCTTGTTTAAGATGACGTAAAGACGTCTTGGGCTTAGGAGGTAATAAGTTAGTATTTTGAGAATAGAAAGAAATGCGTTTATTCACTAGTCTTAGAATGCTAAGTTTCCAGTCCTTTAGGGCTTTATACTCAACATACTCTCGCTTACACCACCGATAAACTTTAATAACAATTTTATATCTAATACCTAATTATTTTTAGACGCTATATGCCCTATTAGGGTTGAGCGTCTTTAAACAAAATATCCATCCATCCATCATTTAAATATCAGACAAAAAGACACCATCTAGATGTTCAAAAAGTACCGCCTCACTATATTAATGGTGACAGATATTTGTCAGTTATGCATTCTAGAATTCGAAACAATTGTAGTAACTTATCAAATGATTTGTATATTAACCACTTAACAATGAATCCACTTTTTATATGTAACCAAGAAATAGAAACCGCAGAACACTACTTCTTTCGATGCTCTAATTATGAAAACAAACGGTTGAGATTTTTCCATGAAACGCGCGAGTTACATCCCTTGAATATCAACCTGATTTTATTTGGAGATGATCGCATATCCCTCGAAAGTGATACTACACTTTTTAGAGCTGTCAGAAGTTACATTAAAAATACGAAACGATTTTCTGATTAGTATTTTAGTAGATGCCAATCACTCCATGCTCACCCGAGAAGGCGCACACTATTTATTTATTTATTTATTTATTTATTTATTTATTTATTTATTTATTTATTTAGTAGTTCGTTCATATCATTATCACGTGACTATAATTTATTGATGTCATATTGTAGGGGAAGTGTCTTAACTAATGTTGAGAGAACTTGTGACCCAACCCCATTGCACACATATATATATGTTATAGTTGCAATAAAATATGTTTATACTGAAATCGCCATGGGTGTGACATTCTCTTTGATTATTTTTCTCTGTCCATTTATCATTGACCATTTATCTTTAACTTTTTATCTTTGACCATTTATCGGTGATCTTTTATCGTTTACCATAAATATTTGACCGTTTACCTTTGTCCATTTATCCCTGATCTTTCATCTTTGATCATTTAACTGTGACATTTTTTCTTTGACCATTTATTTATGACCTCTTATCTTTGACTATTTATCTCTGACCATTTTTATTTGACCATTTATCTTTGACAATGTATCTTTTACAATTTATCTTTGACCATTTATCTTTGTTTTTTTTTTTTTTGTTTTTTTTCTATAGAAAGTTGGCAGTAACTACTATAGAAATGATAGCGTTGTTTTGGAGACGTGGTAATATTTCGTGACGTTACCTAGGAACGGTCTACATACGGAAAATATTTATCGAGTTATAGCAACACTTAAGGTGAAGAATACGTAAATAGGCTTTTTCTTCAAATTTGCATGTGAGTAAGTCTCAAACATGCAATCAGAATGATATGTAACCAAGTTCAGTTAGGTGCCATGACCGCACAAAAAAGGACAATCATTTGTATTGAAAGCAATGGGAATCCAACGAAAATTCCTGTATTTTCAATCTTTATGCCCAATAGAAAATATACTTGTTCATTCAATTTCTCTAAAAGTGAAGGCAATGATCAGGAGGAATCGATACAATTAACTCACAGCTCCAATCAGAGACACCCAGGGAAAGAAACACAAACATGAAACAACTAGACGCTAATGGAAACATCATACAAGTGACTATCACTGATTTGTATTAAATCAGAATCAGAATTGTTACTGGTGACACATCAGATGACATTCAAACACGAAGGGCTGTGATATGGGAAGATAGTCCCTAGCTCTAACCAAAAATATAAACTAAGCTGCACTATCCTCTGCACCGTCATCGGTGGATATGATCGAATCGGGAAGGGTATTCCAATCTCTAATGGTTTAAGGGTAGAACACTCCTTTATAGTTGTCAGTTCTTGCAGAAGGGGTCTGGAACGCCAGTGAATGATGATTTCTAAGAGTGCCTAGCTGGGGGATCAAGGTCACTGTTGGAATGCTGGGAGCACCCTTTAGACATTTGTATAAAATTATGCGCTTACTGGTTCTTCTCCTTTTCTTAAGAGACTTCCATCTTTGTTTTCCTAGTATTCCACTCATGCTCCCAATTTCAAAGCAGTAAATGCTTGTTACAAATCTAGCTGTTCTATTCTGAACTTTTTTCAATTTCTTCATTAAGGACTACTCCGCAGGGGTCCCGGATACCACTTCTATATTCCAGGATTGTGCGAACAAGTCCTTTACATGCCGCCTTCTTCACATCCTGAGGACACTTATGAAGATGTCGGCTCAGGACGCTAATAGTGCACATATTGCTAATCAAATCGCGTTTGCTAGTCACGCCAAGGTAGTTAATGGAAACCAAGGTATTTATTGGGATTCACATTTTCGAGGACAGTTCCTCTAAGGTGTAAGAATCCTCAATTTTATTGGTTCTCTTCCTAGTTATCTGTATAATATTGCATTTAACAGGCTGAAATCTCATGCCCCATTTTCGTGGCTAACATCCTAGTCTATCTATATCATTCTAAAGATCGTTGAGTACTCTTGCTCTCTGTTTCCCGATAGCAAACACAGTCGTCTGCAAATAGTCTTATTTCTTAGTCCGTGTCAACGGAAATATCTTTTATGTACAGGGAAAATAACACAGTGGACCATTTACAACAACACGCTGTTTTCTGTAGAAAACAAAGGAATCTGTCCATTTAAGAGCCCCCCCCCCCCCCACACACACACACACACATTCCATAACCAAATAATTTGGATTTAAGTAGTTCATGAGGTGGGGTGTCAAAAGCCTTCTCGAAGTCCAGAATAAATGTGTCTTCCTGTCCCTCTATGTCAAAGATTTTACCCAATCTTTAATAACCGCGCTCAGCTGAGTTTTGCAACTACGCCTTTTCCTAAACGCATGGTTTCCGTCTGACAAAAGTTTATTTTCATCCATAGGGCCATGATGTTTGAGCAGACTATGTGTTCAAACACAGGTCAGGGACACCAGGCGATAATTACGAGAGTCCTATCTCCTTTTTTGGAGAGTGGGCCAGTGTTTGCTAGGAGCAGTAATTCGGGGATTTCAACTGTTGGAATAGCTGTGCAACTGGACCTTACTCATTTGCTAGTACCTTCATGACTCTAGGATGAAGCTAATCAGGTCCTAAAGCTTTAGACGGGTTCAAGCCTTTAAATAACTTGATCACTCCCGCTGATGATACAACAATATTATCCACGAAAGGGGCCGATCTTCCATTCAGTGGAACCTCCTTGAACTCAGTTTTATAAAACGCATCATTTAATTGACCAACTTTCCTCTGCCCTTCAGATTTTGATTCAGCAAACCCGCTCCCTCCTCTTTTATTAATGGGTGGGATAGCTAGCCTGTCTTTCTTCTGGCTATTGATATACGTATCTGTAGAAGTCTCTGTGATTTGCCTTTACATCACCTACCAAGTTATTCACGAACACATCATGTTGATGATTTTTGATGTCATTCTTGATTTCTCGTCTCAAATTTTACCCCGGGTTTACTACTACCCAACTCGTTTGCCTTAGCATGAATGTTAGTTCTTCTCAGAATCTTTCTTCTTATCTCTGGTGTGATCCAATGAGTCGAAGATACAGACCTGCTAGTTTTGGAGGGGGTATGATTATCGGACGAAGTTTGGATGAAGTAGGTTATCAAATCAAAATTCTCATAGACTTACCAAGCATCTGAATGACAATTTAAAGTATTTCTCCTTTGCAAATTTTAGGGCATCCTTCCTCATCACGAAAACAAGCCTATATAATTCTGACCCCCTTGAACCCCACTTTTATATAGTAAAACTGGGGTTTACAGGGGTATACCTTATTTTTCGTATTTCGGCTCTCAAATTTAGATTGTGCGTACTCGTTAGAACCGTCTCAATGAATGAGGCGGTTCTAACGAGTACCCATAATCTATATTTTGGGCAGAAATATCAAAAATATCACAATTCTGAAAATTTTCGTTTTTCGGCGGTTAAGTTTACAATGTATTTGTATAGGCGTGTTTTCGTAATGTCATAGTTTCATAAATACCTTTAAATCCAGGTATCGTTTATTTATAGATGCGCTATTCTTTTAGTTGTGACGTCAGTGTCGCGTCAAGAGGGTTACCTGTAAACGCTAGTGCTGGATTTTGCAAACAGAGCAGACTCAGGTCAAACGACACAGAAAGCGGTGTGCGAACAGTGTGGACCAAAATCAGACGGCACAGAAAGCGGTGTGCAAACTGTAGATCCAGATCAGACGTCACAGAAAGCGGTGTGTAGTAGACCCAGATAAGACGCATCAGAAAGCGGTGCACAAACAGTGTAGACCCAGATCAGACGCCACAGAAAGCGGTGTACAAACAGTGTAGACCCAGATCAGACGATACAGAAAGCGGTGTGCAAACAGTGTAGACCCAGATCAGACGCCACAGAAAGCGGTGTTCTACAGTGTGGACCCAGATCAGACGACACAGAAAGCGGTGTACAGTGTGGACTCAGATCAGACGACACAGAAAGCTGTGTGCAAACAGTGTAGACCCAGTTCAGACGCCTCAGAAAGCAGTGCACAAACAGTGTAGACCCACATCAGACGCCTCAGAAAGCGGTGTACAGACAGTGTAGACCCAGATCAGACGCCTAAGAAAGCGGTGTACAAACAGTGTAGACCCATATCAGACGCCAAAGAAAGCGGTGTACAAACAGTGAAGACCCAGATCAGTCGCCGCAGAAAGCGGTGCACAAACAGTGTATACCCAGACCAGACGCCACAGAATTAGGTGGGCAAACCGTGTAAACCCAGATCAGACGCCACAGAAAGCGGTGGGCAAACAGTGTAGACCCAGATCAGACGCCACAGAAAGCCCTGTGCGAAGAGTGTAGACCCAGATCAGACGCAACAGAAAGCGGTATGCAAACATTATAGACCCAGATCAGACTCCACAGATAGCGGTGTACAAACATTGTAGACCCAGATCAGACGCCACAGAAAGCGGTGTGCAAACAGTGTAGTCCCAGATCAGACGCCACAGAAAGCGGTGTGCAAACAGTGTAGACCCAGATTAGACGCCACAGAAATCGGTGTGCAAACAGCGTAGACCAAGATCAGACGCCGCAGAAAGCGGCGTCTGATCAGGGTCTACACTGTTTGCTTAAAGTACATGAATTTAAAAGCTTATCGAAACAGTCTAATTACCCGTTCAGGACCATGTTCAGCCTACACTCAAAGACAATCGACCCACCGGTGTTGGCAGTAACTTGGTGTGTTTGATTGTGGCTGTTTTGGCCATCTTCTTATTTCGTTAGTAAAAACGTTTGGTTGTTGCTGTCCTGGCCATCTCCATTTCTTTTGCAGTAAAAATGACAGAAAACAAGGGAGACAAAACAAATGTTCGCCATGATCTGACTGAGAAAACTTGATGAGCCGGCGCACAACAAAACTTACAATAAGACCGGTGTGACCAGCACAGACTCAAATCAACCTGCGCACCCGTCCATTATGAAAAGACCTTATATTTATGTCTCTTTGCTTAGATATTAGCCTATATTTGGTGCATGCGATTAGCGAAGACTCTGATCAGACTGGGCGAATGCGCAGGATGATCGGAGTCTTCGCTGGTCGCTCAAGACTTCTTGTAGATTTTGTCATGCGCTGGCTCATATATCACTGTATATGGTGTTCATTACGGATAACGGCCCCGCCCATCGGGGCTTGAAGAAATAGATGGGCTACATTATGCTTTCACGCACAGCTGAAATCCGACCGCACAAGAGTACTAGTACATGTAAACCGCTAAGAGGATCTAAGCCTGTACAGGTAAAGCGGTGCGAGTCGGACCGTCAGTGCTTATACACCCTATTGGTTTTATTTAGCGACAGGGCTTGAGATGTCATTTCATCTCAATGTCGGGTAAAAGTCCCACAAAATTTGAAGCAACGTCTCCAAAAATGACCTATGCAGTGTAGACGGGGACGTTAAATCTAAAACCAAACAAACAAATCATTACGGGTGAAATCAAACAAACAAGCTATCAATGTCGGGTAAAAGTCACACGCAATTGGAACCAACGTCTCCAAAATTACTTAATAGTTGACAGAGATGTTAGACTTCAAATCAAACAAAGCTATGGTGGTCTTAGGATTAACAATCTTGGAGGGCACACGAAAAAAAAAAAACACTGTGAAGACTCGGATCAGACTGTAGTTTCAGTAAGTATGACCTGTCTTCCCTTGTTTCTCTACCTGAGGCTATAGATTTTGATTGATTGATTGATTGACTGACTGACTGACTGACTGACTGATTGATTGATTGATTGATTGATTGATTGATTGATTGATCGATCGATTGATTGATTGATTGATTGATTGATTGATTGATTGATTGATTGATTGATTGATTGATTGATTGATTGATTGATTGATTGATTGATTGATTTGAGGTTTAACGTCCCCGTCAACACTGTATAGGTCATTATGGAGACAATGCTTCCAATTTTGTAGAACTTTTACCCGACACTGGGATGAAATGACACTGAGGCTATAGAAGGCTGATACGTAGAGCGATGACCCTGATCAGTTTGTATGGATGTGTAGGCTGATCCTTGTCCGAGTTTATCGCACAGTAAGTATGTTTTTGTTGTTGTTGTTTGTTTTGTTTTGTTTTGATTTTGTTTGTTTTTTGGTACACCGGCTTTATTTAACCCTTATCTTGCTCTTCACGACAACTTCTATCTTTGCAAACAGTGTAGATCCAGATCAGATAGCTTCTGAAGAAGCCATCTGATCAGGATCTACACTGTTTGGTATTCGGTTTATGAATTTGTAGCAATAAATAACATGAAGTAATTTGATTGGTTGACAGACAGAAATGGGTGTGGCTTAAATGAATATTCAGCAAGATAAGGGTTAACTGCTAATATTCTCAGAAGAGGCACTGTTGATTCACTAAACATGCTAAACAAAATTATCAACAGAAAATGCCCGAAAGTGATTCAGTCGACAAGGTAGGAAAAATCATGTAGAAGGATTGAACATACCCCCGCTTTTGAAAAAAGTGGGTATACTGGTTTACATCTGTCCGTGTAATGAAATTCCGCCACACCTATTTTTTAAGTATATCTTGAAAATTTTATGAGCCTGAATCTTTAAACAAATTTGGTGTACAAGCAAAGTATCTTGGCAGTACATGTAATTGTTTGACAGATCCAGCTTCTGTCTTTCACATTTCCTTGTATTTGTCCAATTTAGTTCCCCTGAGCCGAAGGCTCCGATGGAGCTTATAGGATGGGAGGCCTCGGTCGTCCGTCCGTCCGTCCGTCGTCCACCATTTTCAAATGTCTTTTTCTCTGAAACCACAAAGTCAATTCCAACAATTCCATTCAATTCCTGGCAATGGGGGAACGACACATGACTAAGATGGCCACCATGTCCAAATATGGTAAAAACCTTAAAAAAATCTTCTCCTCCAGAACCACTCGGCCGATTGACTTGAAACTTGGTATGTAGCATCGGGTGACTTAGTGCTACCAAGTTTGCAAAAGTGATGATCCTTAGTTGACCTTGACCTATTTTACGCCAATTGTCAAATTTGGCTTCAATTGGAAATAGGTAAATCAATGCATTTTTCGAAAAATATTGTGGTCTGTGGTATGAGAATGGGTAAAAATGAATGCCCGTGAATGCTAAGGGTCATTGACCTTGACCCAAGGTCACGTGTATTGAAGGTCTATTGACATATTAGAATATATTTTCTCCAACACCACTAGGCCAATTTCATTTAAATTCCATATGCAGCCTCAGGACACTTAGTGAACAAAAATTTATTCGTATGGTGTAGGGCACATGACCAAGATGGCCGCCATGCCCAAATATGGTAAAACCCTTGAAAAAGTTTCTTCTCAAGAACCACTGGGCCGTTTGTCTTTAAACTTGGTATGTAGTATTGGGTGACTCAGTTCTACAAAGTTTGCAAAAATGATAACACTAGGTTGACCTTGACCTATTTTACATCAAGGTCAAATTTGGCTCAATAGGCTTTTCAATGGGAAATAGGTAAACCAATGCATTTTTTCAAAAAGTATTGTGATCTATGATATGAGAATAGGTAAAAATTGAATGTCTATGTCAATTGGTGACCCTGGCCCAAGGTCACTTGTATTGCAGGTCCATTGACATATTAGAATACATTTTCTCTAAACCCACTGGGCCATTTTAATGTAAATTTTACATGCAGCCTAAGGACTGTAAGTGAACAACTATTTATTCAAATGTTCAGGGTCACATGACCAAGATGGTCCCCATGCCTGAATATGGTAAGCTTCATCTCCAGAACTAATTGGCCGATTGTCCTGAAACTTGGTATGTAGGATTGGGTGACTGAGTACTAGCAAGTTTGCAACAATTATGACACTAGGTTGACCGTGACCTATTTTACATCAAGGTCAAATTGGTTGATCTGGCTTTTAAATGGTGACAAGTTGGAACAATGCATTTTTCGAAAAGTATTCGGGTCTGTGACATGAGAATATATACAAAATGAATGCTAAACGGTCATGGTCATTTGATGACCTTTGCCCAACGTCACTTAGATTGCAGGTCCAGTGACATTTCAAAATACTTTTTCTCAGAAATCACTGGGCCAATTTCATTTGAATTTTATATATTGGACATTGGGTTATGCCAATTCAGTTGACTGGTCCAGGTCATGTGACCAAGATGGTCACCATGCCCTATTATGGTAAAAACCTTAAAACAATCTTCATCTCCAGAATCACTTGGCTGATTGTCTTGAAACTTCGTATATAGCATCAGGTGATGGAGTACTACCAATTTGCACAGGGCTCAGGGGAGCGACCAGGACCTCATGATCCTCTTGTTTTCTTTCATTCATAGAGCTCCAGACAGTGGGATAGATAAATAAATACAGTAAAATTCCTATATTAAGACCACATTTGAGGCTGTTCAAAAGTGGTCTTTAAGACCACTTTTAAACAGTCCCAAAGGTGGTCTCTGATCAGAGGACATTGTATGCGGAAACACGAAGAAAGAATAACAGCAACCTACTAAATAAGCTTGTTAAAGCAGAATTAGGCTTAATTTTAGGTGGTCTTACTAGTGGAATTTCATTGTATAATTTGAGTTAGTCTTGGCAACAAAAAAATTAATAAATGCTAGATTCTTGAATCCCTATATATATAGACATTATATGGGTCACATAAGTGACAGCACAGATTTTGTGCCCTGGCTGTATACCTTTCTTATTTATCATTTCATTCATTTTTCTGTCCTTCCATAGAGGCCCCTTTATAAAAAATATTTTCGTCTAAGATTTCTCCGTAACTACAAAAGCTAGAAACCACAAACTTGGTATACTATGTAATGATGGGGACTTATACCATGTAAAAGACAATGGTCTTTTTATGCCTGTTTTTATTTGTCCCTTCATTCTTCTTTCTCTCCATATAAGATAATATTTTTTATGACATATATCTCAGGCACTATTAAAGCAAGATGCCTCAAACTTGGTATGCTATATTATGATGATGCCATATATCGTGTGATAGAAAATGGGCTTTCTATGCCTATTTGTTCATTTTTTTTTCTTTCTCTTCATATAGGCTAATGTTACTATTTTCCTCAAATAATTCTCGGAAACTGTAAAAGCTAGAGGCCGCAAATTGAGTTTACTATGTTATCATAGTGTAGATTATATTTTCTTGTCCTTTGGGATCATTGAGTCCATTGTGGAATTTCGAAAATAGCTGAGGGTCACTGATGAGGCCTAATTGGCCGAAACTAGCTAGACTGGCCCAGAAAACATGGTCACTCCATATTTTTCAATTCTGTGGTGTATTCCTTGCTTCCAAAGGACAACCCTTTTATAGAACATATTTACATCACGAAAACACGCCTATATAATTTTGACCCCCTTGAACCCCACTTTTATATTGTAAAACTGAGGTTTCCGGGGGTATACCTTATTTTTCTTATTTCTGTTCTGAAATATAGATTGTGGTACTCGTTAGAACCGCCTCGAGGCGGTTCTAACGAGTGCCCACAATCTATATTTGGAGCAGAAATAAGAAAAATATAACTATTTTTCATCATAAAATTTTCATTTTTTCGTTGATAAAGGCGGCAATGTTTTTGTATAGGCGTGTTTGCGTAATGTATCGCGTAAGAGACAATGGGCTTTCTCGGCTAAGTTGTTCGTTTGTTCTTTCTATCTTCTTTCTCTCCCTGTAGCTTCCATTGTTAACGTTTTGTCAAAGTTTTTTTTAGGGTCTATAAAAGCTCTAATCCACTCGGTAGGCAATGCAGTAATGAAGTCATATATCGTGAAAGACACGATTGGCTTCCTAGTCTTTTTTGTTAATTTGTTCTTTCAACTGGCTTTCTCTGCTTATGTGTTTGTTTGCTCTTTCATTCTCCGTTCTCTCGATATAGGCAAATATTAAACTTTTCGTCAAAGATTTCTCAGGAACTTAAAACGCTAGAAGCCATCAAGAAAACACGCCTACATAATTTTGACCCCCTTTAACCCCACTTTTATACAGTAAAACTGGGGTTTACAGGGGTAAACCTTATTTTTCTTATTTCTGCTTTAAAATATATATTGTGGGTATTCGTTAGAACCGCCTCGATGAGGCGGTTCTAACAGGTACCCACAATTTATATTTTGAGCAGAAATAAGAAAAATATCACAATTTTTCATCATAAAATTTTCATTTTTTCGGCGATTAAGGTTACAATGTATTTGTATAGGCATGTTTTCGTAATTATTATATCTGGCAAGCAATGCAATAATGGTGACGTATATCGTGTAAAAGGCAATGTGTCTACTCTGCTTATTTGTTTGTTTGTTCTTTCATTCTTGTCTGTCGATATTAGCAAATATTAAATATTTCGTCAAAGATTTCACAGGAACTTAAAACACTAGAAGCCTCAAATTTGGTATGCAGTGCCCGAATGGCGAATGATATCATGTAAGCGACAATGGGCTTTCTAGGCTTATTTGTTCATCTGTTCTTTCATTCTTCTTTCTCTCCATACAGACCAATGTTAATTTTTTCAACCAACATTTCTCAGGAACTGTAAAAGCTAGATGCTTAAAACTTGGTATGCATTGCAAGGATGGTGACTCATATTTTGTAAGGTACAATGGGCTTTTCCGGCTTTGTTAATCTGTTATTTCGTTCTTCTTTCTCTCTTTAGAGTCCATAGTTAAAATTTTCGTCAAATACTTCTCAGGGAAGCCTAAAACTTGGAAAACAAAGTAATAACGGTGGTTTAACATATCGTATAAAAGACAATGGGCTTTCCCATTGTATTTGTTTATTTTTCACTCATTCTTCTTTCTCTTCATATAAGCAAATGTTATTTTTTCGTCAAAGATTTCTCAAGAAATATAAAGCTAGAAACCTCTAACTTGGTTATGTTCGTATGCAATGCAATAATGATAATTTTTATCGTGTAGGAGACAACAGGTTTTTCGGCTTATTTGTCCTTTCCTTCTTCTTTCTGTCAAATAGTTCTCAAGGGCTTTATAGTGCTGTAAAATCACATGAATAGGTCCATGTAATGAACACCCTCGAAACTCACACTTTATATAGAGAAAACTGGGGTTTACGGGGGTATACGATATTTTTTCTTATTTCTGCTCCAACACATAGGTTGTGGGTACTCGTTAGAACCGCCTCGTTGAGGCGGTTCTAACGAGAACCCACAACCTATGTTTGTAGTATATATAAGAAAAATATCACGGATTTTTATCAGAAAAGTAGCTATTTTGGAGATGTGAGAAAATGCACTTTGTCGCACGGGTGTGTTATCGTAATGAGATTCTCGGACCGTTCTGGTATTTTTATTATTATTATTATTATTATTATTATTTCCGCTGAAAACATAGATTGTGGTGCTCGTTTTGGTTAAGGGTCAACGCGGACAAGCGTTTTTATGGCTTACGAGGCGATAACATTTTGAAAGATAAATTGATGCTTTTTACTGCAAACCGTGAAGACTAACGTCAATGATAACCTTATTCATTAGAAAGAAGAGTGACCTGACCTATTTTCCACTGGGTAAACCGGTGGCAACTTTAATTTGTGTTTTTTGTGTGTGTGTGTGTGTGTTGTTTTTTTTTCGGTTTAACGGCCTTTTCAAGATTACCAACATTCTGTTGCAAAAACATGTCGTCTCACTAGCATGTTTTCACATATGATCCGAGCGTGGCTCGAGAGACCTTATGATTTACACATTAGGCCAAGGACCGACATTCCGTTCCAAAACTTGACGGCTCACATACGTATGAACTTGAACTACAGCTGTGATACCTAATGATTAAGAGTCAGCCCTCTTACCCATTAGGCCACGGGGGCTCGTTAAACCTCCATGCTGAAAACAAAAAAAAAGAACTGTAGAGTTAGTAGCTACAACAGCATTTGTATCGGCAGTAGCAGTGACAACAGCAGTACTATCAGTTACAACAGCAGCAGTACAAACAGTAACAGAAAGCAGTAGCAGACGTAGAAGCAATATTAGCAGTACTGGTTAGGGCTGGCTAATCGCAGCTGAAACGATAATCGATTATCAGTCCTGTCATTGCTATTGATAATCGATTAGTAATCGCTAAGGTTGTTTGTCATAATTTTACCTGTCTGGCTTTCTGTCAGAGCATGACTTTTGCCATATGTTGCACTTTACCATATGTATATTTGAACAGACAGGCCTGAGCAAACAGTGTCGACCCAGATGAGACGCCGCAGAATGCGGCGTCTCATCAGGGTATGCACTGTTTGCCACTCATCCAGTTATTTTAGGCATAGCTTTGAGTAGTAAATTGTACCTATCAAGTAAACGATTAAAAGTAAATCAGAGATGATAATCATTTTGTTAATGTATCGATCGATTAATCGATTATACGATTAATCGTGTCAGCCTTAGTATTGGTAAGTAGTAGCGGTACAATATGCGCATCAGAAGCAGAAGTAGTAGTAGCAGCAGGTGTATTAGCAGCAGTAGACTTAACCACAGCAACGACAGCAGACCAATTAGCGACAACAAAAGTGTAAGCAGCAGTAGTAGTACCAGCAGCAGTAGCAGAAGAGTAAGTAGCACCAGCATTAATAGAATCAATAACAATAATAGTAGCAGTAGTAAAATAAGAAGGCACATATTATAAATATTAGTAGTAGCAGCAACAGTAGGACAACAGTAGTAGCATTAACACTTTTTGTACCAAATGGAATCTTCCTCCTTATATATAGCAGGAGTCCATTTCAAAATTTAGGGTTGTCAGGTTCTGTTTTCATCAAACTTTATTTGGAAAATGACTGAACTTTAAGCGAACAGTGGAGGCCCTGAACAGATGCCGCGTTCTGCGGCGTCTGATCTGGGCCTACACGGTTTGCCAGGGTACCCGTTCTGGGGTTTTTGGTACTAAATGGGTCAATAGCTGCAGTAGCTTTAGCCTCACTTGAAAGTAGAAGTAGTACATGTAGTAGTAGTAGTAGTAGTAGTAGTAGTAGTAGTAGTAGTAGTAGTAGAAGTAGTAGTAGTAGTAGTAGTAGTAGTAGTAGTAGTAGTAGTAGTAGTAGTAGTAGTAGTAGTAGAAGCACAGAAGCAATAGTTTTAGCAACAGAGTGTTTGCTCAAAGTAAGCATTGTATCATTGTGGGTTGGAAAGTGATTGGTTGATCGATTGTAAAAAGACTATTAACTTGCATCGTGAAACAAACTCTAAAACTCACCCCTTTCCCAAAAGCATTTTACTGCAGGAAACTGTAAAATATTAAATCATCGAAAGTCGGTGAAATACTTTTCGCTGACAGTTCCAAGGCGATTCTTCTGTCGCGGCTAATATTTGTTATAATTCGTCTTTGAAACTTATAATTATCGCTTATATATTTTGTTTGGCCATTTTGTGGGAAAGTTACTGTCCTTTTGGTTTTCCGCTATTGATGTTTCCATAAGGGTCTAGTTATTTCATGTTTGTGTTTGTTTCCCTTTTGTGTCTCTGATTGGAGGTGTAGGTTAATTGTATCGATTCCTGATCATTGCCTTCACTTCTCACTTATATTTTGATAATCTCATCACGAAAACATGCCTATATAATTGTTTCCCCATTGAACCCAACTTTTATATAGTAAAACTGGGGTTTACAGGGGTTAACTTTTTTTTCTTATTTCTGCCCTAAAATATAGATTGTGGGTACTCGTTAGAACCGCCTCCACGAGGCGGTTCTTACGAGTACCCTTAATCTATATTTGGAGCAGAACTAAGAAAAATATCACAATTTTTCATCTAAATTTTTTTCTTTTCTTTTAGGTGGTAAAATTTCCAATGTACTTGTATAGGCGTGTTTTCGTAATCAGGTTGTATTTGTTTCTGTACACTGCACAGAAAAATGATGGCAGCACCAATATTATGGAACTCGCTACCTTAAGCGCTTAGAAAATGCACAACTATTTACAAATTAAAAGCTTACTTTTTTCATGGAATAGTAAGAACTCTTCAGTCACAGCGAGACCCGTGGATTGGTCTGCTTATTTTTAGTTTACATCACAAAAACATGCCTATATAAATTTGACCCCCTTGAATTCCACTTTTATATGGTAAAACTGGGGTTTATAGGGGTAAAAACCTTATTTTTCTTATCTCTGTTCTAGTAAAGGTAATTAGATGCGTGACCTTCTAATGAGAAGGTCAATATCGTATCATAGCATCTTTAGTTAAATATTAACACGTTATGTACATTCTCTCCAACTTTGTGTGTGTGTGTGTGTGTGTGTGTGTGTGTGTGTGTGTGTGTGTGTGTGTGTGTGTGTGTGTGTGTGTGTGTGTGTGTGTGTGTGTGTGTGTGTGTGTGTGTGTGTGTGTTCTCAATCTTAGCATTGTATGGCAGTGAGATACCAAATTGTCAAACATGATTCATGATAAACTTTACTTTCTTTGTTAAGTTAGGCAATTAATGTGATGAAACAAGCTATGCATTTCTTTATATGCATGCTTTTGTACATGTTTATGCTCAAGGGCTATTTAACCTATTGCATTGGAATAAAATTATTATTATTATTCTAAAATATAGATTGTCGGTACAAGGAGGCGGTTTGTTTGTTTGTTTGATTTAAGGTTTAACGTCCCCGTCAAAACTGTAAAGGTCATTTTTTAGACGATGCTCCCAATTTTGTGGGACTTTTACCCGACATTGAGATGAAATGACATCTCAAGCCCTGTCGCCCAATGAACCAATAGGGTTTATTAGCATGGACGCACCGCGGTTCCTAGACAGGCTTAGATCCTCTAAGCGGTTTACCAGTACTAGTGTGCGGGCCGAATTCAGCTCTGCGTGGAAGCATCATGCAGCCCATATATTTCTTCAAGCCCCTATGGGCGGGGGCTTACAAGGAGGCGGTTCTAACGAGTATCCACAATCTATATTTTGAGCAAAAGTTAGAAAATTATCACTGAAATATATCACCAACATGAAATGACTAGACCATTACGAAAACACGCCTATACAAATACATTGTAAATTTTACCGCCGAAAAAAAATTTTTTTGGATGATAACTTGTGATATTTTTTTCTAATTTCGGCTCAAAATATAGATATTGGGCACTCTTTATCTTTACCTCCGAAAAATCGATTTTTTAGATGACAAACTGTTATATTTTTCTTATTTCTGCTCAAAATATAAATTGTGGGGACTCGTTAGAACCGCCTCATCAAGGCAGTTCTATTGAGTATCCACAATCTATATTTTAGAGCAGAAATAAGACAAATAAGGTTAACCCCTGTAAACCCCAGTTTTACTATATAAAAGTGGGGTTCAAGGGGGTCAAAATTATATAGGCGTGTTTTCGTGATGACCCGAAACTACCCCTATTACGAACACTTTAATGGTCCCAAAGGTATTCGAGTTATCGACGTTCCTGCTGAGCCCGGATATGTCTTATCTTTGAAACAATGAAGATCCAGATCAGATGGATTCTTTAGAGAAGCCATCTGATCAGGATCTTCATTGTCTGTCATTCAACTCATGAATTTGTTGCAATTATTTGCATCAAGTAATCTGATTGGTTGATAATCAGTAGTGGGCGTGGCATGTATAAATAATCCGCAGGTCAAGGGTAGCCCCTATGTGCCCATGGCGCCCGGTTACCTTAAAAACATCTGTCAGTCTGTCAGGTTAAAGCTAATCAAGATTCTGAAGTTTCCACAAATTTTCATTGGAAGCTTACCAGAGAACTGTACGAGTTTGTCAATATATTCACACAAAAGAGTAATCGCGCATGGAAAATCGTCATAAAAAATAAACAAGAGGACCAACTGGCCCTGAATAGCTCACCTGATTTCAATCTGATGTTTTTCTATTTATAGCTCTGGCGGCCAATTTTCCCATCAGAGACAAACCGGTTTATCTGTTTTGGTAGGGGGTCACCTAAGCAACATTCCAATGAAGTTTGAATAAAATTGGCCCAGGGATATGGGAAGAGTAATCATTTAAAGATTTTTCTAGTTTTAACTCTCGTGGCGTGCAGCGGATCATAACGATTTGAGCTGTTTTGGTAGATCATCTGAGCATCATTTCTATGGAAGTTGAATGAAAATAGCAGGGTATGGCAGGAGTAGTCGTGTAAAGATTTTTCTATTTCTTGTTCATCGGAGCAAAACGATTTTTGCAATTTTTGTAGAGAGCCACCTAGGCATAATTCTTGTGAAGTTTAGACGATATTGGCCCAAATGTTTAGGAAGACAACATTATCAGCAAATTGTTGACTACTATTTTTAACTCTGTCGGCCATCTTGTTTATGGAATCGGAACGATTTTAATTATTTTAGGAAAGGTTCACCTAAGCAGCATTCCTATGAAGTTTGAATGAAATCAATTTAGGGGTATGGGTGGAGTAGTCGTTTAAAGAGGACTCTATTTTCAGCTCTTTTAGACATCATGTTCATCGGAGGGCAAAGAGTTTAGCTATTTTGTTAGAGAGCCATGTATTGAATATTCCTGTGAAATTTAAGTGAAATTGAATCAAGGGTTTAGGAGGAGATAGCATTTTTACCAAATTGTTGACGTGTTTTGTTTGTTTGGCTCCGGTGGCCATCTTTTTCATTGGAGCAAAACGACAGCGGCGGTCATTCACTGATCACAATAGCTCACCCGATCACTTCTGCTCAGGTGAGCTGATAACGATTGCACACTCGTGTACTAAACCGGCGTGTCTCCTATCTCTAGAACTAACATGTTTCAGATAAAAATGTTTGATATATATTATACTGTTATTAATCAAGTAATTTCGTATTGGTCCAGTTACAGGTCCTAGGTCTGCTGTATTGGCCCGAGGCCGAAGGCCGAGGCCAATACAGCTGACCGAGGACCTTTTACTGGGCCAATACGAAATTACTTGATTAATGACAATTTTATTAATTGACGCAGTTACAAAATCATGATTTATAATTTTTGACCTTTGGTTAATATTTGACGGTTTATCTGGTGAAATACAGGATAGTCAATTTATAATTCTTATTATTATTTTAGTCCAAATATGGATTGTTGAAGCTCGTAAGAACCGCCGTTCTAACGAGTACCCACAATTTTGATTTTAGTAAAAATAAGGAAAATGATGAATACCCCCGTAAACCCCACTTTGCTCCGCATAATGTGGGGTTAAGAAGGGTGTTCATTACATGGCCTTTGCCTTAAATAGAGGATCTTTCATGAGTGTTCGTGTATTATTGAATTTTTTAAACGAGTTGAGGTAAAGGGATAAAATGCGAGGCTTTGCCGAGCATTTTATCCCCTTTTCTTCAACGAGTTTAATAAATTCAATAATACATGACCACGAATGCAAGATTCTATTTAGCATATGACATTTAAGACGCATTTTATTCGCGATTGTTTACAAAAATATCAATATTCCGACATTAGTAAACGCGACGTCGTTAAGGACGCCGTACATGTAACGTTACGGGACGTATATAGCTAATTTGCATATTTAATCCAACAGTGGATTATCGAAAATATTACATGGCTTTATTACACTCTCAGACGCGACGTCATATGATAAAATCTCGTAATCATCAAGTACATATAAAATTGGCAGACGGACCTCCGTAGCATTATGAAAGCACGCCTACTCAAATATATTGATAGTATTACCAAACAAAAAATGGAAATTTTCAAATAAAAAAAAAAATTGATATTTTTCACATTTCTACTCAAAATGTAGATTGTTAGAACTCGTTAAAACGGCCTGGGTGAGGCGGTTCTAACGAGTACCCACAATCTATGTTACCGGCCCCGATAGCTCAGTTGGTAGAGTGTCCGCTCCGGGGAACGGGAGGTCTCGGGTTCGATCCCGGGCCGCGACATACCAAAGTCGTTAAAAATGGTACTAGCTGCTCCTCGTTTGGCACTCAGATTTACGGGGTAGAGCTAGGACTGGTCGATCCAGTGTCAGGATAATGTGACTGGGTGTGGTATCATGTATTGTGTCTGGGACATGATACTTCAGTGAGGCAGCACTATAAACGTGAGCATAGAGCTCCCTGTCGCAACCAGACACCGTCGTGATATGACTGAAAAATTGTTGAAAGCAACGTTAAACCCGAATTCACACACACACACACACACACACACACACACACAATCTATGTTTTTGAGCAGAAATAAGAAAAATAATGTATACCCCTGCAAAACCCAGTTTTACTGCATAAAAGTGTGGGTTAAGGTGGTCAAAATTATATAGGCGTGTTTTCGTGATGTCTGGCAGGTAAAAGCGCTGTTTCTTTATCACCAGGGGTCAGTTGTTCAAATCTAACGACGTCGTTAGTTAACGTGTCGTTAAAACTTTGATCGTTTATTATGGCAAATATGCTAATATTTTTTCTGAAAAAATGTGAGCAGCTTTCGCAAAGCTGCTCATATTTTTTTCAGCAAAAATAACAATTTTAAATATTAAACTTGCTAGAACAGTTAACAATATGACCGCTAACGAGCTCGTTAAGCTAACGATGCTTTGAACAACTGGCCCCAGGTCTCTCTCATCGCTGTGGGTTCGAGCCTCGCTCGGGTCACGTATGAGACACCAAGTACTGCAACGGAGGTCATGTGGTTTTCCTCTGGGTACTCCGGTTTTCGACCAACTCTGATTTACGATCGGCTCGAAATAAGTGAAATAATCTTGAAAGGGCCGTAAATCTAAAACACCAAACCAATTAATAGACAGACCACTAGTAACATGTCGTCCGAGACTTCTGACACAGGCTTCATGTAAAAACACTTCCCAGCTATGTTTGCTGTTGCATTGGCTTAGAAAGGGAATTACTGTGATCAGTGAAAATAACAGTTTTATTCGTTTGTTTGTTTGCTTGTTTTAGTTGAGGTTTTATGTCCAAGTCAACACTATTTAGGTCATTTTTGAGACGCTGCTTCCAGTGAAAAGCACCAGTTTTAATTGTTTGTTTGTTTGCTTGTTTTAGTTGAGGTTTCACGTTCCCGTCAACACTGTCATTTAGGAGATGTTGCTTCCCATTTTGTGGGACTTTTACGGCATCTCAAGCCCTACCACTCATAGAACCGCTAGGCTTCAGGGAGCGGTCCGTCTCGCATCACTTTTCCTGGACAGGCTTAGAGTGAGTGAGTGTTCGAGTTTTACGTCCCACCAAAATACTAAGGTCAAACGGAGACGGGACCCCGGTTTAAAGACTCATCCGGAAGTCTGAAGAAGCCCGGGATCGATCCTGCGATCCCTGGTTCACAATGCGAGTAGCATAACCACTACGCCACGGAGGATTCTGGGCAGGCTTACACCTAAGCGGTTTACCAGTATTGAAATTAGGTCGGTTTCAGCCCTGGGCGCAGTTCTAACGAGTACCCACAATCTAGATTTTAGTAAAAATAAGGAAAATAACGAATACCCCCGTAAACCCCACTTAGCTCCATATAAAGTGGGATTAAGAAGGGTGTTCATTACACGGCCTTTGCCTTATATAGAGGATCTTACATGAGTGTTAATGTTTGTTGAATTTATTAAACGAGTTGAGGTAAAGGGATAAAATGCGAGGCTTTGCCGAGCATTTTATCCCTTTTCCTCAACGACTTTAATAAATTCAATAATGCATGACCACGAATGCAAGATTTATCATATTTATCATATATCATTTAAGACGCATTTTATTCGCGATTGTTTTATTGCAGCCCAATCTATTTCTCGAAGCCCCGAAGTGGGGGGGGGGGGTGGGGGGGGGTCGTAGTTTTAATCGTATCGTCCCGAAACTTTGTAGATAACTGGGACAGGCATGAAATCTTGATCGAGGTCGGATGTGTTAGAAATGTTCTATGGAATGGTTATCATTCCAAAGAACAAAGGAATACGCCACAGAACTAAAAAGAATGGAATGTACAAGTTTTCTGGGCCAGATTAGCTAGTTTCGGCACTCGTTCGCACTCGTGAAAATTCGGATGTTTTCAACACACTCAATGAAATATTCCGCCTAAAAAAAAGTAGATATCCTCTATTTATTACATCGAGGATCTTACATGAGTGTTCATGTATTATTGAATATATTAAACGAGTTGAAGAAAAGGGATAAAGTGCGAGGCTTTGTCGAGCATTTTATTCCTTAAAAATGCCAATATACCACCAGAAAACGCGACGTCGTTTAGGACGTCGTAGATGTAACGTTACGGGGCGTATCCTACTTATTAGCATATTTAATCTGTTTTATTACATAGACTTTATTACTGAGTCAATAAACTGTATATTGCATGTATTTTAATAGAGCTAATGGATCATTTCGCATCTAATCCTTAGACCATACAGTCCATGCAAACGATAGTGGGCGCAGTGATACATGAGCTGACTGAAACAAAAATTGTATAAACTCCATCTTGAAAGCGCTTTCTCTAGTTCTGAATGAAAAATAGTAGAACTAAAATTATTATAGTGATGAATTAAACTTTCCTGCGTCTATGTATAACGATTGCATTTGAAAAGTAGAACCGACTATAGGGAAGGAAATAAATCTCCCAGGCCAGAGGTGATTATCATTTTTAATTCATTGAGAAATCATGGAATTTTCTCGTTATGCATGTAATATATTGAGGATATTTACTTTTTTGAGCTGGATACCAAATATATTCCATCGAGTGTGTCGAAAACATCCAAATTTTCACGAGTGCGAAGCACGAGTGAAAATTCGGATGTTTTCAACATATGAGATGAAATACTTTTGGTATCCACCGAAAAAAGGCCAGAGGTGATTATCATTTTTAGTTCATTGAGAAATCATGGAATTTTTTCGTTATGCATGTAATATATAGAGGATATTTACTTTTTGAGGTGGATACCAAATATATTTCATCGAGTGTGTTGAAAACATCCAAATTTTCACGAGTGCGAAGCACGAGTGAAAATTCGGATGTTTTCAACACATGAGATGAAATACATGTTGGTATCCACCGAAAAAAGTAAATTTTCTTTTTACTTTATAATTTATAAGGACACTTACGGTAGATCTAATTGATCGATCGTATCATACGTCACAATTTTGACCTGACTGATGACGTCACGACTTGTCAGTTTGAAAATATAAATCGATTGCCGTTTTGATAACAGTGTTTTTACAGTTCAAAGATTGCTTTTCAAGGTATTTTACAGTATCATTTTATCGATAAATTATGCCTTATTCGAGAAAAAGTAGTCCGAGCTGCTACTGTGGAAATAACAAGGTCATGTTATTTATCACAGTGTGAAAATATCATGAAATATCATTTTTATTTGTTTCAGATATGCATTGATTTCATTGCAAAGCATAAAATAAATTCGATAATCCACGATTAAACAGTTACGCCCCGTAACGTTACATGTAGTTCTGAATGAAAAATAGAAGAACTAAAATTATTATAGTGATGAATTAAACTTTCCCGCGTCTAAATATAACGATTGCATCGGAAAAGTAGAACCGGCTATAGGAAAATAGTTCGTTATTCCTTGACGACGGCGCGTTTACTAATAGCGGAATACTGACATTTGTTTTTGTAAACAGCTTAAATGTCATATGATAAATAGAATCTTGCTTTCGTGTTCATGTATGATTAAATTTATTAATAAATTAAATCATACATGAACACTCGTGTAAGATCCTCTATATCATTTGAAAGCAAGGGATACAACACAGAACTGAAAAGAATGAAGTGTACCAGTGGTCAGACTAGCTTGTACGGTATCCTGTCTTCGTCAATTAAACAAAGCAAGAAGCAGGCCGAGTGAGGGGGTGGGGGTGGGTATTATTGTTACTAATTACAGTTTCTAAACAGTAACCATAGCAACAGATAAGATAAGTATTTTGTGATAACTGAAGGATAGTTTTGTCAATTCTCCATAAAACCTATGCTGTGGGTATTCATTAGAACCGCCTTGACGAGGCGGTTCTAATGAATACCCACAACATTGATTTATGCACCCTAACCCTTTGGTGACTGATGGGCTGTGGGTTAATTTATCAATTCCTGATCATTGCCTTCACTTCTATTTTTTTATATGTAGAAATAAGGAAAACTATCCGCCAATTATCACAAAATACGCACCTTACCTGTTCCTATGAACTGTAAGGGACCTAGTTTTGCGGTGTCTGATCTGGGCCAGCACTGTTTGCCAGTGTCCTGATTTTTGTACTTTCTCGTATAAAATGGGCTACTGCTATTATCCCAACCATGTGTTTCTGTACAAGAAACATTTCAATCTTCTTATACTTGGCCATTACCCTTCTGAAACATTGCGTGAACAAGGTTGCTTTGGCTTAAATTTGGTGCTTAAAGTTCATTCCTAAGTTTCTATCTAATAATTTGTCTCTTGCTGACATTACATTTAATATGGGGCAAGCCCCCGCCCATAGGGGCTTGAAGAAATAGATGGGCTGCATGATGCTTCCACGCAGACCTGAAACCGACCCGCACACGAGTACTGGTAAACCGCTTAGAGGATCTAAGCCTGCGAAGGCAATGCGGAGCAAGTCGGACCGTCGGACCGTCCATGCTTATAAACCCTATTGGTTTCATTGGGCGGCAGGGCTTGAGATGTCATTTCATCTCAATGTCGGGTAAACGTCCCACAGAATTGGAAGCGACGTCTCCAAAAAGACCTTTACAGTATTGACGTGGGCATTAACCTCAAATCAAACAAACAATTATTAGGCCTTTGATGGCACATGTGTGTGTATGTTCCAATGATCTATCCAGAAGCCGTCCGAAGTGTCCACAGGGTTTTTATTATACTGCGCATTCAAATTTAATTTGATTTGAATTTGACGTATACATTAAGATAACACACCCGTGCGACATAGTGCATGTTTTCACATCTCCAAAATGGCTACTTTTCTGATGAAAATCCGTGATATTTTTCTAATTTATACTGCAAATTTTCATAGGTTGTAGGTGGTCGTTAGAACCGGGTGGTTCTAATGAGTACCCCCAAAGCTATGCATTTGAGTTAAAAAATAAAGACAATAATGTATACATGTTTCTCTATATGGGCCGATTTTGGTACTTATTGCCTATGCGAGCAGCGAAGGTTCAGGCGAGTGAATCAAGAGGAACCTTCAGACAGAAAGCCATATCCCTGGCCCCTCTGAATGGCTGGGCATGCGCTGTTAAAATTTGTCATGACGGAATGCTCGAAGACACAAATTCGTTTGGCGGGTCTCATATAAAGTGGTATTTAGAGAGGTGTTCATTTCGTGATGTATGTAATACCTGGTGCTGATCTTGAAGTAAAGGTCGATGTCACCAAAACAAAATAAGTCCTTTGTCGCGTCCCTGTGATTCCGTGCATCATCCATGCCGATTTGTTAAAAATCCAATAGCAACCTTCAAAGAAACCCAATTATACTGATCTGGCCTTGAAAACAATGCCATGATCACCTTGTGACCTTGTTGCAAAACAAGTCTAGTTATAATGCATCCAACCGTTCCCAATATCCTGTACAAACAAAAACCAAAACAAATTCTGACCTTGAAAGTAATGGCAATGTAACCAAAATCAAATCAACTTAAGGGGAAGTGTAATACCTTCATGGGAGGCAACTCCTGCAAAAGTATTTTGTCTCCCGTGTCAATAGGGGTCAAATGTTAAAAGAAAGAATTTGCTTCTGAGGAGAGTAGACCACTTTTTCAGTGGGACATGGCTTATAGAAAAGCGAACAGGAAGTCCCGAACGTTGTCTCCCTATGAAAAATGGCGGAAAATCTGCCAGTTGTTCCGATTCCCCTTAAAGGTCTATCCCGGAGAGAGGAATATCCATGCAAACTAAGAAGCTGACTTAGGCCGACATTTGACATTTTTCCCAATGTCCAGTGTCGACCTTGAAAAGAGATGCATACCACCAAAAGCCAATCAACTCGGTGACTCATCGCCAATGGTGTTTGTTAAATCCGCCAAATCGGGAAAGAATGGGTAACGCAGACCCAAACACCAATGCTAACGGGTAGCATGCAAAAACCGTATGCTTACCTTATCTTTGTTTGGGGTCACGAATATTGAGCTTAACATTTAATTTATCATATGACGTCGCGTCTGAGAGTGTTATAACGCCATGTAGTATTTTCGATAATCCACTAGTGGATTAAATATGCAAATTAGTTAGATACGTTCCGTAACGTTACATGTACGACGTCCTTAACGACGTCGCGTTTACTAATGGTGGAATATTGACGATTTGTAAACAATCGTGAATAAAATGCGTTTTAAATGTCATATGATAAATAGAAACTTGCATTCGTGCTCATGTATTTTTGAATTTATTAAACTCGTTGAGGAAAAGGGATAAAATGCTCGGCAAAGCCTCGCATTTTATCCCTTTTCCTCAACTCGTTTAACAAATTCAATAATACATGAACACTCATGCAAGATCCTCTCTCTCTATATATATACGACAATTTAGTTTTAGTTTTCTTATCATTACTTTATACATCAGAAGACAGACGACACAGGATTTTAAACGCAGTTTATTCAAACACGAAATTAACATATTGATTCAAACATAGATTTTTTAATGATTGCTTCTGTTATTTGTTTTCTATTTTCTCCAAAAGCATAATCTTGAAAGCTGGTTTCTAAAATTTCTCCATCTACCAGTATTCTCTTTCACTGGACTATTTTCGTCTGTTAAAGAATCTTCTTTTTCTAATCCTGATTCAACACTGGCTTCAGGAACATTTTTCTGTAAGATTTCAACACCGGCTGCATGAATTTCATTCTCCAAAAATTCATTAACTTCATTGGCTCCATTCACTTTTTGTACATTCACTTCTTCTACTTTATCGCCATCGTGTGATTGCTTTATGGCGGATGTTTCCACTTCGAATTGCAGCTTGTCCATGTTAGCTGCTCTGATTTTATTATCCTCTGTTATATCTACAGGAGTTGTTTTACTGTCAATTTTATTCGGTTTCTTTTGAGCTGCTTCCACTCCACCTTCTAGTTTCGCATTTTGATCGATTTTTCTAGCTCCAGTTTCATATTCATCTAGAGCTTTGTCAGGATTTAAACCCTTTCCGAGTGCTAAGTTACAAATACCTGCATTGTATTCACATCCATATACGGTCTTTGTATTAACTGTTCTGTCTTTTTTGTTAACCGCTTCAGCCATCGCCTTCCGTTTTTCAACATCTTCAGCTTTGACTTCTTCAGTATTTATATTTTGCGACATCACTTCGACCTCTTCGATAGTGATTTTAGTATTCTGGATGACTACAGCTTCATCGGATTTCGTCTTATGAGAAGCCACATAAGCAGTAAACTTGTCTTCAGGCTTGACAAGAGCAGAGTCGCCACCACCGCTTGCCACCTCTTTAGATTGCAACTTGTCTAAAGTGAAAAAATACAGGTGTGAAGGTAAGTAATATCCCAGTAAGCATTCTACATAAATCTACAGCGGGCCGTTAGCGGCCGGTCAGGGTAGCTGACGGGCCGCTAACGGCCCGCTGTAGATTTATGTAGAATGCTAGCAGGGATATCTTCAGGGCAGACAACTATTTCAAAAACTTTCTTTTCTGTCATTAAGAAAGAAAAAAAATGCTTCTAAATAGCATATTTTACCTTAAAAACAGGTCCTTTTTGAGAGGGCATAGATTATAGAAAATCAACAAAAGTCAGTGACCCCCCCCCCCCCCTCCCCCCTTCTTTCCCCTCTCCACCATACACATACGCCACCATTGTGAAAAAATGCAAGAAATTAGACGTGTCCATTCACCTATGGCATTTCAGCTCTCTGCAAGAGTCTCCTCATAAATTTAAAGACAGTTTTAAACAACAGGATCTAGGTGGTCCTTATTGCTCATCTGTGCTTAAAAGTAAGTCAAGGTCACTCAGTGTATTATTTGTTGTGGTTTTACGTCCCCGTCAACACTATGTTTGACGTATTGGAGACGTTGCTTCGGATTTTGTGGGGCTTTTTACCGACATTAAGATGAAATGTCATCTCAAGCCCTGTCGCTCAAAGAAACCACTTTCCCTTTCGCTGATTCAAGAAGGGCAGTTGTCAGTTTCTGGCGAAAGATTGTGCACTGTACTGGTTAACCCGCTTACGTATAAGCCTGCCCAGGAAATGTGTGGATATGTAAACTGACCGGCTAAAAAATGACCTAAATAGCGATCATTGCCTCCACTTCTATTTTGACTGGGCCATTAAACCCCCAAAAAAAACAAACAAACAAACCACCAGGGTTTAAGGGACGGTCCCACTCACACTACTTTACCTGGGTAGGCGTAGACCGTCTAAGCGGTTTCCCAGTACTCAAATGTTCTGCGCCGAAGCATCATGTAGTCCAATCTATTTTTCTGATCCGCAGTGGGCGGGGGCAATCACTCAGTGTCTACAACATTCGCTAATCTGGAGGTCATACCTCTTAAACATACCGCCCTTATTTGCAAGTTTAAAGAAAATGCAGTTAAAACTGCATCACGATAACAAGTCCGTGCAATATATAGAGAAAAGTGGGGTTTACGGGGGTATACATTACCTGCCTAATTTTTGCTAAAAAACATAGATTGTGGGTGCTCGTTAGAACCGCCTCAATGAGGCGGTTCTAACGAGCACTCACAATCTATGTTGAAAGCAGAAATAACAAAGATGTTTTGATTTTTACACAAAATGTGTAACTTCTGACACCATGTTGGACGCCATTATTTCACACGGACATGTTTTCCTAATGGACGGAGCTTTGTAAACCAAGTGACATAACTCCACGCATCTAAATTGTTTCAATTTTCAAAAGTTTTCGCTTTAAAAGGTTTTTAAACCATAACCCATGTCCCCTTCATCTGCAGGAATATCCAATCAAAACTAAAGGAGGGTTTCCCCTACAGGCTTTTTAGCCGTCAATGACCATGTAAAGCAAAATGTGACAAAAATGGACTATGTCACATACCATGCATACTGTAAAATTAGAGCCGTACATGACAAAATCTACAATAAGACCTGTGCGACCAACTAAGACTCAGATCATCCTGCGCATCCGCGCAGTCTGATCAGAGTCTTTGCTGTTCGCATGAGCCTTCTTTAGCCTCTGGGTTATTCATAGGACAACAAGAGAATGTTCCGACAAGGCTGACCTGACGGGAACGGAGTCTTCGACCATAGCACGGGTCTTATTGTAGGTTTTGTCATGCGCCGGCTCTAATAGTAATCATCAATCTATGGACTTGTACCATTCAGCATGCAGATATTTACTAGTAAAAGGTGCTAGCAGAAAGATGGACTGTCTGGTTTTGGTTTTACGGCCCTTTCAAGATTATTTCACTCATATCGAGCCGATCGTTAATCAGAGGTGGGCGAAAACCGGAGTACCCGGAGAAAAACCACTTGACCTTCCGTTGCAGAACTTGGCGTCTCACATGTGACCCGAGCGAGGCTCGAACCAAAGCGGTGAGAGACCTAATGATCAAGAGTCAGCGCTCTTATTCGGACAGATTTATAAATAGATGACACCCAACCATGTTTCGGCCAGTTGGCAAGACACCTAGAGACTTTGACCACCTTCTCTGCAAGTGTCATAAAACCTGACCAAAACGGTCGATCGATTATATTCCGCACTGGAATGTTGGGACGCACTAAGAACAATCGGTAAGTGATCGTAAATTGCCAATTTAAAGAGTTTACAAGGTATAAACTGATAAATAGAATACCAGATTCGTGTCATTTGATATCAAGTTTATCAGACTCGGCTTCGAGAACGCATTTAGAATCGCTCGGCAAGCCTCGCGATTCTACAAGCGTTCTCGAAGCCTTGCCTGATAAACTTAATATCAAATATTCTCTATTTACGCCTGCCGCTTGTGAAGTGTTAATTATGTTGAAATTATTTCATGTTTGTGTTTCTTTCCCTTTTGTGTCTCTGGTGGGAGGTTTCGGGTAATTGTATCGATTCCTGATCTTTATCTTCACTTCTGTCTTTTATCCCTAGCCTTCTCATATGAAAGTTTTATGAAGATCTGATCAAAACTGAAAATAGCCATTTTCTGCAATGAAGAAACATAACTATTTATCATATGACGTCGTTGATAAGCAGTGGATAACGTCGTGTAATAAAAATCGTATGACCACACGTGTAATAACACTATGGCGGGATTAAGTAACTTCATGACGACGTCCATGTCAACCTTGCATTTTTGTTGTAAAACGATCAAATTTTAAGACGATAAAATCCAATTTAAAGTGGTCATACGATAAACAGAATCTTTCACTCGTGGTCATTTCATATGAAATTTATGAAACTCACCGAAGGCTCGTTTCATAAATTTCATTTGAAATGGCCACTCGTGTAAGATCCTCTATGATGAATAGACAAGGTCTATCAAAAAGCAAGCGCCAGTTTTTTTTTATGTGTGTTTTTTTGTTGTTGTTGTTGTTTTGTTTTTGTTTGTTTTTTAACTCATCCAATCATTATTCCCCAACCTACTTAAAAGAAAGTTTCAGAAAAGCGCTGATCAAAAGTGAAGGAGTTATGCTGATGAGGAGATCGAACATAAGCATTTTAAGCAATCGATGGGGACATAAGTAACGCCATCATTAAAAGGTCGACCAAGCCAGTTTTCAGTTATTCCCAGTCTACTTATAAGTAAGTTTCAGGAAAATCCAGTTATAACCAATTTTTTTTTTTTTTTTTTTTTTTTTTTTTTGCGTGTGTGTGATATTTTTCAAACGAGACTGTTGATGCTCGTTAACACATCATTGAGGCGGTTCTGACCAGTACCCATTAAATATGTCTTGGAGCAGAAATCATAAAAAAAAATACTATATACCCCTGTACACCCAAGTTTTCTCTTTCTAAAAATGGGTCACAAGTTAGAGGGGTGTCCATTACATGGACTTGACAACTTGGTGAAAATCTCTGTTCTTCATTGGCGGAGGGCCGTGCATAGCTTCGAAATCTGGTTTTGTTTGTTAGTTTGGTTTGCTTTTTTGGTTTTGTTTTGTTTTCTACCCACAAGATCTATGTTGTGCAGACAAGATAATATGTTCTGCGAACAAGATATTCTATCCATAATTCGAATTATGGATATCCATAAATCGAATTATGGATATCCATTATTCGGCGAATTATGGATATACATAAATAAGTCGAATTATGGATATCCATAAATCGAATAATGGATATCCATAATTCGATTTATGGATATCCATAATTCAGATCGATTTATGGATATCCATAATTCGAATTATGGATATCATTAACTCGATTTATGGATATCCATAATTCGGTCTGGGCAAATGAATACAATAAATAATGACTGAAACCAAAGGCTTTTGCCCCATATACCTTTGATTATAGTGTCAATTTCTGTCATTTTGGCACAGTTCGTTTCTCCATTAGATAATTCCTTCTGTTCATCTTTTAGAATACCTAGAGAAGCTATAATGATGTCCTGGACATACAACCGCGCTCGACTTATCATTTCATCATCTGAAAATATAGTAAAATTCCACTATAAAGACCACCTAAAATTAAGACTGAATCTGCTTTCTAGACATATTCTAGACAGGTGTTTAATTATTTGGACCCCATTTTGATTTATATCAGTCTTTGAATCGACTGCCTATTCGAAATTCGCAAAATTGCAGTATGTTTCCTCTGGCTTTCTTTGCCGGATCATTACAGGGCCACTGATGAGGCTTTATTAGCTGAAACTACGTAGTATGACCCATCTTCTTTCTTATGAATGTTTTCATTGCTCTTAAAGGAACTCATTTTTTATTTTTATTTAAAAGCTTATTGAGAAGGTTTCAGTTATTCTTTCTTTATGTTTTCTACTATCGGAGTCTCCTAATAAAAGACCACCTTTGAGGCTGTTCAAAAGTGGTCTTAAAGACCACTTTTGAACAGCCCCAAAGGTGGTCTTAATAAAGCAGTTGACTGTTTTATTAAGAGGAATAGCAGCTACACATCAACTTTAAAAAAAAAATGATTTTAATTTGATTTTAATTTAAAATTAACTTTTCTCTACCCTATCTATAGGGGCCAACTATTAAAGGAAAGAATTTGATCTTCAAAAGCAAATTCTTTTCTTTAAAAGCAGACCCCACCCCCCCCCCCCCCCCCCCCACACACACACACACATTTTTTGGCCGGACTCGGTAGCTCAGTCGGATGCGCGTCTGGTGATCAGGAGGACGCGAGTTCGATACCTGCCGAGGAAGGCAACATTCTTTCGTGGAGTTCGATCATGAAATCTTTTCTACGGTCATTCTCTCCCTTCCGCTGATTCAAGAAGGGCAGCTGTGTCAGTTTCTGGTGACAGAATGTGCAATGTTCTGGTTGACCGCTCATGAATAAGCCTGCCCAGGAAAAGTGTAGATAGGTAAACTGATGGGCTCGATATTACCTAAATAGTGTTGACTGGGCCGTTAAACTACAATACAAACAAACAACGAAATGCCCATTTTTTTCTGACGCTGCTTTATCTTAAGGAAAGCGAACAGGAAATCCCAAAAGTTCTCTCCCTTAGAAATTTCTCCAGTTGACATGCTAAATTGTGATGGGTCGTATCTGACCATGCAATTAAGGTAAGGACCTTTAACCTGAAAATGGGATGAAATCGAACGAGGATCTTCTAGCATCAGAAGCAAGTGCACCCTCGAACACCCGTAGAAACATCCAAGAGCCCTCCAATATCGTCCACAGTTTGTCACTAAAACTCGCTATGAGATCAATACATAGCAATAAAATGCGCCATCTATGAACACCACAGCAGGGCAGTCAGTTTGAAGTTCAAGGCTAGGAGGTATCCAATCACAGTTCAAGTATGAGTAATGGTTTACCTGTATGCCGGTTGGCGACAACTGTCCGGTCATAGAACATTTCTACTTCATCCATTGTTCTTTCATGTTTCGATAACGTAGATTCTGTGTTCGGTTCTTCCTTCACACCATCACCATCTTGCTCCGTGCTTTCTATTGCGTCCTCCTCTCCGGACTCTGAGTCTAGTGATTCAGCGACCATTCTTGCTAAAAGATTTCCAGCTTCTTCTTCAGAGGCATCACAATATTGTTCACCTAACTTCTCCTCAACAAGTATCTCATCAAGCGCTGTTTCCAGGGTAGTTTTAAACATCTGTTCAAGAGCTTTGTCATTACATGCTTCAGTATTGTTTCCGATTATCTCCATCCTGCTTTCTTCTTCCCAGATTTCTATCCAGGCTGTTTCTATTACATCGGTAAGCATCTTCTGGAATATTTCTTCATTCCGGAGAAAATCTTCTTCCATGATTTCTTCAATAGCTCGGGCAAGAACACTTTCAAACATTTTCACTATCTGTTGTTCCAAAGCAGTACTGAAGATTGTGCCAGACAGGGTTTTGACATCTGCTGAATAGATTAGTTTAACAGGTTTAAATCACAAAAATGAGTCTGCGCACGACAAATCCTACAATAAGACGTGTGCATCCAGCGAAGACTCAGATCAGCCTGCGCACCCATATTGTCTACAAGAGACTTCTCTTGCTGCACGAAGGAGCATTGCGTCCTTGGCTATCTTTAGAACGCATAGCGAAGACTCTGATCAGACTGCGCGGATGCGCAGGGTGATCTGAGTCTTCGCTGGGCGGACATTTCTTATTGTAGGTTTTGTCGTGCGCCGGCTCAAATATGGTGTCGAAGATGATAAAAAAAATTTTCATGCTCATCTTTTCTCAGCATGAAATTTGTATTTCTCACAGATATTAAAATTCCAAAAGTCATTAGAATAACTCATTCATGTGGCTAAATGTTTTCTGACGATCATTTCATGAAAATTGTAATATTTTTGCAACCCCTATTTTTTTTTTTTTTTTTTTTTTTTTTTTTTGTGGGGTGGGGGGGTGGGGGGTGGGGTGGGCTTAAAACATAAGTTGTTGGTGCTCGCCAGACCGCCTCACTGCGGCGGTCCTAACGAGTACCCACGATCTGTATTTTTGAACTGAAATGCAGTAGAACTTCGATGGCTCGAACACCAATGGCTCGTTTACCATGGCCGAGTCGAACCCGTTCTTGAGCCCCTAGGGAAATCCTCGACATAAGAAATACTGGGGGATAATTTAGAAGATTTTAGTCTTTTATCTTGCAAATGTATGCTGTGTGTACTCATTAGAATCGCCTCGATGAGGCGATTCTAATGAGTACACACAGCATACAGTTGCATTACAAAACACAGAAAAGATATCCAAAAGTATATCGTATACCTCCTGGCAATCTCCCTCAGTGGCTCGAACTACCCCTGACTCGAACAGGTTTTCGAGGTCCCAAAGATGTTCGAGCCATTGAAGTTCGACTGTAAGTTAAATGGTTTGTATCTCAGTTAAACCCACTTTTACCTGTATAAAGTGGAGTTTACAGAGGTGCCCATTGCATGGACTTGTTAAAGTGATGACTTAGCATTTGTATATTTATGATCAATACCCCCCAACCCACCCACCCACTGTCCATCGAGGCTTGAAGAAATAGATGTGCTGCACGATGCTTCCACACAGAGCTAAATCCGACCCACACACGAGTACTGGTAGACGGCTTAGAGGACCTAAGCTTGCCCACGCAAAGCGGTGACATGCTTATAAACCCTATTGGTTTCATTGGGCGACAGGGCTTGAGATGTCATTTCATCACAACGTCGAGTAGAAGTCCCACAAAATTGGAAGCAACGTCTCCAAGATGACCATTACAGTGTTGACGGGGACGTTGAACCTCAAATCAAGCAAACAAAACAAACAAATGATCAATACAAATACCTTCTTCTACTGTTCTGAGCAGAGAAAGACTCCTTTTTATATGTACCCTTTTTTAATCGCAACTATGGAAGTATTGTATAACCTCAAGCACGGGCCCCCGACGATCGGGGCTTGGCGAAATGATGTTTCCACAAAGAGCTGAAACCGACCGCATATGAGTACATGTAAGCCGCAAAGAGGGCCTAAGCCTGCCCCTGCAAAGTGTTGCGAGTCCGACTGTTCCCACATATAAACGCTTTTGTTTTGTTTTGGCAGGAGGGGCTTGAGATGTAATTTGTGTGTACGGGGACGTAAAACCTTAATTCAGACAAAACCTCAGGCTCTTATCTCACGGATTTTCCTATTTTAAGTTGTTTTTTTTTTTTTTTTTTTTTCAGAAACTACAACATATGTAGACGCTATTTACTAAGCGACAAATTAAATACTCTAGTAGGTTGATCAAAGATAACAGATCAATGTAGAATAACGCTATCTTGCCTTATGGAAGATAAGTTGGTTATCTTTAATCATTTCTTTGTTTGTTTGATTTGAGGTTTAACGTCCCCGTCAACACTGTAAAGGTCATTTTGGAGACGCTGCTTCCAATTTTGTGGGACTTTTACCCGACATTGAGATGAAATGACATCTCAAGCTCTGTCGCCCAATGAAACCAATAGGGTTTATTAGCATGGACGGTCCGCCTCGCACCGCGGTTCCTGGACAGGCTTAGATCCTCTAAGCTGTTTACCAGTACTAGTGTGCGGGCCGGATTCAGCTCTGCGTGGAAGCATCATGCCGCCCATATATTTCTTCAAGCCCCTATGGGCGGGGGCTTATCTTTAATCATAAGTTAATTAAACATGAAAGGGCCGAATGACCAAAATAAAAAAAGGACAAGAAGAAGAAAATTATCCTTCTTTACCGCGCCATTGACTGTTTTACGGAAACTGGCTTTCTGATATTTTTCTCCTGCGTGCTTTTAACATGGATTGTGAGTGCTTGTTACAACAGCCTCATATAACATTACGCAAACACGCCTATACAAATACATTGCCACCTTTATCGCCGAAAAAATGAAAATTTTAGGATGAAAAATTGTGATATTTTTCTTATTTCTGCTCAAAATATAGATTGTGGGCTCCCGTTAGAACCGCCTCGTCGAGGCGGTTCTAACGAGTACCCACACTCTATATTTTAGTGTAGAAATAAGAAAAATAAGGTATACCTCCGGAAACCCCAGTTTTACTATATAAAAGTGGGGTTCAAGGGGGTCACCATTATATAGGCGTGTTTTCGTGATGACATTTCTAACGAGTACCCACAACGAGGTGGGTATTAAAGAGGAGGAAAATAACGTATACCTTTGTAAACCCGACTTTTTCCTACACAAAGCGACTTTTTCTTTGGTGTTTCGTTCAAAGTCACATCTGCCATACAGTTTTGGGGTCGATTGTTTATCAGTTGACCCAAAGTTATAGAGCAAAAGTAGCTCCTCAATGCTGAAGTCCACGTGACTATTCGGCCCCCGCCCATAGGGGCTTGGAGAAATATGTGGGCTGCATGATGCTTCCACGCAGAGCTGAATCTGGCCCGCCCAATAGTACTGGTAAACCGCTTAGAGGATCTAAGCCTGTCCAGGAACCGCGGTACGAGGCAGACCGTCAATGCTAATAAACCCTATTGGTTTCATTGGGCGACAGGGCTTGAGATGTCATTTCATCTCAGTGTCGGGTAAAAGTCCCACAAAATTGGAAGCAACGTCTCCAAAATGACCTTTACAGTGTTGACGGGGACGTTAAACCGCAAATCAACCAACCAACCACATGACTATCACTGATTTTTAGAAAACCCAGGTAACGGTTATTTATAGAAAATAGCAGCGTTTAAGGTCAGAGTGTTGCGTAAGAGGGTTAACTATAGAATCTTGACTGGCGGGGCTAGGCAAACAGTGTAGAACAGACGCCGGAGAATGCGGCGTCTGATCAGGGTCTACACTGACACTGTTTGCATACAGTACATGAATTTAAGGGTAAGACGACGCAGAACGCAGCGTCTGATCAGGGTCTGTTTGGTTTACTTACAGTACAGGAAAGTAACGACCCCCCCCCCCCCCATCGGGGCTTGAAGAAATATATGGGCTGCATGATGCTTCCACGCAGAGCTGAATCCGATCCTCATACGAGTACTGGTAAACCGCTCAGAGGATCAAAGCCTGCCCAGGCAAAGCGGTGCGAGTCGGACCGTCCATGCTTATAAACCCTATTGGTTTCATTGGTCGACAGGGCTTGAGACGTCATTTCATCTCAATGTCGGGTACAAGTCCCACAAAATTGGAAGCAACGTCTCCAAAATGACCTTTACAGTGTTGACGGGGACGTTAAACCTCAAATCAACAACAAAAATCAACAGGAAAGTAAGTTTGTTTGTTTGATTTGAGGTTTAACGTCCCCGTCAACACTGTAAATGTCATTTTGGAGACGTTGCTTCCAATTTTGTGAGACTTTTACCCGATATTGAGATGAAATGACATCTCAAACCCTGTCGCCCAATGAAACCAATAGGGTTTATTAGCATGGACGGTCCGCCTGGCAACGCGGTTCTTGGACAGGCTTAGATCCTCTGAGCGGTTTACCAGTACTAGTGTGCGGGCTGGATTCAGCTCTGCGTGGAAGCATCATGCAGCCCATATATTTCTTCAAGACCCTATGGGCGGGGCCGTCACAGGAAAGTAAGGGTGAAAGGAAATGTTAACAGCCTAAGTCACCGTTCAGAATCATTTTCCCAGCCTACATTCAGAGACAATCGAGCCACAAGTACTCTGAGTGCTTTGATTTGTACACTGTATATGTTTCATGTTTTCTTATAACTTACCACGTGCCCTTTCTTCTTCCGTATTCTCAGATCTAGCAGGTGCTTTCTCTTTTTTCTTTTCTGTTTCCTTCTTTCTATCATTGCGCTTAAGCCATCCAAAAGCCCAATTCCAGGCTTCTACAGCGAATGCTGTCTTCTTTAGGTCTACATGTTCTCTCAGAGAAGGCGTTGTGTCTATGATGTGCCAGGACCCGTCAACGACTGTTTTGTAATGAACGTCATTGATATCTACGTCTACTAGCGTCCAGTCTGTCGTGGGAATCACTGTCGCTTCGTCTTTCTCTTTCGTCAAATTTGTGTCCGATTTGGCGGCGGTGGCCATGTTGAATGTATCTGCTGGTCAAAAGAGAAAAAAAGCATCACGGTGAATTATAAATAACAGCAGAAAGCGGCTTTGGTCCAGGCCTCGATGAGACAAAACAAACCCAACAACCCTCTATTTGGGAGTGGATCGGTCCAAAGTTAAATGAAAGTCCTGCGCTGCAAATGACTATATCATGTAGCTAAGGTAGAGCTCAGAATCAGAATTGTTACTGGTGATACGTTAAATGACATTCATACACCAGGACCTGTGATATGGGAAGCTAGTCCCTAGCTCTAACCAAAGAGGTAAACTTAGCTACACAATCCTCGGCATCTTCTGCTGTCGAAATAATCGAATCGGGAAGGATGGTTCGGGGGAAGAACTTTTCTTTATAAATGTCAGTTCTTACAGTAAGGGTGAGAGAGTGTTTGAGTTTTACGTCCCACCAACAGCTAAGGCCATACGGAGACGGGACCTCGGTTTAAAGACTCATCCGAAAGTCTGGAGAAGCCCGGGATCGATCCTACGACCCCTGGTTTACAAGGCGAGTAGTGTAACCACTACACCACGGAGGCTTCTCTTACAGTAAGGGTCTGAAACGCCATTGAATGGTGCTGTCTACGGCGCCTGGCTGGGAGAACAATATGTTGGAATGCTGGCAGCACCCTTTAGACCTTTGAATAAGAGTATGAGCCTACTGTCTCTTCTCCTTTTCTTGAGAGACCCCCGCCTTAATTATCCTAGAATTCCAGTCATGCTTGTTACAAATCTAACAGCTTTATTTTGAACTTTTTCAATTTCTTCATTAAGGACCACACCACTTGGGTCCCAGATTCAACCACCATATTCCAAGATTGGGCGAACAAGTCCCTAAAATGCTGTCTCTTTCACATCCTGAGGACACTGAGGAAGATTTCGCCTCAGGAAACAAAGTTTCCTATTCGCTTTTGTACACATGTTGGCTCCCAGCTTGCACATTGTCAATATTGGAAAAAACAGGGTTACCTGTTTTTCCAACACTGATAACCTTCAGACTAGTTGCTAATGTGTGTAATTACCATATTTGCATTATTTGCTGGCTCCCAGCTTGCACATTGTCAATATTGGAAAAACAGGTAACCAGACCCCTGGTTACCTGTTTTTTCCAACACTGATAACCTTCAGACTAGGAACCAGCAGATAATGCAAATAAGGTGAATTTCATATCAAATCTTGTGAGATTCACACCAATGTATTTAATGGAATTCACATTTTCGAGGACCGTTCCCTCTAAGGTGTATGAAGCCTCAATTTTATTTGTTCTCTTCCTAGTTATCTGCATAGTATTGCATTTAATGGGCTGAAATCTCAGGCCCAATTTTTCGTGCCCACCATCCTAATCTATCTATATCCTTCTGAAGTTGTATCTCTGATTTCCCCTATAGCAAACACAGTCGTCTGCAAACAGTCTTATTTCTGAGTCAATGCCAGTGGAAATATCATTAATATACAGGGAGAATAGCAGCGGACCAAGGAAAGTCCCCTGTGGGACCCCGGATAAAACTAGCGTCCATACTGAAGAATCACCATTAACAACAACACGCTGTTTTCTGTAGCAAAGGAAGGAATCTATCCTTTTGAGAGTCTTCCCCTCAATTCCATAACCAAATAATTTGGAGTTCAGTAATTCATGAGGTGGGGTGTCAAGAGCCTTCGCGAAGTCCAGAATAAATGTGTCCCTCTGTCCAAGATTTTTGCCCAATCATTAATAACCATGCTCAACTGAGCTTTTCCTAAATGCATGTTGTCTGTCTGACAAAAGTTTATGTTCATCCAAGTGGGCCATGATGTTTGTGCAGACTGAGTGTCCAAGCAAGTTACACAGAACACAGGTCAGTGACACCGGGCGATAATTACGAGCAAGAACCCTGTCTCCCTTTTTTGAAAAGTGGGCAGATAGCTATCGGCTATCTATCTATCTTCTTATACTGAGTCGGTCACATTTAGCCATTACCTCAGTTGAGCTTGGGACTAACTTTGCATATCACAGGTCCTGGTGTATGAAGGTCATTTGACGTGTCACCAGTAACAATTCTGATTCTGTGGGTATGACACGAAAACAGTGCCTTCGCATTTGTTAAAACGCGTGAGATACATAACATGGATGGTGTTTTGAACCTTCTAATACACTTACAAGATAAGCGGATTGAAGTTAAGATTTGCAGGCAGCGAATATTATAAATCACAACCGACATATATTTGACGGAAATTTAAAGTAGTTCAAGTTCATGCTTACCAAAGATGTTTGTCTGGCTTTGTGCCTTGTCTGTTTCTCGCGCCCTATGTAACGTCGCAGTTCCCTTGACAGCAGCGTTTGAGGACGTCAGCCGTATATGACGTCGGCCTATCGACGTCAATAGATAAGTTGCTGATGAACACGGCGACCATTGAAACAAGACAAATCTACGGAACTGAGGTAATGGCCAAATATGACCGACTCAGTATAAGAAGATAGATAGATAGATAGAAGGGACATGCAATTGTTTTTAACATGTTGTACGAACAAGAAAATATCTTGTGCGCACAAGTTATTATCTTGTTCACACAACATATTATCTTGTTCGCACAATATATTATATTGTTTGCACAACACATATCTTGTGCATACACCATAGTATCCTGTGAGCACAAGATATTATCGCACAAGCTATTATCTTGTGCGCACAAGATAATTGTTTGTTTGTTTTGTTTGATTTGAGGTTTATCGTCCCCGTCAACACTGCGTAGGTCATTTTGGAGACGTTGCTTCCCATTTTGTGGGGCTTTTACCCGACATTGAGATGAAATGACATCTCAAGCCCTGCCACCTAATGAAACCAATAAAGTTTACATGCATGGATGGTCGGACTCGCAACACTTTTCCTAGGCAAGCTTAGAATCTCTAAGCAATTTACCAGTACTCAGGTGCGGTCGGTTTCAGCTCTGCGTGGAAGAATCATGCAGCCCAATCGATTTCTTTGAATTGGACACGGACACTAATATAAAGTGTTGAAATATATTAATAATACCAAACGTTTTACGTAAATTATACATGGGCAACATGGTCTGGATGCGATGTTGTGTGTTGTCGTTTGTTGGGAGAGCATGCGGAAAGTTTAATAATAATGATTTAACATGTTTTATACCATTACGAGAACACGCCTATATAAGTTTGAACCCCTCATACCCCAATTTTATATAGTAAAACTGGACATTATTTTTCTTATTTCTGCTCAAAAACATAGATTGTGGGTACTCGATAGAACCGCCTCGTCGAGGCGGTCCTATCGAGCCCCCACAATCTATATTTTGAGCAGAAATAAGAAAAATATCACAATTTTTCATCTTAAAATTTCTATTTTTTGGCCAAAAAATTGGCAATGTATTTGTATAGGCGTGCGTGTTTTCGTAATGATACATTGTTGTACCATCAGCAGTTATTAGTTATATGTATAGGGAGAGGATTACCTAATGTTGATATAACTTGTGTCTCATCCCTTTGTATAAAATGATACAATAAAATACGTTTAATCTATAAAATATTTCTTCAAGCCTCGATGGGCGGGGGCCAGCACACAAGATAATATCTTGTTTGCACAACTTAATATCTTGTTTGCACAACTTAATATCTTGTTTGCACAACTTAATATCTTTTTCGCACAACATGTTTTCTTATAAGCACAATTTAATCAGACGCATAAGATATTATGTTGTCCGCACAAGATCTATGTTGTGCTAACAAGATAACATCTTGTGCTCACAAGATATTATGATGTGCGAACAAGATATTTTATATTTCTTTTTTTCTTTCTACTTATACTGCGATCGGTCACATTTGACCATTTCTCGCAGGTTTACATTACACATACACCAGGGGCCAGTTGTTCAAAACTAACGACGTCGTAAGTTTAACGTATCGTTAAAACTTTGATCATTAAATATGGCAAATATGCTGAAATTTTTGCTGAAAAAAATGTGAGCAGCTTTTGCATTTGCAAAAGCTGCTCACATTTTGTCAGCAAAAATACCGAAATTTTCAATATTGTAATTGCTAGAACAGTTAACAATATGACCACTAACGAGCTCGTTAAGCTAACGATGCTTTGAACAACTGGCCCCATGTTTGCAGGGTTGAAAGCCTACACCGTAATCACACAGGACGTCCGAAGGACGGTACACTTTTTGGCAATCATCCCGGTAAACGATGCCAATGGAGCGTGTTCGGACACCGAAATAATCACCGCCTCCGGGGATCGAACCGGGGCCCTCTAGCATCAGAGGCAAGTGCACTAGCCACTGAGCTATCACGCTCCACGCACAATATCTTGTGCGCACAAGATCTTATGTTGTCCGCACAAGAGAAAGTATATTGTTCCGCACAAGATAATATCTTGTGCGCACAACATATTATCTTGGGCGCAAAAGATAATGTCTTGTATCATATTAAGAAAAACGTGCATGTCCCTTCCCGGGTTCCGTACAAATCAACGTATTTGTCAGTAATAAGGAACTTGGTGTTTTATTGATAGACTGTTGTTATTCTTATTGGCGGTTGGGGTGGGGCGATGGAGTGGTGTGGGAGTCGCCAAGAACTTTGACAGGGTTCCACACACGAGGCTATTGCACAAATTGGACCAAATTGTACTAGGGGAAAAGATATATTCTGTCGTTGTTTTATGGGGGCTTTTGTCGGATACCGGATAAAAAAAACATCACGAAAACACGCCTATATAATTTTGACCCCCTTGAACCCCACTTTTATATAGTAAAACTGGGGTTTCCGGGGGTATACCTTATTTTTCTTATTTCTACTCTAAAATATAGATTGTGGGTACTCGTTAGAACCGCCTAATCGAGGCGGTTCTAACGAGTACCCACAATCTATATTTTGAGCAGAAATAAGCAAAATATCACAATTTTTCATCTTAAATTTTCATATTTTTTTTTCAGCGATAATGGTGGCAATCCACCCATAGGGGCTTGAAGAAATATATGGGCTGCACGATGCTTCCACGCAGAGCTGAATCCGGCCCGCACAGTAGTACTGGTAAACCGCTTAGAGGATCTAAGCCTGTCCAGGAACCGCGGTGCGAGGTGGACCGTCCATGCTAATAAACCCTATTGGTTTCATTGTGCGACAGGGCTTGAGAAGTCATTTCATCTCAATGTCGGGTAAAAGTCCCACAAAATTGGAAGCAACGTCTCCAAAATTACCTTTACAGTGTTGACGGGGACTTTAAACTTCAAATCAAACAAACAAACAAAAATGTTTTTGTATAGGCGTGTTTGCGTAATGAATATCGATATTTCCCTTATTAGAAGGCTTTCAAACATAAATTGTAGATGTCAAGAGACAGCTCTAACGGATATCCACAATCTATGTGTTGATATAGTCTTTTGCTCTTTATATCAGTGGGGCTTCTGTTTTTGTTTGATTGATTTGAGGTTTAGCGTCCTCGTCAACACTGTATAGGCCATTTTGGACACGTTTGCTTCCAATTTTGTGTGACTTTTACCCGACATTGAGATGAAATGATATCTTAAGCCCTGTCGCCCAATGAAACCAATGGGGTTAGGGTTCATAAGCATGGACGGTCCGACTCGCACCGCTTTGCCTTGGCAGGCTTAGCGGTTTACCAGAGGTTGTGTGCGGTTGGTTTAAGCTCTGCGTGGAAGCATTATGCAGCCCATCTGATTTTTCAAGCCTCGATGGGCGGGGGCCGCTGTGGGGCTAACGTTGGTATTCATTTATGCACTGTGTAACCGAGGAATAGCCGCTGGTAACCCATAGAACATTATATTTTAACGTATCCTGGAACATAGCAAAAAAAAAAAAATAAATAAATAAATAAATAAAAAAGTAGAAGAAGGAAACGAAACGAAACCGTAAATGGATTTTGTTTGTTTGATTTGAGGTTTAACGCCCCCGTCAACAGTGTAAAGGTCATTTTGGAGACGTTGCTTCCAATTTTGTGGGACTTTTACCCGACATTGAGATGAAATGACATCTCAAGCCCTGCCACCTAATTACACTAATAGGGTTTATATGCATGAACGATCCAACGTTTGTTTGTTTGATTTGAGGTTTAACGTCCCCGTCAACACTGTAAAGGTCATTTTGGAGACGTTGCTTCCAATTTTGTGGGACTTTTACCCGACATTGAGATGAAATGACATCTCAAGCCCTGTCGCCCAATGAAACCAATAGGGTTTATTAGCATGGACGGTCCGCCTCGCACCGCGGTTCCTGGACAGGCTTAGATCCTCTAAGCGGTTTACCAGTACTGGTGTGCGGGCCAGATTCAGCTCTGCGTGGAAGCATCATGCAGCCCATATATTTCTTCAAGCCCCTATGGGCGGGGGCGTATACGTAAATGGTGGGTGTATTTTGTATTGTTATGTAATATGTATTATACACAAGACATCCTTCAAGGAAGTGAGTGCCCCCGCCACTGCAAGGCTAGTATGAGTATTTTTCCTTGTAAATAAAAAGTATTTGGAAACAACCAAATTCGTCAAGGGTAACCAACTCTGCATTTCCTTTATGCGCGCAGTCTCGCCAGAACCTACGCGGCTCCATTAATCATGTAAACAAGTTCGTGCAATAAAGGCCCCTCTTAACCCCACTTTATATAGAAAAAGTGGGGTTTGACGGGGTTATTCAATATTTCCAAAATTTTGTTCAAAAACTAACATAGATTGTAGGTACTCGTTAGGACCGCATCATTTAACGAGCACCGACAATCTATATTAGGGCTAGAAAATTGAAAACTATCGACCATTTTCGTCTGAAGAATGCTAGCTCTGGAAATAAGAAAACGCCATTTTAGCGCACCGGTGTTATCGTAAAGGCAAGAAATTATCATCATCAAGTTTCTAGCCCGTTAAGTTTTCATTACGAAAACACGCCTATACAAATACACTGCAAATTTTACCGCTGAAAAAAAAGAAAATTTTAAGATGATAAATTGTGATAATTTTCTTATTTCTGCCCAAAACGTAGATTGTGGGTACTCGTTAGAACCGCCTCATTGAGGCGGTTCTAACGAGTACCCACAGTCTATGTTTTAGAGCAGAAATAAGAAAAATAAGGTTTACCCCTGTAAACCCCAGTTTTACTATATAAAAGTAAGGGTCAGAACTATATAGGCGTGTTTTTGTGATATACCCTCACATCTGACGAGTATAAATCAGAGAATGCCAGATAGGGGTTTGAAGAAATATATGGGCTGCATGATGCTTCCACGCAGAGCTGAATCCGGCCCGCACACTAGTACTGGTAAACCGCTTAGAGGATCTAAGCCTGTCCAGGTGGACCCTCCATACTAATAAACCCTATTGGTTTCATTGGGCGACAGGGCTTGAGATGTCATTTCATCTCAATGTCGGGTAAAAGTCCCACAAAATTGGAAGCAACGTCTCCAAAATGATCTTTACAGTGTTGACGGGGACGTTAAACCTCAATTCAAACAAAATACATGTGAATGGTCTGCTGAATGACCGTCACACAAGTACTGGTAAACCGCTTAGAGGATCTAAGCCTGCCCTGGCAATGCGGTGCGAGGTGGACCGTCCATGCTTATTAACCCTATTGGTTTCATTGGGCGACAGGGGTTGAGATGTCATTTCATCTCAATGTCGGGTAAAAGTCCCACAAAATTGGAAGCAACGTCTCCAAAATGACCTTTACAGTGTTGACAGGGACGTTAAACCTCAAATCAAACAAACACAAAGAATACTAAGGCGCTTTGTCTGATTGCGATAGAATACCCGTGTGAAGTTGTGCATTCTTTCATATCTCCAAAATGGTCATTTTCAGATGAAAATTTGAGATAAGTTTCTTATTTATACTCTAAACATAGATTGTGAGTGCTCGTTAGAACCGCCTCATTGAGGCGGTTCTAACGAGTCCTCATAACCTATACATTGGAGCAGTAACAAAAAATAATTTGTATCCCTGTAAACCTCAATTTTCGCTATATAAAGTGGGGTGTTCATTATACAGACTTGTTAACGTCAGATAGTTAACTGTTTTGAAATGCAATCGAAACTCTAACAGTATATTATCTAGGTACAAATAGTGCTTAAATAGGAGCTGGAAGTTCTGTCCATAAATAATTGATAATGTCCAAAAACAAAAGTGACAATATGCCATTTCGTAAGATGTGCTTGTGAAACACGAACATGTCCCGGGGCAAAGTCATTTTTTCTTTCAAATATGGTCACAGGTCAAGGTCAAGGTCACATGTGAAGATTTTTTTTTTGTTTGAGTGGAGTCCCTTGTCACAAGAATATGTAGGCTCTATCTCAAACGGTTCAAAAGTTATGACCAATGATAATTTTTCCATTAAAGTAGGTCAAGGTCAAGGTCACAGATCAAAAATTGTTTGAGTGGAAAGCCCTTGACACAAGTAGCCTACATGCCAGACATGAAAGCCATATCTGAAACGGTTCAAAAGTTATGACCAATGTTAAGTTTTCTTTTAAGTAGACCACAGATCAAGGTCACGGGTCAAAAAGTTTTGTATGAATGTGAAGCTCTTGTCACAAGGAACCTACAGGCCAAATATATAGGCTCTATATCAAACGGTTCAAAAGTTTTTTTTTTCTTTTTTCTTTTAAGTAGGTCAAAAGTCAAGGTCATAGATCATTTTTGGTATGGGCTTAAAGCCCTTGTCACAAGGAACCTAGATGTGAAATTGCTTCCAGAGCTTTTGGTTTTGGACATTTTCAGTACATTTGATGGACCAAACTTCCAGTGCCTGTGAACTGACCAGCCTACTCAGGACCTTACAGCCTTGCGACTACAGTCGAGTACCCAGTTACCCCAGCAGGCATACGTGGCTATGGCAACGTCAAATCAAAGTCGGCGCAACGTCATGACATTGCGCCTACGTAGCTGTGACGTTGCATAAGCGTCATGACGTTGCACCGACGTTGATGTGACGTCGCAATTACGTCATGTGCCTGTTAGGACGGATCGTACCCAGTAGCGGATCAACACATTTGTCACCAAAACTTACTATCAGTCATATCGCTTATTCAGTCGTAGTTAAAAAAAAAAAAAAAAAACAGAAAAAAAATCCATTTGTATAAATTACACCTTTGTCGACCAGGGACGTGCAGAATGACGTGGGTATTTCCGATGACGCGTTAGTGTCAAACTAGCATGATAAATCATCTGCTACTAACGTAGAGAAGACGACCAGAGCCTCTTGAGTAACAGGTAAGGTTAGATTTATAAAAGAGAGAGAGAGAGAGAGAGAGAGAGAGAGAGAGAGAGAGAGAGAGAGAGAGAGAGATTGAAAAAAAAAACGCAGGTATCTGTATTTTGCAGACGATTCAACATTGCAACATTGAATTTTAAAACCCTAGTTACGTATCAATTATTTTCGCACACGGTTTTTCACAGAAATTGGATACAAAAGTCAGTTTTTTTAACCGAATGATGCATCAGTTGACTGTCTTTCGTTATAATAAATCAGTCATCTGCCAACATCTTTTTCTCCAGAACATTAACAGCACAGATCTTGATCGGATGTCGTTGATCTGAGATGTGTTTTTGTTTGCATGATTGGGCCCACCCCCTGATTCTTCTTCTTCTTCTTCTTCTTCTCCATCATCATCATCATCATCTTCTTCTTTTCCTTCTTCTTCTTCTTCTTCTTCTTCTTCTTCTTCTTCTTCTTCAAGGGGTTTGGATTGCATGATGCTTCCACGCAGAGCTGACACTAGGGCTGGCTAACCGGAGCTGAAAAGATAATCGATTATCAGTCCTGTCATTGCGATCGATAATCGATTAGTAATCGCTAAGGTTTTTGTCATAATTTTACCTGTCTTGCTTTCTGTCGGAGCATGACTCTTACCATATGTTGCACTTTACCATATGTATATTTGAACAGACAGGACTGAGCAAAAAGTGTAGACCCAGATGAGACGCCGCAGAATATGCGGCGTCTCATCAGGGTCTGCACTGTTTGCCACTCATCCAGCTGTTTAAGGCATAACTTTGGGTAGTAAATTGTACCTATCAAGTAATCGATTGAAAGCAAATCAGAAATGATAATTATTTTTGTGGAATTTATCGATCGATTAATCGATTATACAATTAGTCATGTCAGCCTTAGCTGAAACTCGCCACGCAAAAGTACTGGTAAACCGCTTAGAAGGACTAAGCATGCACAGGCAAAGTGGTGCAAGTCAGACCGTCCAATGCATATAAGCCTTTTGTTTTCATTGGAAGGCAGGGCTTGAGATGTCATTTCATCTCAGTGAAGGGGAAAAGTCCCACAAAATTGGAAGCAAGTTTCAAGTACATGTTTGTAGTTTTTGGCATTTAGTACCTTCCAAAATACAGAGCTTACTTTTTGAGCATCTAAAATGAATTATGATACACATTCCAAGTCTCAGCATGACCCTGTTTTTTTTTCTTTTTTTTGTCTTGAGAAAAATATAAAATAATATAATGAAATAGTTTCGCTTACCTACCGACCTTTTTTTTTCAGCACCTATTTTTTACGCCTTATATAAAGAAAAATGAGGTTATCAGGGTAGGCTATGTACATTGTTTTCCTTTTTTTTTTTTTTTCATAAACATAGATTCTGGGTACTCTGTGGATCCGAGATCGGCATGGCGGTTTCAACGAGCACATACAATCAATGAGTGCTTGGACTGAAAAAAAAACATATACTTGAAAAAAAAAAAAATCATCTGAAAATGCTAGCTGTAGAGATAGAAGACGTTAGTTTAGGATATTTAAGAAATGGATTTTATTTTTCTGCTGTTCATGAAAGTATGGACGCAGTGGGTCGCGTGCAAAGTAAATGAACCCCGAATGTAAACTTTGCTAGCGACCCGCTGTCGTTCATACTTTCATGGAAAGCATAAAAATTAAGTTTAGTTTTTGTTTACATTCTTAGCCCCTCATCAATGGGCGAAGAAATGCGTTCAGGGCAAACTTTTAAAGCTGAAAACCATTTACAAGCTGTTTCTCTACAAATAGCGGAACAGCATTGACATCACCAACGTCCGTAGAGAACCATGGTCTAGACTGACGTCACTTGACGCCACTGAAAATCATGTGACTCGATGCGTTCATGGAAGTATGAACTACATCGTGCTTTATAGGTTTACATTTGACTTTACACTGGAAATTTAAATATGGATGTATAATCGTGATGAATAGGGCTGAGAGTGTGTAATTTTGTAACCGGGACTGGAATGGCAATAGGAATCTCTCAAGAAACAGAAGCTTACACAATTATACAAACGGTGCTGTCAGCAATATTACAGATGATCTTATTCCACCCCCCACCCACACACACACACACGCACACACACACTACCACCACCACCACCAAAAACCCGACCCCAAGTTAGGAGCTGCAGAAATAACAATTCGTTGGCATTTCAAACTTCCCGGCTCACCAAGAAATGATTGGAATGCATGCTCTCTCTCTCTCTCTCTCTCTCTCTCTCTCTCTCTCTCTCTCTCTCTCTCTCTCTCTCTCTCTCTCTCTCTCTCTCTCTCTCTCTCTCTCTGACCAGATCATTTCCGCCGATGAAGGTACAGAATAGTGTAGCCAATGTGAAAAGTTGAGACGAGAAATAATGACATAAAAATCCGCACGATTTGTATGTGAATAACTTGGTTGGTGATGTAAAGGAAAAACCCAGAGGCTTTACAGATATATCCATAGCCAGGTATCCCACCCCTTAATAAAAGAGGAGGGAAAAGGGTTGCTGAGTCAATCTCTAAGAAAGGGAAGAGGGACTAGTTGGTCAATTCAATGATGCATTTAACAAAATTGAGTTCAAGGAGGTTCCATTGAGTGAAGATCGGCCCCTTTCATGGATAATAATTGCTGTGTCATTGGTGGGATTGATCAAATTACTTAATATAAAGGCTTGATGAGTTAGGAAGCATCCATGCGGACTGAACAAAATTATTGTCTAAATCGCGACGGAAGTAAGGGCGAAAATTGCGGCCAAGTAAACTTGCTTTAAAGCCCCCAGTGAAATACTATTCACTGACCGTTCCAACATGAATACAAACATGCACTCATGCATACATGTACACATGCATGCATGCACATGTATGCTCACAGTCAGAATGCATGTACATACACGCACGCATGCACACACACACTTACATGCACACACGCATGCATGCACTCAAACATGCATGCAAGCACACATACATGCATGTCCAAATGTGTGCATGTACTCATGCACACACATACATGCATCCATGCATGCACACATACATGCATGTCCACATGTGTGCATGCACTCATGCACACACATACATGCATCCATGCATGTACACACATGCACACACTCTGCATGCATGCACACACACATGCATGCATGCATGCACTCACACGTGCATACATACACACATGCATGCATGCACATGCACCTTTATGCATGCATGCACACATGCATGCATGCACATGCACCTTTATGCATGCATGCACACATGCATGCATGAACAAACACATACATGCATGTACATTCGGCATGCATGCCTACACACATGCATGCATGCAATCATACATGCATACATGAATACATGCAAGCACCTTTATGCATGCATGCACACATGCATGCATGAACACACACATGCATGCGGGTAAAGGTCCCACAGAATCGGAAGCAACGTCTCCAAAATGACCTTTACAGTGTTGACGGGGACGTTAAACCTCAAGTCAAACAAACAAAGACATACACATACATACATGCATACATTCACACATGCATGCATGCACACACACATGCTTGCATACATGCACTCATGCAAGCATACACACAAGGTTATGGCCCTCGGAAAATTGGGCATTTAGGGTTAAGCATATGGTTGAGGGCATTGTGTTTCTTAGTCTAGTGCATATAATAACCGTGTCTGATTCCAGTTGACAGTGCACGGTTATTATATTTCGACACGAAATATGGACTAATAGCAAAATGGAGTGACAGTTCAAAGGTACGAACATTGGACGAGTTTGAAGCTGCAAAATGCCGATTTTTCCTGTGTTAGTCATTTTGGCTGTCTTAGCTGTGACATTTTATTATTTTTTCTTTCGAAAAAGAGTAGAGACAAGAAGTGTCACGGATTCTGAAGTGCGATTTCCACAGGACAAAAATAAGGTATATTTGCACGATTCGCACAATGATCTTTCGTATATCTACTTTCGGTTTGCATTAAACGAACTTTATATGCAAAGCTCTCACTAGGTTTTTGAAAACAGGATTCCAGGAATCTTTTCTTGTGAAAATTTGATTCACAGGTGAAAAGTTGGGACTTCTCAGCTTGATCACGCTTTCCAAATGTGTAGATTGTATGTGTAGCAAGTTCAATCCGCCAAATATCTTGGTGTCACCGTTGGTGGCGATCTTGGTTGGGGTCAACATGTCTCTGAGATGGCATCTGGAGCGGCTGGGACCTTGGGATTCCTTGGACGTAATTTGGCTTTTGCACCTCGGCAGACGAGGGGTGTTGCATGTAAAACATTGGTTCGCCCTCGGCTTGGGTGTGCATCGCCCCTTTGGCGTCCATGTGTTGAGGCTCGGATTTGGCAGGTGGCGAAAGTGCAGAGGACAGCTGCTCAATGGACCTGCAGACGATGGCGAAATAGAAGTGGCGTCGGTGGCATGCTCGATGAGCTGGCGTAGCCATCCCTGGGGACCCATTGTGAGCAGTCCTCCTTCACCTTCTTCTACAAGATACATTCTGGTACAGTATCAATTAACAAGGACAGGTATTTGACCCCTGCGACAGTGTCGACCCGGACAAGGGCATCAAGAGCAAATAACTCTCAGTATCGTAGGTGCCAGTCCTGTAGTGATGCCCTGGGGGGCTCTTTCTTTCCTGGAGCTGTTCCTCAGTGGGGTGGTCTTCCCTCTTCTGCGGTGAATGCCAAGACTGCAGAGGAGTTCAAAGCCTGCACAGTAGAAGATTGGGACTTGGAGGTGTGCGTTTTGGGATACCTCTGTGGTTGGATTGTAGATGGTTTTGGGGACTCATCCAGAGATGATTTTTTTATTTTTTTTTTTGTGCTAAATTCTAAATTTAGGCACCCACCCAACTGAGGTAATGGCCAAATATGACCGATTCAGTATGAGTAGATAGATAGATTGTGGGTACTTGTTTGGTGCAGTGGTAGTGCATCAAATTTGTGATCGAGAGGTTGCGGGTTCGAGCCTCAGACTGACCATAGTGTTGTGTCCTTGAGCAAAGCACTTCATCCACATTGCATAAAAAAGTACTGGTTACCACCCAGGAAATCCTGCTCGTAATGCTCAGATGTGAGCGAGTAGCAGTAATAGGAGAAAAAATAAAAAGTGAGAAAACAATTTCACTGATGTGTTTCTATGAAGTACCCACAATCTTATGTTTTGTAAAAATATTAACCTTTATCTTGCTGAATATTCATTTAAGCCACACCCATTTCTGTCTATCAACCAATCAAATTACTTGAAGTAAACTTAAGCCACACCCATTTCTGTCTATCAACAAATCAAATTACTTGAAGTAAACTTTTTGCCAACCATGGATGTGATTTTATATTGCTACAAATTCATAAACTGAATGCCAAACAGTGTAGATCCTGATCAGATGGCTTCAGAAGCCATTTGATCTGGATCTGCACTGTTTGCAAAGATCATAGGGGTTGTCGTGAACAGCAAGATAAGAGTTAATAGGAGAATATTGTATACCCCAGTATTACCCACTCTCCCAAAAACATGCAGTTGCTCCGATTTATTCACACACTTCTCTCGCCAAATAATGCAACATAAAAATCATGTAATATTAGGATAATAGCAGATATAATGTAAACCAAGATCAGAAAAGCAGCATTCTATATAGCCATATTTGTGCTTTCAAATTCGGACGTATGTGATGCTCATAATTTTTACTTGGTGTAAACTAACATGTAGGGAAGGCATCCTTACTAAATATGTTCTAGAAAGGGTTATCCTTTGGAAGCAAGGAATACACCACAGAACTAGAAAATACAGAGTGTACATGTTTTCTGGGCCAGACTAGCTAGTTTTGGCCATTTAGGCCTCATCAGTGACCCTCACATATTTTCAAAATTCCACAATAGAATCAATGATCCCAAAGGACAAGAAAATATAAACTACACTATGATGTAGGGCAGGGAGACTTTTCACACATTCCCATTCACCAGCTGTAGTGACGTTAAATATGTTCTAGAAAGGGTTATCCTTTGGAAGCAAGGAATACACCACAGAACTAGAAAATACGGAGTCTTACTTCCCGTAATTGTTATAATGATGGTATTATGATGAATTACAGATATTTTTGTCACCAATAAACATTGAAATACATTTTGACAGAGCGATAAAAATATTATCGTGTAGTCCTGCAAATACATGGCATTTGGCAGACCACAGAGGGAAGTCCAAGTAGGATCCGACAAGCTGGAGGTTGTAGCTTCCTTTTGCTACCTAGGTGATATGCTCTCTGCAGCAGGTGGTTGCGACCTTTCAATCACAACACGTGTGAAAACAGCCTGGAAGAAATTCAAGGAGTTGCTGCCAGTTCTCTCTTCCCACCACCTCTCGTTCAAGACATGTGGCCATGTGTACAGCTCTTGTGTGCAGAGCGCAATGCTCCATGCCAGTGCGACATGGCCATTGACAAAGCCAAACCTCTAATGTCTGCAGGGGAATTACAGGGCAATGATCAGACAGATCTGCAATGTCAAGCCACAGGACGCTGGCACCATCAGGTCCAATGCGTTACTTGAGCGTCTTGGCATTGAGGACCTGGACCTCATTCTTAAAGAGAGAAGGCTCTGCTGGTATGGACATGTGGAACGCTCCAACGGTGCAGTCAAGACTGCCTGTGACATATAGATAGGTGGAAAGTGGGGGCCTGGAAGGCCCAAGATGACCTGGAAGCAGCTGACAGAAAGAGATTGCAGAGAATGGAAGCTCTCTGCTATGGATCCTCATGACAGACAAGCCTGGAGATCTGGTGTAAGATCTGCCATGCTTGCAGCAAGCCAGTTACCTGGAAGGGGGCCCACTTATGTGGACGTTGCCCCTGTCACCTGCATGTTAATCAAAAATCCTTTGATTGATGATGGTCATTTATCATTAACCCTTATCTTGCTGAATATTCATTTAAGCCACACCCATTTCTGTCTTTCAACCAATCAAATTACTTGATGAAATTTATTGCTACAAATTCTTAAACTGAATGCCAAACAGTGTAGATCCTGATCATCTGATCTGGATCTGCACTGTTTGCAAAGATAGGGGTTGTCGTGAACAGCAAGATAAGGGTTAATATAGTTTTCGCTGTAACCTGGTTTAACTAAATGTGGTGTTTTACCAACTAATGTTAATCCGTTGATGATTTATAGTAAATTAGTACATTAGTTAATTGTAATCAGTAATAACATGGGGATTAGTGCAGCGAGATTAAAACGGTACAATCATTTTTAGCTCGCCTTACGAAAGTAAGGGGGGGGCTATTCCTATACCCCGGCGTCCATTGTCGGCGTCCACATTGGGTGAATATTTACCTGCAAGCTCGTATTTGTGATGTTTCACAAATTTATTTTCAAATAAAATAAACAATAGGTAAATATCAGTATTTTACATAATCTTTTTACTCCATTTCCCAGATTTTTTAGCTTAAACTGGACTTTGTGAGAAGTTAATATTTTCCTCTGTTTTACCTCCCTTACTTCCCTGTGTAAAAGGGCTTTGGACTCTGGATCAAGAGGTCGTGAGTTCAAATTCTGGTGGAGGATTTTTATGCCCCGGCCTGCCTTGGCAGGAGTGGGGCATATAGCGTTTCGCCGTGATGTTACGTGCGTACTTTTGTATGTCACACCTCGGGCTGAAATGTCGAGCTCAAACCTCGGGCTCACATTGGAGCTCATAATTTTTTTACCTGTTGTGCTACAAAGTTAAAATTTTGTATGACATTTACTCAGACCAAGACCTATCAGTTCATGTTCAGGTTGACCCAGGGTCGTGCCCCTGGGTGGGCCTCAGATTGCGTAACAGGTCAAAATTGTCATATAGGAATTTGTATGCAAAACTGTCAAAATGTCTAATTATCTTGAAAATTAATTAGATTCGAACACCTAAACCATATATATTATTGTTCCTTATGATATGACACATTCCATGACACAGACTTTGGGACCCTACGGTCACCCCTGGACCATGCCCTGCCCCCTTTGCTTCATTAAAGTCTTTATATCTCAGAAACTATCCATATCCCCCACCCCCATATTATTGTTCCTTATGATAAGATGCATTGACTGATACAGACATTGGATCCATCCCGACACCCCCCCCCCCCCCCCCCATCAAGGCTAAGATCACTGTGGCTATTTTTAGAAAAACTCTGTCATCGCTCTAGCGCCTACATTTCTTCACCAATTTCAATATAACTTCACACAAATGTTCCTTATAAAAATATCTCGAGGGAGTTATACTTTCAAGGTCATGGCCTCAAGGTCAAGGTCACTGTGGCTATTTTTAGAAAAACTTTGTCATCGCTCTAGCGCCATCATTTCTTTACTGATTTAAATATAAATTCACACAAATGTTCCTTATGACAATATCTCGAGCGAGTTCGCCTTTCAAGGTCATGACGTCAAGGTCACTGTAGCTTTTTTTAGAAAAACTTTGTCATCGCTCTAGCGCCTACATTTCTTCACCAATTTCAATATAACTTCACACAAATGTTCTTTACAAAAATATCCCGAGCGAGTTCGACTTTCACGGTCATGGCCTCAAGGTCACTGTGGCTATTTTTAGAAAAACTTTGTCATCCCTCTAGCGCCTACATTTCTTCACTGATTTCAATATTACTTCACACAAATGTTCCTTATGACAATATCTCAAGCGAGTTTGACTTTCAAGGTCATGACGTCAAGGTCACTGGCTATTTTTGGAAAAACTTTGTCATCACACTAGCGCCTACATTTATTCACCAATTTCAATATAACTTCACACAAATGTTCCTTATTAAATATCTTGAGCGAATTTGACTTTCAAGGTCATGGCCTCAAGGTCAAGGTCACTATTGCTATTTTTAGAAAAACTTTGTCATCGCTCTAGCGCCTACATTTCTTCACTGGTTTCAATATAACGTCACACAAATGTTCCTTATGACAATATCTCGAGCGAGTTTGACTTTCAAGGTCATGACCTCAAGGTCAATGTGGCTATTTTTAGAAAAACTTTGTCATTGCACTAGCGCCTACATTTTTTCACCAATTTCGATATAACTTCACACAAATGTTCCTTATAAAAATATCTTGAGCGAGTACGACTTTCAAGGTCATGGCCTCAAGGTCAAGGTCACTGTGGGTTATTTTTAGAAAAACTTTGTCATCACTGTGGCGCTTACGTTTCTTCACCGATTTCAATATAACTTCACACAAATGTTCCTTATGACAATCTCAATGAGTTCCACTTTCAAGGTCAAGGTCACTATGGCTATTTTTAGAAAAACTTTGTCATCACTCTAGGGCTTACATTTCTTCACCGATTTCAATATAACTTCACACAAATGATCCTTATGACAATATCTCGAGCGATTTGGACTTTCAAGGTCAAGTTCACTGTGGCTATTTTTAGAAAAACTTTGTCATCACTATAGCGACTACATTTCTTCACTGATTTCAATACAACTTCAAACAAATGTTCCTTATGACAATATTTCGAACGAGTTCGACTTTCAAGGTCAAGGTCACTGTTGCTATTTTTAGAAAAAACTTAGTCATTGCTCTAGCGCTTACATTTTTTCACCAATTTCAATATAACTTTACACAAATGTTCCATATGACAATATCTCTAGCTAGTCCCACTTTCAAGGTCAAGGTCACTGTGGCACTTTGTCATCCCTCTAGCGCTTACATTTCTTCACCGATTTCAATATAACTTCACACAAAAGTTCCTTATGAAAATATCTCGAGCGATTTCGACCTTCATGGTCAAGGTCAATGTGGCTTTTTTTTTTAGATAAACGACTACATTTCTTCACTGATTTCAATAGAACTTCACACAAATGTTCCTTATGACAATATCTCTAGCTAGTCCCACTTTCAAGGTCAAGGTCACTGTGGCTATTTTTAGAAAAACTTTGTCATCGCTCTAGCACTTACATTTCTTCACCGATTTCAATATAAATTCACACAAATGTGCCTTATGACAATATCTCAAGCGATTTCGACTTTCAAGGTCAAGGTCACTGTGGCTATTTTTGGAAAAACTTTGTCATCGCTCTAGCTACTACATTTCTTCACCGATTTCAATAGAACTTAACACAAATATTCCTTATGACAATATCTCTAGCGATGTCCACTTCCAAGGTCAAGGTCACTGTGGCTATTTTTAGAAAAACTTTGTCATCGCTCTAGCACCTACATTTATTTATGGATTTTAATAGAACTTCACACAAATGTTTCTTATGATGATATCTCGAGTTGCTTTGACTTTCAAGGTCATGACCTCAAGATGAAGGTCACTGTGGCTATTTTTAGAAAAACTTTGTCATCACTCTAGCCCCTACATTTATTAACAGATTTTAATATAACTCCACACAAAAGATGCTTATGATAATATCTTGAGCAAGATCTACTTTTGCGGTCAAGGTCACTATGGCTATTTTGTAGAGAAACATTGTCATCACTCTAGAACCTACATTTATTGATGGATTTTAAACAAACTTTACACAAATGTTGCATATCATAATATCTCAAGCAAGTTGGACTTTTGCCAGTTCAGTGTTTTCCACACATGAAGTTGTCTTGTGTGGGGGGATTTGTATCGCATGCGATGCCTTGTTGTAACTTATGATATGACACATTCCAAGACATAGACTTTGGGTCCCTCCAGACACCCCCGAGCCACTCTAGAGGATGGGTACAAGCCATAGCGACAAATATATATGGCGGGCGCATCTGTGTACTTTGGACACAAGTCTTGTTTTTTTTTCTTTTTATAAACATAGCGGGTCTGGGGGGTCAAGGTCGCAATGGCTATTTTTAGAAAAACGTTGTCATCGCTCTAGCGCCTTTATTTATTGATGGATTTTAATATAAATTCACACAAATGTTGGGTATGATGATATCTCGAGTGATTTTGACTTTCAGGGTCTGGGCCTCAAGATCAAGGTCACTACTTTCAGGGTCACAGGGTCAAGGTTACTGTGGATATTTTTAGAAAAACATTGTCATCGCTCTTGCGCATTTATTTATTGATGGATTTTAATATAACTTCACACAAATGTTGGGTATGATGCTATCTACAGCAAGTTCAACTTTCAGGTTCCACGACTGAAAGTCAAGGTCACTGTGGCTATTTTTAGAAAAAACTTTGTGATCGCTCTAGTACCTACATTTATGGATGGATTTTAATATAACTTCACACAAATGTTGGGTATGAGGATATCTCGAGCGAGTTTTACTTTCAGGGTTCGGGCCTGAAGGTCAAGGTCACTGTGGCTATTTTTAGAAAAAAACTTCTGTCATCTCTCTTGTACCTTCATTTATTGATGGATTTTAATATAACTTCACACAAATGTTTTGTATGATGATATCTTGAGTGACTTTGAATTTCAGTTTCTGGGGCTGAAGGTCAAGGTCACTGTGGCTATTTTAGAAAAACTTTGTGATCGCTCTAGTGCCTACATTTATGGATGGATTTAATATAACCTCACACAAGTGTTGGGTATGATGATATCTCGAGCGAGTTATGATTTCAGGGTCCGGGTCTGAAGGTCAAGGTCACTGTGGCTATTTTTAGAAAAACTTTGTCGTTGATCTTGGGCCTTCATTTATTGATAGATTTAATATAACTTCACACAAGTGTTGGGTATGATGATATCTCGAGTGACTTTGACTTTCAGAGTCAGGGGCTGAAGGTCAGGGTCACTGTGGCTATTGTTTTAGAAAAACAAGATCACTGCTCTAGTGTCCAGATTTATTGATGGATTTAAAGATAACTTCATACAAATGTTGGGTATGATAAAATCTCGAGTCAGTTCAACTCTCAGGGTCTGGGGCTCAATGTCAAGGTCACTGTGGCTATTTTTAGAAAAACTTTGTCATCACTCTTAAGTACCTACATTTATTGATGGATATAATGTAATTTTACACAAATGCTAGGCTAGGCTTTTTATTTGTCTTGCGCAAGGGGATTTGTATTGTCTGTGATGTCTTGTTATTACTTGGAAATTTGTTGAATTCTTTTTTTATCAATTATAGAATTCTTCTTTTTTTTTTCAGTGGAAAAGCTTGAAAACAGGATTAGGAGTACTTTTTTGTTCTCTTTCATTTGCTGCAGTCTGTTGGGCTTTTTTACAGAAGAGAATTTTTTTATATCTTGCCCTCATCCATCTTAGCCCCAAAAGGCAAGCTATGTTGTCTTCTGACAACTCTTGTTAACATGTGCCACAAACCGACCACTGTCCCATGGGCTGGTGCAAATATACCTGTCAATATAGGACAGGCCTACTGATGTGAGGCATGTGTGCATGCCATTGAATGATGATTATTTCTACAGTATCTAGCTAAAGGTCAGCTGTTGAAATGCTGGCAGCACCCTTTAGACCTTTGTATAAAAGTATGAGCCTACTGTCTCTTCTCCATTTCTTGAGAGACTCCCATCTTAATTTTCCTAGTACATGTAATCTGGTCATGTTGCCAGTTTCAAAGCAGTAATTGCTTGTTACAAATCTAGCAGCTCTTTTCTGAACTTTTTCAATTTCTTCACTAAGGACCACTTCACTGGGATCCCAGATTCAACTACAAAATTCCAAGATTGGGTGAACAAGTATTTTATATGCTGCCTCTTTTTCATCCTGAGGATTCTGGTGAAGATTTCCTCTCAGGAAACCAAGCATTCTGTTTGCCTTAGTACATATGTTGCTAATGTGTGTATTCCATCTCAAATTGTGTACTTACACTGAAAAAAATACAGTGAAATCCCACTATCAAGACCACCTAAAATTAAGACTAATTCTGCTTTAAAAAGCTTATTTAGAACAGTGCAGTTACATTTACTTTGTGTTTTCTGCACACAGTTTACCCTGGTCACAGACCACCTTTGGGACTGTTCAAAAGTGGTCTTACTTAAAGACCACTTTTGAACAGTCCCAAAGGTGGTCTTAATATAGGAATTTTACTGTAAAATAGAAGTGAAGGCAATGATCAGGAATCAATACAATTAACCCACAGCTCCCATCAGAGACACCAAAGGGAAGAAACACAAACATAAAGCAACAGACCCTAATGGAAACCTCAATAGCGGAAAGCCAAAAGGACGGTTACTTTCCCACAAATTGGCCAAAAGACTATATATCCAAAATAAAATAAGCCACACAAACACCCAAAGACAAACTATAACAAAAATCATCACGAAAACACGCCTATATAATTTTGACCCCCTGGAACCCCACTTTTATATAGTAAAACTGGGGTTCCTGGGAGTATACCTTATTTTTCTTATTTCTGCTGTAAATATAGATTGTGGGTACTCGTTAGAACCGCCTCGATGAGGCGGTTCTAACGAGTGCCCACAATCTATATTTGGAGCAGAAATAAGAAAAATATCACAATTTTTCATCATAAAATTTTCATTTTTTCGGCGATAAAGGTGGCATTGTATTTTTATAGGCGTGTTTGCGTAATGTACACCGTGACAGAAGAACGGCTCCAGAATATGTGGTGGCATTTCATTGTCTGTCTTCTGTTTTATTTCTTGCAGCTTGAAGACAAGAAGTGGTATGATGTGGCTATTGTTGGAGCAGGTCCCGGTGGGGCAACTTGTGCTTACTTTCTAGGTACAGTGAAATTCTGCTATTAACCCTTATCTTGCTGTTCACGACAACCCCTATCTTTGCAAACAGTGTAGATCCAGATCAGATGGCTTCTGAAGAAGTCTTATCTTGCTGTTCACGACAACCCCTATCTTTGCAAACAGTGTAGATCCAGATCAGATGGCTTCTGAAGAAGTCTTATCTTGCTGTTCACGACAACCCCTATCTTTGCAAACAGTGTAGATCCAGATCAGATGGCTTCTGAAGAAGTCTTATCTTGCTGTTCACGACAACCCCTATCTTTGCAAACAGTGTAGATCCAGATCAGATAGCTTGTGAAGAAGTCTTATCTTGCTGTTCACGACAACCCCTATCTTTGCAAACAGTGTAGATCCAGATCAGATAGCTTGTGAAGAAGTCTTATCTTGCTGTTCACGACAACCCCTATCTTTGCAAACAGTGTAGATCCAGATCAGATAGCTTGTGAAGAAGTCTTATCTTGCTGTTCACGACAACCCCTATCTTTGCAAACAGTGTAGATCCAGATCAGATGGCTTCTGAAGAAGTCTTATCTTGCTGTTCACGACAACCCCTATCTTTGCAAACAGTGTAGATCCAGATCAGATGGCTTCTGAAGAACCCTTATCTTGCTGTTCACGACAACCCCTATCTTTGCAAACAGTGTAGATCCAGATCAGATGGCTTCTGAAGAAGTCTTATTTTGCTGTTCATAACAACCCCTATCTTTGCAAACAGTGTAGATCCAGATCAGATGGCTTCTGAAGAAGTCTTATCTTGCTGTTCACGACAACCCCTATCTTTGCAAACAGTGTAGATCCAGATCAGATGGCTTCTGAAGAACCCTTATCTTGCTGTTCACGACAACCCCTATCTTTGCAAACAGTGTAGATCCAGATCAGATGGCCTCTGAAGAACCCTTATCTTGCTGTTCATGACAACCCCTATCTTTGCAAACAGTGTAGATCCAGATCAGATGGCTTCTGAAGAACCCTTATCTTGCTGTTCACGACAACCCCTATCTTTGCAAACAGTGTAGATCCAGATCAGATGGCCTCTGAAGAACCCTTATCTTGCTGTTCACGACAACCCCTATCTTTGCAAACAGTGTAGATCCAGATCAGATGGCTTCTGAAGAAGTCTTATCTTGCTGTTCACGACAACCCCTATCTTTGCAAACAGTGTAGATCCAGATCAGATGGCTTCTGAAGAAGTCTTATCTTGCTGTTCACGACAACCCCTATCTTTGCAAACAGTGTAGATCCAGATCAGATAGCTTGTGAAGAAGTCTTATCTTGCTGTTCAGGACAACCCCTATCTTTGCAAACAGTGTAGATCCAGATCAGATGGCTTCTGAAGAAGCCTTATCTTGCTGTTTACGACAACCCCTATCTTTGCAAACAGTGTAGATCCAGATCAGATGGCTTCTGAAGAAGTCTTATCTTGCTGTTCATGACAACCCCTATCTTTGCAAACAGTGTAGATCCAGATCAGATAGCTTCTGAAGAAGTCTTATCTTGCTGTTCACGACAACCCCTATCTTTGCAAACAGTGTAGATCCAGATCAGATGACTTCTGAAGAAGTCTTATCTTGCTGTTCACGACAACCCCTATCTTTGCAAACAGTGTAGATCCAGATCAGATGGCTTCTGAAGAAGTCTTATCTTGCTGTTCACGACAACCCCTATCTTTGGAAACAGTGTAGATCCAGATCAGATGACTTCTGAAGAAGTCTTATCTTGCTGTTCACGCCAACCCCTATCTTTGCAAACAGTGTAGATCCAGATCAGATGGCTTCTGAAGAAGCCTTATCTTGCTGTTCACGCCAACCCCTATCTTTGCAAACAGTGTAGATCCAGATCAGATGGCTTCTGAAGAAGTCTTATCTTGCTGTCACGCCAACCCCTATCTTTGCAAACAGTGTAGATCCAGATCAGATGGCTTCTGAAGAAGTCTTATCTTGCTGTTCACGCCAACCCCTATCTTTGCAAACAGTGTAGATCCAGATCAGATGGCTTCTGAAGAAGTCTTATCTTGCTGTTCACGCCAACCCCTATCTTTGCAAACAGTGTAGATCCAGATCAGATGGCTTCTGAAGAAGCCTTATCTTGCTGTTCACGCCAACCCCTATCTTTGCAAACAGTGTAGATCCAGATCAGATGGCCTCTGAAGAACCCTTATCTTGCTGTTCACGACGACCCTTATCTTTGCAAACAGTGTAGATCCAGATCAGATGGCTTCTGAAGAAGTCTTATCCTGCTGTTCACGACTACCCCTATCTTGCAAACAGTGTAGATCCAGATCAGATGGCTTCTGAAGAAGTCTTATCCTGCTGTTCACGACAACCCCTATCTTTGCAAACAGTGTAGATCCAGATCAGATGGCTTCTGAAGAAGTCTTATCTTGCTGTTCACGACGACCCCTATCTTTGCAAACAGTGTAGATCCAGATCAGATGGCTTCTGAAGAAGTCTTATCCTGCTGTTCACGACAACCCCTATCTTTGCAAACAGTGTAGATCCAGATCAGATGGCTTCTGAAGAAGCCTTATCTTGCTGTTCACTACAACTCCTATCTTTGCAAACAGTGTAGATCCAGATCAGATGGCTTCTGAAGAAGCCTTATCTTGCTGTTCATGACAACCCCTATCTTTGCAAACAGTGTAGATCCAGATCAGATGGCCTCTGAAGAACCCTTATCTTGCTGTTCATGACAACCCCTATCTTTGCAAACAGTGTAGATCCAGATCAGATGGCTTCTGAAGAAGTCTTATCTTGCTGTTCACGACAACCCCTATCTTTGCAAACAGTGTAGATCCAGATCAGATGGCTTCTGAAGAAGTCTTATCTTGCTGTTCACGACAACCCCTATCTTTGCAAACAGTGTAGATCCAGATCAGATGGCTTCTGAAGAAGCCATCTGATCTGGATCTACACTGTTTGGCATTCAGTTTATGAATTTGTAGCAATAAATTATATCAAGTAATTTGATTGGTTGATAGACTGAAATGGGTGTGGCTTAAATGAATATTCAGCAGGATAAGGGTTAAGACCACTTTCCTGACTTCTGAAAAGTGGTCTTATTAGCGGGGTGGTCCTAATAATGGAATTGGTGAATAAAATATTGTTGGCAAGACTGATTTAAATTTTTATTCTGTGCCTATTTTATTGCTTGTTGCTAGAAGGTTTTTAGTAAGTCTGTCTTGTCTTTAACTTTACTGATTCTCAGTTTAACTTACAGTTATATTTTCCTTATTAATTATAGGTAATATTACACCATAAAATACATTAAAGATAACAGTATGAACTTAATGTTGCTTTATATCATATTTAATTTTTCCAAAATTATCTTCTTAAATATCTGATAAGATAGAGCTGTTATCGTAATGGGATGTAACACTGTTTAATGCTGGATCACAAAAAATGTGTAGAGCATAATTATAGGACACAATGGTCTCCGGACGTTTGCCCCAAGGACAGTGCATTCTTTCCTATCTGTAAAGAAGTTATTTTCATCATGAAAACATGCATATATAATATTTGACCCCCTTGAACCCCACTTTTATATAGTAAAACTGGGGTTTATAGGGTATACCTTATTTTTCTTATTTTCTGCTCTAAAATATAGATTGTTGGTACTCGTAAGAACTGCCTCATTAACGAGTACACACAATCTCTAATTTGAGCAGCAATAAGAAAAATATAGCAATTTTTCATCATAAAATTTTCGTTTTTTGGCGGTAAAGTTTATTTTATAGGCATGTTTTCGTAATGTTCTGATGAGCTCGTTATGAACAACTGACCCCTGCACAATATAAGTGAGATGGGTGACAGTCAGCTTGACATGGGAGTAGACCAAATGGGAAGTTACCACTTAGTTACTTGGTTGCCAAGGATTATCATTTCATTTGGTCTACTCCCATTTCATATACTTTTTTCTAAGTAAAATTCACCTTATCTGCTGGTTCCTAGTCTGAAGGTTATCAGTGTTGGAAAAACAGGTAACCGGTCCCCCCTGGGGGGTCTGGTTACCTGTTTTACCAATATTGACAATGTGCAAGCTAGGAGCCAGCAAATAATGCAAATATGGTGAATACTAATGGGACAGTCGCAACCAGACACCGTCGTGATATGACTGAAAAATTGTTGAAAGCGACGTAAAACCCGAATTCACACACACACTAATGGGACAGACAGACCTAAGCAAACAGAATCCTTAGTATTGGGACAGACAGGCCTAAGCAAACAGAATCCTAAGTATTGGGACAGACAGACCTAAGCAAACAGAAACCTAAGTATTGGAACAGACAGGCCTAAGCAAACAGAATCCTAAGTATTGGGACAGACAGGCCTAAGCTAACAGAATCCTAAGTATTGGGACAGACAGGCCTAAGCAAACAGAATCCTAAGTATTGGGACAGACAGGCCTAAGCAAACAGAATCCTAAGTATTGGGGCAGACAGACCTAAGCAAACAGAATCCTAAGTATTGGGACAGTCAGGCCTAAGCAAACAGAATCCTAAGTATTGGGACAGACAGGCCTAAGCAAACAGAATCCTAAATATTTGGACAGACAGGCCTAAGCAAACAGAATCCTAAGTATTGGAACAGACAGTCCTAAGCAAACAGAATCCTAAGTAATGGGACAGACAGGCCTAAGCAAACAGAATCCTAAGTATTGGGACAGCCAGCCCTAAGCAAACAGAATCCTAAGTATTGGGACAGCCAGCCCTAAGCAAACAGAATCCTAAGTAATGGGACAGACAGACCTAAGCAAACAGAATCCTAAGTACTGGGACAGCCAGCCCTAAGCAAACAGAATCCTAAGTAATGGGACAGACAGACCTAAGCAAACAGAATCCTAAGTATTGGGACAGCCAGCCCTAAGCAAACAGAATCCTAAGTAATGGGACAGACAGACCTAAGCAAACAGAATCCTAAGTACTGGGACAGACAGCCCTAAGCAAATAGAAATCCTGAGTATTGGGACTGCTAAACCTAAGCAAACAGAAATCCTAAGTATTGGGACAGCCAGGCCTAAGCAAACAGAATCCTAAGTAATGGGACAGACAGACCTAAGCAAACAGAATCCTAAGTACTGGGACAGACAGCCCTAAGCAAATAGAAATCCTAAGTATTGGGACTGCTAGACCTAAGCAAACAGAATCCTAAGTACTGGGACAGACAGCCCTAAGCAAATAGAAATCCTAAGTATTGGGACTGCTAAACCTAAATAAACAGAAATCCTAAGTATTGGGACAGCCAGGCCTAAGCAAACAGAATCCTTAGTATTGGGACAGACAGACCTAAGCAAATAGAAATCCTAAGTATTGGGGCAGCCAGCCCTAAGCAAACAGAATCCTAAGTATTGGGACAGACAGACCTAAGCAAACAGAATCCTAAGTATTGGGACAGCCAGCCCTAAGCAAACAGAATCCTAAGTATTGGGACAGCCAGCCCTAAGCAAACAGAATCCTAAGTATTGGGACAGCCAGCCCTAAGCAAACAGAATCCTAAGTATTGGGTCAGCCAGCCCTTAGCAAACAGAATCCTAAGTATTGGGACAGCCAGCCATAAGCAAACAGAATCCTAAGTATTGGGACTGCTAGACCTAAGCAAACAGAATCCTAAGTATTGGGACAGCCAGCCATAAGCAAACAGAATCCTAAGTATTGGGACAGCCAGCCCTAAGCAAACAGAATCCTAAGTAATGGGACAGACAGCCCTAAGCAAATAGAAATCCTAAGTATTGGGACTGCTAGACCTAAGCAAACAGAATCCTAAGTATTGGGACAGCCAGGCCTAAGCAAATAGAAATCCTAAGTATTGGGACTGCTAGACCTAAGCAAACAGAAATCCTAAGTATTGGGACAGACAGGCCTAAGCAAACAGAATCCTTAGTATTGGGACAGACAGACCTAAGCAAACAGAATCCTAAGTATTGGGACGGTCAGGCCTAAGCAAACAGAATCCTAAGTATTGGGACAGACAGGCCTAAGCAAACAGAATCCTAAATATTTGGACAGACAGGCCTAAGCAAACAGAATCCTAAGTATTGGAACAGACAGTCCTAAGCAAACAGAATCCTAAGTAATGGGACAGACAGGCCTAAGCAAACAGAATCCTAAGTATTGGGACAGCCAGCCCTAAGCAAACAGAATCCTAAGTATTGGGACAGCCAGCCCTAAGCAAACAGAATCCTAAGTAATGGGACAGACAGACCTAAGCAAACAGAATCCTAAGTACTGGGACAGCCAGCCCTAAGCAAACAGAATCCTAAGTAATGGGACAGACAGACCTAAGCAAACAGAATCCTAAGTATTGGGACAGCCAGCCCTAAGCAAACAGAATCCTAAGTAATGGGACAGACAGACCTAAGCAAACAGAATCCTAAGTACTGGGACAGACAGCCCTAAGCAAATAGAAATCCTGAGTATTGGGACTGCTAAACCTAAGCAAACAGAAATCCTAAGTATTGGGACAGCCAGGCCTAAGCAAACAGAATCCTAAGTAATGGGACAGACAGACCTAAGCAAACAGAATCCTAAGTACTGGGACAGACAGCCCTAAGCAAATAGAAATCCTAAGTATTGGGACTGCTAGACCTAAGCAAACAGAATCCTAAGTACTGGGACAGACAGCCCTAAGCAAATAGAAATCCTAAGTATTGGGACTGCTAAACCTAAATAAACAGAAATCCTAAGTATTGGGACAGCCAGGCCTAAGCAAACAGAATCCTTAGTATTGGGACAGACAGACCTAAGCAAATAGAAATCCTAAGTATTGGGGCAGCCAGCCCTAAGCAAACAGAATCCTAAGTATTGGGACAGACAGACCTAAGCAAACAGAATCCTAAGTATTGGGACAGCCAGCCCTAAGCAAACAGAATCCTAAGTATTGGGACAGCCAGCCCTAAGCAAACAGAATCCTAAGTATTGGGACAGCCAGCCCTAAGCAAACAGAATCCTAAGTATTGGGTCAGCCAGCCCTTAGCAAACAGAATCCTAAGTATTGGGACAGCCAGCCATAAGCAAACAGAATCCTAAGTATTGGGACTGCTAGACCTAAGCAAACAGAATCCTAAGTATTGGGACAGCCAGCCATAAGCAAACAGAATCCTAAGTATTGGGACAGCCAGCCCTAAGCAAACAGAATCCTAAGTAATGGGACAGACAGCCCTAAGCAAATAGAAATCCTAAGTATTGGGACTGCTAGACCTAAGCAAACAGAATCCTAAGTATTGGGACAGCCAGGCCTAAGCAAATAGAAATCCTAAGTATTGGGACTGCTAGACCTAAGCAAACAGAAATCCTAAGTATTGGGACAGACAGGCCTAAGCAAACAGAATCCTTAGTATTGGGACAGACAGACCTAAGCAAACAGAATCCTAAGTATTGGGACGGTCAGGCCTAAGCAAACAGAATCCTAAGTATTGGGACAGACAGGCCTAAGCAAACAGAATCCTAAATATTTGGACAGACAGGCCTAAGCAAACAGAATCCTAAGTATTGGGACAGACAGACCTAAGCAAACAGAATCCTAAGTATTGGGACAGACAGGCCTAAGCAAACAGTGCAGATCCATATCAGACTGTCTGATCAGGGTCTTCACCTTTTTGTCATTCCATCTGCCTTTTTGGGCTACTTGCTGGATCTTGAAACAAATTTATCCCAAAGTTATCATCATTCTCCATGCTTATCTGTACCTACGAGGGTGTGTGGCAAGAATCAACCCATGCAGACACTCTTTCAGAACCATAATTCAGATCAGTAGTCATTACGAAAACACGCCTATACAAATACATTGCCACCCTTATCGCCGAAAAAATGAATATTTTATGATGAAAATTTGTGATATTTTTAGCTCACTGTCACGTAGTGACGAGGTGAGCTTTTGGGATCACTTTTTGTCCGTCGTCCATCGTGCCTGCGTCCGTGCGTGCGTGCGTGCGTAAAAAATTTCTTTAAACGCCATCTCCTCCTCAACCACTGATCGGATTTTGACCAAACTTCACAGGAATGATCCTTAGGTGGTCCCCTTTAAAAGTTGTTCAAATGGTTCTGGTCCGTTGCACATCTAGGTCACAGGAGCAAAAAATAGATTTTTTTCACCAAAAACTTAAAAAATCTTCTTCTCTGAAACCACAAGGCCCAGGTCTTTGATATTTGGTATGAAGCTTCATCTAGTGGACCCCTACCAAGATTGTTCAAATTATAATGCTGGGGCCAAAAATGCCCTCGCCCTGGGGCCCTTTGGTTTTACATAGGCTTATATAGGGAAAATCTTTAAAAATCTTCTTCTCTGAAACCACAAGGCCCAGGTCTTTGATATTTGGTATGAAGCTTCATCTAGTGGACCCCTACCAAGATTGTTCAAATCATAGTGCTGGGGCCAAAAATGCCCCCGCCCCGGGGCCCTTTGGTTTTACATAGGCTTATATAGGGAAAATCTTTAAAAATCTTCTTCTCTGAAACCACAAGGCCCAGGACTTTGATATTTGGTATGAAGCTTCATCTAGTGGACCCCTACCAAGATTGTTCAAATTACAGTGCTGGGGCCAAAAATGCCCCCACCCCTGGGCCCTTTGGTTTTACATAGGCTTATAAAGGGAAAATCTTTAAAAATCTTCTTCTCTGAAACCACAAGGCCCAGGTCTTTGATATTTGGTATGAAGCTTCATCTAATGGACCCCTACCAAGATTGTTCAAATTATAGTGCTTGGGCCAAAAATGCCCCCGCCACGGGGCCCTTTGGTTTTACATAAAAATTTTCTTCTCTGAAACCACAAGGCCCAGGACTTTGATATTTGGTATGAAGCTTCATCTAGTGGACCCCTACCAAGATTGTTCCAATTTTAGTGCTGGGACAAAAAATGCCCCCGCCACGGGGCCCTTTGGTTTTACATTGGCTTATATAGGGAAAATCTTTAAAGATCTTCTTCTCTGAAACCACACGGCCCAGGTCTTTGATATTTGGTATGAAGCTTCATCTAGTGGACCCTTACCAAGCTTGTTCAAATTATAGTGCTGGGGCCAAAAATGCCCCCGCCACGGGGCCCTTTGGTTTTACATAGGCTTATATAGGGAAAATCTTTATAAATCTTCTTCTCTGAAACCAGAAGGCCCAGGACTTTGATATTTGGTATGAAGCTTCATCTAGTGGACCCCTACCAAGATTGTTCAAATTATAGTGCTAGGACAAAAAATGCCCCCGCCACAGGGCCCTTTGGTTTTACATAGGCTTAAATAGGGAAAATCTTTAAAAGTCTTCTTCTCTGAAACCACAAGGCCCAGGACTTTGATATTTGGTATGAAGCTTCATCTAGTGGACCCCTACCAAGATTGTTCAAATTATAGTGCTGGGGCAAAAAATGCCCCTGTCCCGGGGCCCTTTGATTTTACATAGGCTTAGTTTTTACATAGTGCAGTTTATATTTTACTTTTGGTCCTTTGAGATCATCGTGAATATTCTGGGAGGTCAGAAATAAATTATTGGTTTAGACTCATTCTAGACAGGTTTTTTAATTATTTGGGCCCCATTTTGATTTATATCAGTCTTTGAATGGACTGCCTATTCGAAATTAGCAAAGTTGCAGTATGTTTCCTCTGGCTTTCTTTGCCGGAACATTACAGGGTCACTGATGAGGCTTTATTGGCCGAAACTACGTAGTATGACCCATCTTCTTTCTTATGAATATTTTCTTTGCTCTTGAAGGAACTCATTTTTGATTTTTATTTGCCTTCACTGCGGCTGGTGTTGTGCCGTGTGGCGGCCGTAAAACGTCTCCCCGTACATCAACCATAGTGCAGTTTATATTTCACTTTTGGTCCTTTGAGATCATCGTGAATATTCTGGGAGGTCAGAAATAAATTATTGGTTCAGACTCATTCTAGACAGGTTTTTTAATTATTTGGGCCCCATTTTGATTTATATCAGTCTTTGAATGGACTGCCTATTCGAAATTAGCAAAGTTGCAGTATGTTTCCTCTGGCTTTCTTTGCCGGAACATTACAGGGTCACTGATGAGGCTTTATTGGCCGAAACTACGTAGTATGACCCATCTTCTTTCTTATGAATATTTTCTTTGCTCTTGAAGGAACTCATTTTTGATTTTTAATTATATAGGCAAAATCTTTAAAAATCTTCTTCTCTGAAACCGCTAGGCCCAGGTCTTTGATATTTGATGTGTAGCTTCATCTAGTGGACCTTTGCCAAGATTGTTCAAATTTTAGCCTTTCTTGATGTTTGGTATGAAGCTTCACCTTTAAGACCTCCCTCAACATTATGCACATTAAAGCCCTGGGGCCAATAATGGCCCTCTCTGGGGCCCACTTGTTACACTATGGATCAGGTGAGCGATCCAGGGCCATCATGGCCCTCTTGTTCTTATTGCGGCTCCAAATATAGATAGTGGGCACTCGTTAGAACCGCCTCATCTAGGCGGTTCTAACGAGTACCCACAATCTATATTTTAGAGCAGAAATAAGAAGAATTGGGTATACCCCGGAAACCTCAGTTTTACTATATAAAAGTGGGGTTCAAGGGGGTCAAAATTATATAGGTGTGTTTTCGTGATGGTAACCAATAATGGGTTTACATCTGTTAGCTAAACTAACAATTTTCATATCTCAAGAGTACCCACAATCTATATTTCAGAGCAGAAATAAGTATAATAAGGGATACCTCCGGAAACCCCAATTTTACTATATAAAAGTGGGGTTCGAGGGGGTCAAAATTATATAGACATGTTTTTGTGATGGTAACCAATAAGGGGTTTACATCTGTTAGCTAAACTAACAATTTTCATATCTCAAGAGTACCCACAATCTATATTTCAGAGCAGAAATAAGAAAAATAAGGGATACCCCCGGAAACTCCAATTTTACTACCGTATATAAAAGGGGGTCAAAATTATAAAGGCATGTTTTCGTGATGGTAACCAATAAGGGGTTTACATCTGTTAGCTAAAATAACAATTTTCATATTTCAAGAGTACCCATAATCTATATTTCAGAGCAGAAAATAAGGGATACCCCCAGAAACCCCAATTTTACTATATAAAAGTGGGGTTCAAGGGGGTCAAAATTATATAGGCATGTTTTCATGCTGTATCCATAGCATTAGATAACACATCCTTGTGACACAATGCATTCTTTCCTATCTGTAAAGAAGTTATTTTCATCATGAAAACACGCCTATATAATATTTGACCCCCTTGAACCTCACTTTTATATAGTAAAACTGGGGTTTATAGGGGTATACCTTATTTTTCTTATTTTCTGCTCTAAAATATAGATTGCGGGTACTCGTAAGAACTGTCCCAATGAGGTGGTTCTAACGAGTACAAACAATCTCTAATTTGAGCAGCAATAAGAAAAATATACATGTAGCAATTTTTCATCATGAAATTTTCGTTTTTTGGCGGTAAAGTTTACAATGTATTTTTATAGGCATGTTTTCGTAATGTTCTGATGAGAACTTGTGATATTTTTGTTGTTTATACTCCTAAAATAAGTTTTGGGTGCTTCTTTTCTTAAAAGATTTGGTTCATTTAATTTTCCAGCAAAACTAGGATGGAAATGTCTCCTGTTGGAGAAGAAGAGGTTTCCCCGAGACAAATACTGCGGAGATGCTGTGTGTAAGACAGCTATAGAACTCCTGATAGAGATGGGCATCTATCAACAGCTGATTGATGAGAAAAAGGCTCTTGTGGTAAATACCCGTAAAGTTGGACAAATGGCACGAAAATACATCTATGTATTTCTGACCCCCCTTGCACCCCTCTTTTATATAGTAAAACTGGGGTTTCTTATTTCTGCTCTAAAATATAGAGTAAAGCTATCCCTGCAGGTTGCCCCCAGGGGTAAAGCTGTCCCTGGAAATCTTTAACCCCACCCTGGATATTTTGACTTTGGGGGTCAAGATATCCAGTAGGTGGGTAAAGATATCCAGGGAAAGCTTTACTCCTAGGGGGCAAGTTACCCAGGGGGGCAAGATTATAAGAATCTTATATGGGTGTCAGGAGTGGATCGAAAAATCCGTCCCAAGGGTCACTGTCCGGCATCACGATGCTTGCCGAGTGATGCCGGACAGTGATCCCGAGGGACGGATTCTTCTATCCACCCCTCACACCAATATAGGATTCTTTTTCTTGCCAACCTTCCATTTCTTAGTTCGGATTTTAATGCTGCAGTCACTTAGGTTACCAACGTCTGCCATATTGTGATGACACTACAAGAATGTTTAGTGACGTCACGTAACATGCTGTGACGTCAACCTTAATGACGGCACGTACAAGGTCATATTCAACCAGTGCATTTGTCAAACACGTGATTATATTCGATTTTGGGTTGGAACACCAGGGTCAGAACATAAATTTCTATCCCAGGGTAAAATCACGGATTTCCTTGTCTGGGGTGCAAGAAAAACTGTTACACGGGTTAACAGAGCTCTCGGAAACGCAGGATTCTGCGTATTTTACGCCAACTTTTGCCGTTGTACGCGTAAAATTCACAACCGGCGATTCTTGTGTATGCATGTTTTTATTGCGACACGCGTCCAAAATTACAGAAGCGGTAAATTCAGAAGCTAATTTAGGCCGCTTATGCAATACCAATAAAAGATCAAATGCGGCGCCGCTTTTTATGTTGAAAGCGCACGTGCCACAACCCAGTAGGCGTGACCTATATTGACAGGTATTTTTGCACCTGTCAGTGGGAGAAACGATATTGGAAAGTGGTCGGTTTGCGGCACGTTTTTAAAAAAACGATTGTACCTGTTTAATCTCACCGCGCTAATCCCCTTGTTATTACGGATTACAATTAATTATTTTACTAATTGATGTAATCTCATATCATCAACGGATTAGCATGAGTCGGTAAAATATCACGTTTAGTTAAACCAGGGTTACGGCAAAGATGATATAATTGACGAATTACCAATGTCAGGTATTTTCGCGACTACACGATCATTTTTATCGCTCGGTCAAAGTGTGTTTCGACGTTTACTGGCGACAAAAATGTATGTAATTCTTCAAAATACAATCATTTTAACAATTACAGGAAGTCAGATGTGGTTAGGATGCTTCCCCTACGTATTTGTTTTCACCAATTAAAAATAATTGAGCTACTGTCACGTACATATATGTCCGAATTTGAAAGCACAACTATAGCTAAATAGAATGCTGCTTTTCTGATCTGGGTTTACATTATATCTGCTGTTATCCTAATACTACCTTATTTTTATGTGGCATTATTTGACTAGAAGTGTGAGAATAAATCTGAGCAACTGCATTGGGAGAGGGGGGGGGGATAGACACATCAGTGAAATATTTCTAACTAGTACCCACAATCTACATGTTTGGAACGAAGTTATTAAATGCATTTATCAGAAAAAAAGAGTTTGGGAGCCATGAAAGTATACAGTTTTTCATATGGACAGGTAGCCTGATAATAAGAAGTTTTTGTCTATGTTCTATGCGCGATCAAGATCAGAACTCCAACTTTTTTATGTGCGAATCCAACTTTTTATCTGTGAATCCCAACTTTTTACAAGGAAGGATTCCTGGAATCCTGTTTTCAAAATCCTAGTGAGAGCTCTGGGTTAAGTTGGACAAATGGCTCAAGACACCAATATAATTCTGACCCCCTTGAACCCCACTTTTATACAGTAAAACAGTTGTATAGGGGTAAGCCATATTTTTCTTATTTCTGCTCTAAAATAAAGATTGTGCATATTCATCAGAACTGCCTCGATGAGGCAGCAGTTCTAACATGTACCACGATCAATATTATGAGCAGAAATATGAAAAATATTACACTTTTTCATCTTTAGAATTTTCCTATTTTCGGCAATAAAATTCAGAATTGTATTTGTATTAACATGTTTTCCTAATGCATTCAGGAGCATGAACATGAGTAAATTGGGCCATTGAAATCTCAATGTACATAGCAAATAAAAAAAAAAGAATGAAAAAAAAAGAGTAAATACAAAAATTGCTGGGGAGAAAGTCCAAGATTCCTGTATGAGAACAAAAGTTTCATTTTTTACCTCATTCAAGAACTGATGAAGATGCTTGTTACTAAAATTTTAATGCACTTGGTCTTCATGGAATTTTCATCAACCAAAGATAAAGCTTAAAAATGAAGTTTAATTCTTAAGACAAGTCATTGTCATTAATTTCATTGCAACTTTTTTTCCCGGTTACTACAAGTTGCTTACAATTATCAAGCATGGCAGTGGAGCATTAGAATGTTTTCAGTGAAGTTGTACGTTTAGTTTCCAATGATTTTTGCCAAACAATGCACATAGAATTTGGTAGGGATGTCATTTACATATTCTTTTTGTAAATAAATACTTGCGGCCCCAGCCCATAGGGGCTTGAAGAAATATAGGGGCTGCACGATGCTTCCACGCAGAGCTGACTCCGGCCCGCACACTTGTACTGGTAAACCGCTTAGAGGATCTAAGCCTGTCCAGGAACCGCGGTGCAAGGCGGACCATCCATGCTATTAAACCCTCTTGGTTTCATTGGGCGACAGGGCTTGAGATGTCATTTCATCTCAATGTCGGGTAAAAGTCCCACAAAATTGGAAGCAACGTCTCCAAAATGACCTTTACAGTGTTGACGGGGACGTTAAACCTAAAATCAAACAAATAATAAATACTTGATATTTTTCCGTAATCTTCATAGGACTACCTTTTTCAACCCTTTTTTATACCATATGGAATCTTCCACCTTATATATTGCAGGAGTCCATTTCGAAATTCAGGGGTGACAATTTGTGTTTTCTTCAAAATTTATTCGGGAAATGGCTTAACTTTTTGCAAACAGTGTAGGCCCTGATCAGACACCGTGTTCTGCGGCGTCTGATCTGGGCCTGCACTGTTTGCCAGGCTACCCATTCTAGGGTTTCTGGTACTAAATGGGTTAATGTGAATGTCTGCCAAGGATGCTCCCGGTACCTTTTTTACCCCTTTGGTACAGCATGGCCTGAAATTTATTTCTGGCCTCATGATTCCAAAGTGGACACTCTACCATTGAGCTATAGCTATGTAAAGAGGCCATTAAAAACTATCAAGGCCAGTAGGAAGAAGCTGAAAAAGATGAAAAAATCGTGGAAATCATTTAACCCATTTGGTACCGGAAACCCCTAAACGGGTACCTTGGCAAACAGTGCAGGCCCAGATCAGACGCGGCAGAAGGCGGCGTCTGATCAGGCAGGGCCTCCACTGTTTGCTAAAAGTTTAGCCATTTTCCTAATCAATTTTGAAGAAAACACAACCTGGCACCCCTAAATTTTTTAAAATGGACTCCTGCAATATGTAAGGAGGAAGATTCCATTTGGTACGAAAAGGGTTAAACCTTCACCATGCTGAATATTTCAATATACTACACTCCCCTGATTTTCAGCCAGTTTGTGTTGCATGATTTCTATTTTTACCATGTCTTCAGAAACAGTATGGAAAACAGCATATATCTTGATCAGCTTGCTTCTTCAAAGAAGCCAGCTGATCTGGATCTATGTTCTTTTTTTTAAAAAAAAGGATATATCTGAGTTTAGTATGGTGAGTGTTAAGATTAACCTCCCTTGGAGAAGTACCATTCAACTTAAGATGATACTTAGTGGATACTCATGCAATGCTTATAAAAGGATATTTTCTCCCTTATCTATCAATAATTCTTTCCTTTAAGAGTAAATCCTTTTTTCAGAGGTCTTTTGCTTACAGAAAATTGTACAGGAAAGTTTCAGGAAGTAAAAAAAAAAAAAATGTCCATTATAAAAATGTCAAAATACAAGATGTTAGGTCTACTTAAATGTATAAACATTATTATTATTTTCATTTTGGTATGCAGCCCTTTCAAGATTAATTCACTCATATCGAGCTGATCGTTAATCAGAGGTGGGCAAAAACTGGAGTACCCGGAGAAAAACCACCTGACCTTCCGTTGCAGAACTTGGCTTCTCACATGTGACCTAGCCAGGCTTGAACCATAGCAAAGAGAGTATACGCATTAAGTGTAATTTTTCTTCAGTCAGATAATGGAGGCATGTGTTCGCCAAGTGGGCTCAGCTATATTGGTCGAAGTAAGGAAGGTTTTGGTGAGATACCTGCAGCTCTTGCCTGTAAAAGACAGCACCTGGATGAAGCTGTTGCTAAAAATGCTAAAAGGTCGGTGGTTTTTTTAGTAACCAATAATGCGTTTACATCTGTTAGCTAAAATTAATAACAATTTTCATATCTCAAGAACAAGCAGTTTTTGGGTTGATTGTTTATCAATCGACCCAAAGGTATAAAGGACAAAACCTCTATTAGTGCTGGAGTCCACGTGACTATCACTGATTTGTAGGAATCCACGCAGTTTATTTATAGAATTTTATCGCAGTGAGGTCAGCATGTTTATGTGAAAAGGTTAACTGTAAAATCTTGGCTGGAATCATTAGTTGGGCTAGGCAAACAGTGTAGACCCAGATAAGATGTTGCAGAATGCAGCGTCTGATCAGGGTCTTCACTGCTTGCTTAGAGTATAGGAATTTAAGGGTCAGGTGCCAAAAAACGCAGCGTCTGATCAGGGTCTACACGGTTTGCTTTCAGTAAAGGAGTTTAAGGGTTAAAAGAAACAGTCCACGCTCAGGTCCATTTTTCCTAACTTCACCCAGAGACAATCGACCCACCAGTACTCTCAGCGCTTTGATTAAGATGACATTTCTTGTGTGATATTGCTTCCAGTCCAAACATATATTTTGAGTGCTCATTTTGTACCACATCATTCAGGGGGTTCTAATGAGTACCCACAATCTTTGTTTTTTAGGGAAAATAAGGAAATTAATATAAGTCCCTGTAAACCCAAGTTTTCTTAACTCTTATCTTGCTGTTCACAACAACCCTTTTCTTTGAAAACAGTGTAGATCCAGATCAGATGGCTTCTGAAGAAGCCATCTGATCAGGATCTACACTGTTTGACATTCAATTTATTAATTTGTATGAATAAATTACATGATGTAATCTGATTGGTTCAAAGCCAGAAATGGGTGTGGCTAAAATGAATATTCAGCAAGAGAAGGGTTAATATAAAGTGGGGTTTTCTTGATATAAAGTGGGGTTTAGGGGGTTCTTCATTACAATGACTTGGTGACGTGATGTTTTACCAGAAAAGGAGTACCGGTTGTTTTCCATTGAGACTTATAATCCAAGACAGCACACCTGTGTAAGCAATGCAAAAAAGAAATGTATTAACAACCATGCGACTAGCAGTTTAGCAATATGACATCTGTCCTCATATGACATCTGTCCTCAGTTCATTGAAGTGAAAATACGTCAAAACACAATGACACGCCAAACAAGACCTTGTGCGACCAGACATGTTTGTCAAAGTACAGAGAAACCATAATCCATATTTAGCATATTGAAAAAATGGAAGTGAAAGCAATGATCAGGAATGAATGAAATTAACCCACATCTCCCATCAGAGACACCAATGTGAAAGAAATACAAACATTAAATAACTAGACTCTTATGGAAACATAGGTAGCGGAAAGCCAAAAGGACAGTTACTTTGCGACAAAATGGCCAGTTGGCTATCCAATACAAAAAGATATAAGCGACACACACACTTAAAGACAAACCATAACAGTATAAAAATGCAACAGATGAACCAGCATGGAACGGTCAGTGAAAAGAATTTCACGGGGATGGGGGTGGGTTTGGGGGATTAAATTTATTTTATTTTTTCCCTCCGCGTGAAGGCTTCCTAACTCATCAGTGCAACATCTCCGAGAACGCAGAAATCAAACAACCACAGAGATGAGCGAGGACTCGACAGCAACAAACGACTGAAATGCTGTAGCATAAGAAAACCGAGAGTTAGACTCCAATGGGCCCAACCAGAGACAGAGCATCAGGTACTAACAAACATTACATAAATAGGCCTTTATGATGGAACCATCATAGAATCTGAGGCCTGGCCCACCGGCGTGCAAATAAAGAGGGAATAAAATTTATCAACCGTGATTGGGGTAACTACCATGCATGCAGTCTGTTGTATAATATTTATATTGTACCCAATCTTTTTAGCTCACCTGTCACGTAGTGACGAGGTGAGCTTTTGGGATCACTTTTTGTCCGTCGTCCGTCGTGCGTGCGTCCGTGCGTCCGTCCGTAAACAATTTCAAATAAGTATATCTCCAATACCCCATGGCCAATCTTGATCAAATTTCATGTGAATCATCATCAGGTAGGGGGAAAGGCTGCATAAGGTTTTTGGGCTGATCAGATTGGAATTCTGGTTGCCATGGCAACATATAGTTCCCATAGACATATAATGGGAAAACATTTAATAATCTTCTTCTCTGAAACCACAGGGCCTAGAGCTTAGATATTAAGCATGTAGCAAGGGCAAGTGGTCAACTACATAATTCCTGCCAATCATGCCCCTCGGTGCCAAATGGGCCACGCCCTAGGGCCCCTTCGCTCCCATAGACTAATAATGAAAAAAAAAAGCTTCAAAAATCTTCTTCTCTGAAACCACAGGACCCAGAGCTTAGATATTTAGCATGTAGCAATGGCAAGTGGTCACCTACATAATTCCTGCCAATCATGCCCCTGGGTTCAAAAATGGCCACGCCCCGGGGCCCCTTTGCTCCCATAGACTCATAATGGAAAAAAAGCTTCAAAAATCTTCTTCTCTGAAACCACAGGGCCCAGAGCTTATATATTTAGCATGTAGCAATGGCAGGTGGTCACCTACATAATTCATGCCAATCATGCCCCTGGGTTCCAAATGGGCCACGCCCCGGGGCCCCTTCGCTCCCATAGACTCATAATGGAAAAAAAAGCTTCAAAAATCTTCTTCTCTGAAACCACAGGGCCCAGAGCTTATATATTTAGCATGTAGCAATGGCAGGTGGTCACCTACATAATTCCTGCCAATCATGCCCCTGGGTTCCAAATGGGCCACGCCCCGGGGCCCCTTCGCTCCCATAGACTCATAATGGAAAAAAAGCTTCAAAAATCTTCTTCTCTGAAACCACAGGGCCCAGAGCTGATATATTTAGCATGTAGTAACAGCAAGTGGTCACCTACATAATTCCTGCCAATCATGCCCCTGGTGTCCAAACGGACCACGCCCCGGGGCCCATTAGCTCCTATAGACTCATAATGGAAAAAAAGCTTCAAAAATCTTCTTCTCTGGAACCATAGGGCCCAGAGCTTAGATATTTAGCATGTAGGAAGGGCAAGTGGTCAACTACATAATTCCTGCCAATCATGCCCCTGGGTTCCAAATGGTCCACACCCCGGGGCCCCTTCGCTCCCATAGACTCATAATGGAAAAAAGCTTCAAAAATCTTCTTCTCTGAAACCACAGGGCCCAGAGCTTAGATATTTAGCATGTAGCAATGGCAAGTGGTAACCTATATAATTCCTGCCAATCATGCCCCTGGGGTCGAAATTGGCCACACCCCTTGGCCACTTAGCTCCTATATACTCATAAATGAAAAAAAAGGTTCAAAAATCTTCTTCTCTGAAACCACAGGGCCCAGAGCTTAGATATTTAGCATGTAGCAACGGGAAGTGGTCACCAACCTAATTCCTGCCAATCATGCCCCTGGGTTCCAAATGGGCCACGCCCCCGGGCCCCTTCGCTCCCATAGACTCAAAATGGAAAAAAGCTTCAAAAATCTTCTCCTCTGAAACCGAGGGCCCAGAGCTTAGGTAATTAGCATGTAGCAACGGCAAGTGGTCACCTACATAATTCCTGCCAATCATGTTCCTGGGGTCCAAATTGGCCACGCCCGCGGGCCCCTTAGCTCCCATTGACTCATAATAGAAAAAAGCTTCAAAAATCTTCTTCTCTGAAACCACAGGGCCCAGAGCTTAGATATTTAGCATGTAGCAACAGCAAGTGGTCACCTACATAATTCATGCCAATCATGCCCCTGTGGTCAAAACGAGCCACGCCCTGGGGCCCCTTAGCTCCTATAGATTCATAATGGAAAAAATGCTTCAAAAATCTTTTTCTCTGAAACCACAGGGCCCAGAGCTTAGATAATTAGCATGTGGCAATGGCAAGTGGTCACCTGCATAAATCCTGCCAATCATGCCCCTGGGGTCCAAATGGGCCACGCCCCGGGGCCCCTTAGCTCCCCTAGACTCATAATGGAAAAAGCTTCAAAAATCTTCTTCTCTGAAACCACAGGGCCCAGAGCTTAGATATTTAGCACGTGGCAATGACAAGTGGTCACCTGCATAAATCCTGCCAATCATGCCCCTCAGGTCCAAATGGGCCACACCCTGGGACCCCCTTAGCTCCCATTGACTCAAAATGGAGAAAAGCCTCAAAAATCTTCTTCTCTGAAACCATAGGGCCCAGAGCTTAGATATTTAGCATGTAGCAACGGCAAGTGATCATCTACATATTTCCTGCTAATCATGCCCCTGTGGCCCCTTAACTCCAACAAACTTATAATGGAAAAAAGCTTCAAACATCTTCTTTGAAACCATGAAATACTGACCTTAGATATTTAGTATATAGCAACACAAAATGATCACCTACATAAATCCTGCCAACCATGCCCTTTGGGTCAAAATTGGCCAAGCCCCAGGGCTCATTAGCTTCTATAGACTTATACTGGAAAAAAAAAACTTAAAAAAAAATCTTCTTTTCCAAAACCATAAGGCACAGCTTTTGTTTGATTTGAGGTTTTACATCCCTGTCAACACTGTATAGGTCATTTTGGAGATGTCTCTTCCAATTTTGTGGGACTTTTTACCCGACATTGAGATGAAATTACATCTCAAGCCCTGTCGTCCAATGAAACCAATAGGGTTTATACGCATGGACACCGCTTTGCCTGAGCTTAGATATTTAGTATGTAGCAATGTCAAGTGGTCTCCTACACTAATGATTTTCTGGTACACAGGTGAGCGATATAGGGCCATTGGGCCCTCTTGTTATATCAAAGACTGATTTTACGAAATTGGGTACTGAAATCATTGCAAGTATATATTTTTCTGAATTTATATTCCGGTACTAATTCACCATAAAATTCGGGTTCTGATAGACCTTGTTGAAGAAGAGATTTAAGTCCAATGTTGAATTCTGAAATTAAATCGGAATGATGTCTATAAAATTTAGAAAAAGGCTTTGTTTATGATAAAGATAACCCTGATTAAGAAGTTAAGCAGTTAACAATTTATTATGAGTGTTGAAGTCAGTTACATGACTGGACACTCTGACAAATCAAATTAATTGTGAAATACAAATGCCATAGGATGCGGCACGAGGAACATCACCATCCAAGAAAGGGAAATTTACAGTCCCAAAATCAAAATCATCGCGTTTATCATTAATTTTGCAGGAAACAAACCCATCTGCAATAGATAGATGTAAATCTATAAACGCGGCCATGATATCAGAAGAATTTGCTTTATTCAACTGAAGTTCAGAGTGGTAAATTTGACTGATCAAACCATCGAAATAGGTGTTGTCAATATATAATAAATCATCCAAATATCACGAAGTTGAGCTAAAGGCTTCAATGATTCCAGATTGGTTTTCAACAGAAAGGGACATCATGAAGTCATAACAAAACAAGAACAGATCAGTCACAAGGGGTGCGCACTTCATACCTATTCGGAATACCACATTTTGTCTGAATAACTTAGTACCAGATATTAAGTAAATATTGTCAAATAGAAAGGTGAGAGCTTCACACACTTTCTGACATGACCATAATGTATAATTTTTATGCTCTTCAGACGTGAAATAAGCATTTCTTTCATTACATGCAAGATAGAGGGAATCTTCCCTATGAAATGTCCATTAGTTAAATTGTTAAGTTTTTCTTTTATAAGATTATCAGGAAGTGCAGTGTAAAAGGCGGAAAAAATCATAAGAAGACAGACTTGAAGCACGAAAACGTCTGGATTTCAATTTATTTGAAACTTCATTAGAATTTGTATAGACCAAAACTGATTTCTCCCCGATAGATTACTGGTAAATTCTGCTTCACACAGAATGTCAGGGTTTAGCTTGTCAATTGTCAAAAAATCTATACCACTGCAATCCCGTCTTCTTAAGATTTGCATGGCTTATTCAAAAATGTTATTAATAACATTACCTCAGTTGTCTGACAGTTTCGGCCAATCAACTGATCAGGACTCTCAGGTTGGACTAGCTATGCAATCATTCCGCCCATATTGTCAGCCAGTTCAGAAGCACATGCTAGAAAGTACAGCAGGCTGAGACAAAGCTTTCAGAGCATCAAATATGTGATGGGGAGAAATCTTATTGCTAAACTGCCGGTTGTGTGGTTGTATTCAAGTCTGTGTAATTAATACTTATGGCAACTTTATATTAAATCTCAAGATATAGAGGAGTAAGGCTGGCTAATCGGAGCTGAAAAGATAATGGATTATCAGTCATGTCATTGTTATCAATAATCGATTAGTAATCAATATGATTTTTATGCCCCCAACTTTAAAAAAGTTGTTATGCCCCCAACTTTAAAAAAGTTGGGGGGCATATTGCTTCTGGCTTGTCCGTCCGTTCGTCCGTTAGTCCGTTCGTACGTCACGCTTTCTTGTGCATAGCATATCTTTAGAACCGTGTATGCTAGTGTTTTGAAATTTCATATATGGGTTCCTCATGAAAAAATAGTTGACCCGTATTTTTTTTCTTGTCCAAATTATCTCCCCTTCTTGAATTATTTCCCCTTTAATTAAATAACATAGAATTCTCGTTAGCAAGATATCTCAAAAAGTATTTGAGCTACAGCCTTGATATTTGGTATAGTGATTGGGACTAAGGAGGAGATTACCTGATTAAATTTTCAACCAATTCTATAAAATTTTGTTAGAGTTATGGTCCTTTGTAATTTTTTGCCACTCAATTGTGTTGCTTTCTGGTGCATAGCATATCTTTAGAACCGTGTATGCTAGTGTTTTGAAATTTCATATATGGGTTCCTCATGAAAAAATAGTTGACCCGTATTTTTTTTCTTGTCCAAATTATCTCCCCTTCTTGAATTATTTCCCCTTTAATTAAATAACATAGAATTCTCGTTAGCAAGATATCTCAAAAAGTATTTGAGCTACAGCCTTGATATTTGGTATAGTGATTGGGACTAAGGAGGAGACTACCTGATTAAATTTTCAACCAATTCGATAAAATTTTGTTAGAGTTATGGCCCTTTGTAATTTTTTGCTACTCAATTGTGTTGCTTTCTGGTGCATAGCATATCTTCAGAACCGTGTATGCTAGTGTTTTGAAATTTCATATATGAGTTCCTCATGAAAAAATAGTTGACCCGTATTTTTTTTCTTGTCCAAATTATCTCCCCTTCTTGAATTATTTCCCCTTTAATTAAAAAACATAGAATTCTCGTTAAGAGTTTCATTGATGATACTTGGTACATGCTTGGAACTAGGAGTGAAATTTTTATGCAGGCATCCATGTTTGACCTTGACCTAGATTTCATGGTTTGGTGACTTTGCGCCTCCACAGGCGCGACATAGCCTTCGGGGGAATTCTTGTTGTATGTTTTTGAGTCTTTAACAATATTTGTTGAATATTTTGCCATCTAAGGACAAGCAAAGGTTGGGGGCATTGTGTTTTACAAACACCATTTCTAGTTCTTCATAATTTTACCTGTCTGAGCATGTCTCTTACCATATGTTGTACTTTACTACACCTCAACCTCGTTATAACACGGAACTCCGGGTCCAACCAACGGACTGTGTTAGTTAACCGAATCGTGTTATAAACGCCAGCCGTATTTGTCACAGATCAACTATTGACTATAGTGATCAATAGTTACCAAACAAGATGATCTGCGGTCCGGTTAATGACCGTATTTCCCGACTAAAATGTGTTTAGAAAATACCATGGCCCATCAAGTCAAACAAGTCATTTTAATCGAAACCAGCTGATAAACAATGTTTTATATCCAGAAATTGTCCGATCTGACAGCGAGTATGACGCCATTTTGATAGCTGGTTCCCGGCTAACTTTGTTGTAACTGAGCGTCCGAAACCGTACTGAACTACAGCACCGTTAATACATTTCAATGGTGAAATTACCAGGTTAGGGTTCGGAACTGGACAATGATCAACGCTTACAAGAAATTTGAATTACTTCCCTTGAAATTTCTTACCCTTAATATTTTTGCCATTTGAAACGATTTTTAATGGCGCGCATGGTCTTTGAATGATTATTTTACCGCGAAAATCTATCTTGAATATGTTTTATCATTTGCTTTTAAGCTGGAATAAATTTGACTTTCTTTTACATGCAACTCTAGAAAATGAGTTTTATTGCAGTTGACCGATCACATCGTCTGCATTCTGCTAAGCAGTGATCCTTAACAGAGTGTGATAAATATTTTTTTCCGGTTGTGTAACTGAATTCTTTAATCTCTCTATCTCACAAAGCCAACACTTTTGATTGTGCCGATGGCAGTTCATGTTTATCATGCGTGTCAAGCTAAACAAGTTTATATACTGTATATTTTTATGTCCCCCCACCCGAAAGGGAGGGGGACATATTGGTTTTGGTGCGGATCCTGTCGGCGTCGGCGTCGGCGTTGCCTCTTGTCTGCTCTCTATCTCCTGAATGGATGGATGGATTTTTATTAAACTTACACAGATACACCATTGGGAGGGGGAAAAGTACTGATTAGATTTTGGTGACCTTGACCCAATTTTCAAGGTCACAGGGCTGAAACCATTGTCAAATTTTAGACCAAACAAGCTTGTCTGCACTCTAACTCCTGAACCAATGGAAGGATTTGGTTCATACTTGATCCATTATATCAGTGGGATGGTCTTAAGAACTGATTAGCTTTTGGTGACCTTGACCTAATTTTCAAGGTCACAACGGGAGTTAGACTTTTAAAAATTGGCTTGTCTGCACTCTTTCTCCTGAACCAGTGGATGAATTTTGATCAAACTTGGTACATTATATCAGTGGGCTGTTGATGTTGGTGACCTTGACCTAATTTTCAAGGTCACCACGGGACTTAGACTGTTGAAAATTGCCTTGTCTGCACTCTATCTCCTGAACCAGTGGATGGATTTGGTTCAAACTAGCTACATTATATCAGTGGGCTGATCTTAAGAACTGATTAGATTTTGGTGACCTTGACCTAATTTTCAAGGTCACAGGGCTGAAACCATTGTCAAATTTTAGACCAAAAAGCTTGTCTGCACTCTAACTCCTGAACCAATGGAAGGATTTGGTTCATACTTGATACATTATATCAGTGGGATGGTCTTAAGAACTGATTAGCTTTTGGTGACCTTGACCTGAATTTGAAATAATGAGTGTGGTGGGGGGACATCTGTTTTCTTAGAAAACAATTCTAGTCAACTGTGCTGGAGGCCTGCAATAAAAACCAAAAAGTACCGTTATAAACCGTGTTAGCTACCGTATTACCGCAGTTAAAGGTGAGAGGAAAATAAAGTTGTTGTGCTTAAAACCCGATACAATCCTTGGATAATATTTAGAAATGTTGGTTGGGGAAAATTTGGGGTCCAAACCAAAACCGTGTTATATACGAATTCGTGCTGTAACGAATCGTGTTATAACGAGGTCCGGGTGTATATGTATATTTGAACAGACAGGCCTGAGCAAACAGTGCAGACCCGGATGAGACGCAGCAGAATGCCACAAAGACTCTTAAAAGAAAGAATTTGCTCCTGAGGGGCAAATGCTTTCCTTTAAGAGTTGACCCCTATTCACATGGGAGACAAAAATACTTTTGCAGGAGTTGCCTCCCATGAAGACGTAGCCATTTTCCTTGATATTTGTTACTCCTCCTTAGCTTGAGCTGTGTTTATATTGAGAAAAAAGTAGAATTTCCAAGGGTTTAATTACGATAACACACCCGTGTGACATAGTGCACTTTTCACATCTCAAAAATGGCCACTTTTCTGATGAAAATCTGTGATATTTTTCTTATTTCATGCAAAGATAGGTTGTGGGTGCTCGTCATTGAGGCAGTTCTAACAAGTACCCAAAACCTATGTCTTGGAGCAGAAATAAAAAAAATTATGTTTCCCCCTCGTAAACCCCCGATTTTTTCCATATTAAGTTGGATTTATGGGGGTGTTTATTTCATGTACTTGTTCATTTCATGATTATTAGGGCTGGCTAATAGGAGCTGAAAAGATAATTGATTATCAGTCCTGTCATTGGGATCGATAATCGATTAGTAATCGCTAAGATTTTTGTCATTATTTTACCTGTCCGGCTTTCTGTCTGAGCATGACTCTTACCATATGTTGCACTTTACCATATGTATATTTGAACAGACAGGCTTGGGCAAACAGTGTAGATCCAGATGAGACGCCGCATTATGCGGCGTCTCATCAGGGTCTGCACTGTTTGCCACTCATCCAGCTATTTTAGGCTTAACTTTGGGTAGTAAATTGTACCTATCAAGTAATCGATTAAAAGCAAATCAGAAATGATAATCATTTTTGTGGAATTTATCGATCGATTAATCGATTATAAGATTAATCGTGGCAGCCTTAATGATTATGTCCCTTATCATTGCTAATAAACAGAGATTGTGGGTGCTCATAGAACTACCTTAACATTGGATCCAGCCAGCACCCACAATCTTTGTGGTATACTATAGGTTTTCTATATAGGACATCATGTCCACAGCCTCAGTGCCCAAGTCAGGTCTGATTGGCGATCAGGAGGTTGTGGATCTATCATGTGTGGGTCTGGCACACTTGTCTTTTTTATGGCTGCTGATCATAAAATGTGGACAAGCTCTGTCTGCACACCTGCTGGATCAGCAACATACATTATGATTGGTCATTCAATATTTACTGCAGTCATTTCTACATTCTGCAGATTCAAGAAGAGCAGTTGTAAGTTACTGGCGAAAGTATGATTACTGTACTAGTTAACAGATCAGAAGATCTAAGATAGACCCAGCATGCATTGAAAAAGTGTGGTTGATAAGCCAAAAACGAATGGCATCATTAGTTAATATAACGTTAAAATTTTGATCATTAATATGGCAGATATGCTAATATTTTTGCTGAAAAAAATGTGAGCAGCTTTTGCAACTGCAAAAGCTGCTCTCCTTTTTTCAGCAAAAATAATACTATATAAGATATACATGTACTTGCTAGAAGAGTTACCAATTTAACCACTAACGAGCTTGTTAAGCTAACAATGCTTAGAACAACTGGACCCTGGTCAGAATGACTTAACAGTGTTGACAACCATGTAATACATGCCTGCTTAAGCTAACATTTTTCTTTCCCAGAATGGGTGCTGATTTGCAGGAAGAGTGTTCAGTGTGTGATGCCAAGTTTGATGACAAGAAGGGATTATGGACCATCCTGTTAGAGGATAAACCTACCACATACAATGCCAGGGTAGGTAGGTTATAAAGACTTGTCCAGATGGGTAGATAAAGGCGTGTTCGCCAGTCTTAGATAATCAATTCAAGTGAAGTATTTGCCATAATAAAAGCACATTATAATCATTTTATTTTAATCATAAAAGCAAGCCCTATACAGTAGAACTTCAATGGCTCGAACTCCGATGACTCGTTTACCATGGATGAGTCAAAGCCGTTCTTGAGTCCGCAGGATATTCCTCCAAATACGAAACAGACACAATTTAAAGAGATTTTCTTATTTTATCTTGCAGAGGTATGCTGTGTGTACTCATTAGAATCGCCTCAATGAGGCGATTCTAATGAGTACACACAACATACATTTCAAATAGGCCTGTAGAACACCGAAAAGATGTCCCACAAGTATCTCCATTATGCCTCCTGGTATGGCACTAATAGTAACCCTCTGTGGCTCAAACTACCGTTGTCTCAAACAAATTTTCGTCCCAAAATAGTTCGAGCCATCGAAGTTCGACTGTATATGAAGTCATTGAGTTAAACTCACAGTCAGGTACACACCAAAGCTCCCTAAGCCAATTTTGGGCGTGTTTGGTTGAACCAGACATGCCTAGGGTTTTACATAAGCTCATATATTACAATACAGTTAGTTTCTTAACAAAACTAAGTTCGGCAGGAATTTGTTCCTCTAAGCATGCCCAGGCAAAGTGGTGCAAGTCCTACCGTCCATGCATGTAAACTCAATTGGTTTTATTTGGCCGCCATACATGTACTTGAGATGTCATTTCATCGCAATGTCTGGTAAAAGTCCCACAAAATTGGAAGCAACATCTTCCAAATGAACCAAATAGTGTTGACGGGGGACATTAAACCTGAATTCACACAAACAAAGCAGACAACTTTTGTTGTGGTTGACAGGCTAGGGGTTAGTGTTAAGTAAGTTTTGGAGTAATAATAGAGTTTGTGAACATTAACTGGCTTCGAAATTTCAGAATATTTTCCCTGGACTGTTGTTATTATAAACCAGGTACCAGTTGTTCAAAACTAATGATGCTGTTAGTTAATGTATTGTTAAAACTTTGATCATTTATTTTGGCAAATTTACTTATATTTTTAAAAAAAAATAATAAGAGTATTTTCCATTTTTGAAAAATATCTCAGTATTTGATACTGTCTTCATTAGAATCGCTAACATGTTTACCACTAATGGGCTTGTTAAGCTAATGACTGGGACTGGACTCACTGGCTATATGAGCCCTGCCAAGCGAATTTGTGTCTTAGAGCATTCGGTCATGACAAATTTTAACTGCACATGCCCAGCCATTCAGAGGGGCCAGGGATATGGCTTTCTGTCTGAAGGTTCCTTTTGAAGGTTCTGCTTGTATTAGCGAGCAGCGAAGGTTCTGGCGAGACTGCGCGGATGCGCAGGCTCGCCTGAACCTTCGCTGCTCGCATAGGCTATAAGTACCAAAATCGCTTGACGGGGCCCATATATACTTTGTCATTAAATTAGTTTGTCAAAATATTCCATTGTATGTGGTTGCTATGATACATATCGTCAAATTTGACATTTACAGGTGCTAGTCTGTGCAGATGGGGCTCCCTCTAAACTAGCAACACATCTGGGCATTGTTACGAAGCCCCCTCAGAGCACATGCTCCAGGGCCTATGTTGAAGCCGGCACTCACAAGTTTAAGGCTGATGGAGTGATCTTCTATAACAGGGAGCTCCTACCAGGTTTGTATTTTAGATCTATAAATAAACCTGACATCTGGGGCCAGGTGTTCAAAACTAACAGCATCATTAGTTATCAAATTGTTAAAATTTGATTATTTACTTTGTGTGTGTGTGAATTAGGGTTTAACGTCGCTTTCAACAATTTTTCAGTCATATCACGACGGTGTCTGGTTGCGACAGGGAGCTCAATGCTCACTTTTATAGTGCTGCCTCACTGAAGTATCATGTCCCAGACACATTACATGATACCACACCCAGTCACATTATCCTGACACTGGGTCGACCAGTCCTAGCTCTTCCCCGTAAATCTGAGTGCCAAGCGAGGAGCAGCTAGTACCATTTTTAGCTCGTCTGTTTTTAGCTCACCTGTCACATAGTGACAAGGTGAGCTTTTGTGATCACTTTTTGTCCGTCGTACGTCGTCCGTGCGTGCGTCCGTGTGTGCGTGCGTGCGTAAACAATTTCTTGTCCGCACGATAGCATCTTCATTTATGATTTGATTTTAACCAGACTTGCACACAACTTGTACCACGATGAGATCTTGGTTCCTTTCTTGAACCAGCCATATCCCATCATGTGTTACGGAGTTACGGCCCCTGAAAGGGCAAAAATTGCCTATTTTGGTCTTGTCCGCACGATAGCATCTTCATTTATGATTTGATTTTAACCAGACTTGCACACAATTTGTACCACCATGAGATCTGGGTTCCTTTCTTGAACCAGCCATATCCCATCATGTGTTACAGAGTTACGGCCCCTGAAAGGGCAAAATTTGCCTATTTTGGTCTTGTCTGCATGATAGTTGTTTCATTTATGATTTGATTTTAATTAAACTTGCACACAATTTGTACCATCACAAAATCTCGGTCAAGTTCGAATATGGGTCATGTCGTGTCAAAAAGTAGGTCAGTAGGTCAAATCAGAAAAAAAACCTTGTGAAGTCACGAGAGGCCACAGTTTTGGTCCGATCAACATCAAACTTGCCCAGAATGATCATCTTGACAATATCTCAGTCAAGTTCGAATATGGGTGTTGTCGGATCAAAAAGTAGGTCAGTAGGTCAAATCATAGAAAAACCTTCTGAACACACTGGAGGCCACAATTTATGTCTAATCATCATCAAACTTGCTCAGAATGATCAACTTGATAATATCTTGGTCACATTCGATTAAGCGTAATGCCGGGTCAAAAAGTAGGTCAGTAGGTCAAATCATAGAAAAACCTTGTGTATAGACTAGAGGCCGCAGTTTTGGTCCAATCATTATCAAACCTGCCCAGAATGATCATCTTGACAATATCTCGGTCTTGTTTGAATACGGGTCATGTCGGGTCAAAAAGTAGGTCAGTGGGTCAAATCATAGAAAAACTTTTTGAACACACCAGAGGCCACAGTTTTGGTCCGATCGTCATCAGACTTGCCCAGAATGATCATTTTGACAATATCTCGGTCGAGTTTGAATATGGATTATGTCGGGTCACAAAGTAGGTCAGTAGGTCAAATCAAAGAAAAACCTTGTGAATACACTAGAGGCCACAGTTTTGGTCTGATCATTATGAAACTTGCTCAGAATGATTATCTTGACAATTTCTGGGTCAAGTTCGAATATGGGTCATGTGGGATGAAAATGTAGGTTAGTAGGTCAAATCAGAGAAAAACCTTGTGAACACACTAGAGGCCACAGTTTTGGTCCGATCATCATCAAACTTGCTCAGAATGATAGTCTTGACAATATCTCAGTCAAGTTCGAATATGGGTAATGTCGGGTCAAAAAGTAGGTCAGTAGGTCAAATCATAGAAAAACCTTCTGCACACACTAGAGGCCACAGTTTAGGTCCGATCATCATCAAACTTGCCCAGAATGATCATATTGGCAATATCCGGGTCAAGTTTGAATACTGGGTCATGTCGGGTCAAAAAGTAGGTCAGTAGGTCAAATCATAGAAAAAGCTTGTGAACACACTAGAGGCCACAGTGTTGGTCCGATCATCATCAAACTTGCCCAGATTGATAATCTTGACAATATCTCAGTCAAGTTCAAAAATGGGTCATGTTGGATCAAAAAGTAGGTCAGTAGGTCAAATCATAGAAAAACCTTCTGAACACACTGGCGGCTACAGTTTTGGTCCGATCATCATCAAACTTGCTCAAATGATCATTTGACAATATCTCGGTTAATTTCAAATATGGGTCATGTCTGGTCAATATGTAGGTCAGTAGGTCTGATTGTTGCAAAAACCTTGTGAACACACTACAGGCCCAAGTTTTGGTCTGTCCGATCATCATCGAACTTGCTCAGAGTGATCATCTTGACAATATCTGTGTCAAGTTTGAATATGGGTCATGTCGGGTCAGAAAGGAGGTCAGCAGGTCAAATCATAGAAAAACGTTTCGAACACTCTAAGAGGCCACAGTTTCAGTCAAATCATCATTAAACTTGCTTAGAATGATCATCTGGACAATATCTCAGTTAAGTTAGAATATGGGTCATGTCAAATCAAAAAGTAGTTCAGTAGGTTATTTTGTCATAACTTTTGAACCGTTTGAGATGGAGCCTTCATATTTGGCATGTAGGTTCCTTCCGACAAGGGCTTCCCACTCATAAAGATTTGACCTGTGACCTTGACCTGTGACCTACTTTATCATACCTTTTGAACCATATGAGATAGAGCCTTCATATTTGGCATGCATGTTCCTTGTGACAAGGTTTTCTCAGCCATTCAAAACTTTTGACCCATGACCTTGATCTTTGACCTACTTTGTCATAACTTTTAAAGAATTTGAGTTACAGCCTTCATATTTAGAATGTAAGTTCCTTGCGACAATGTTGCTTAGATGATCCTCTACCAAAAAGGCTAAAACAATCCCACTTGGATGAACAAAATGGCCACCGGAGGTAAAAATAGAAAAATATTGTAAATTTGATTCAAACGGAAACTCCCCCTAAACCCTAAGGCCAATTTGATTCAAAGTTCCCATGAATGTTGCCTAGGTTACTCCCTACCAAATAAGCTAAAATCACTCTGCTGATGAACAAGATGGCCACAAGAGCTAAAAATAGAATGTACCAGAGACAGTGACACACAGGTGAGCGAACCAGGGCCCTCTTGTTTTATCTTGTTAATGACTTTGGTATGTCGCGGCCCGGGATCGAACCCGTGACCTCCCGTTCCCCGGAGCGGACACTCTACCAACAGAGCTATCGGGGCCGGTGATCATTTACTAATAGGGCGAATATACTACCGTAATGACCCGAAGTATTGGGACAGATAGTCCTAAGGGAAAAGTGCAGACCCAGATGAGACTGAAGGAGCAGTCTGATCACGGCCTACACTGTTTGCCATTCCGTCTGCACCTTTTGGTCTCCTTGCTGGACTTGATCCTGAAACAAATTTGCTAACCCTTGTCCTGCTAATCCCAGATATGCCTTATCTTTGAAACAATGTAGATCCAGATCGGCTTCTGACGAAACCATCTGATCAGGTTCTACATTGTTTGCCATTCAGATTATGAATTTGTTGCAATAATTTGCATCAAGTAAACTGATTGGTTGATAATCGGTAGTGGGTGTGGCATATATAAATATTCAGCAGGACAAGGGTTAAAATTTTCGTAGAATTACACCAAGTTTTCAAGGTGTCCCAATTTTTAGGATTTTTAGGGTAATATTTTTGCTGAAAAAATGTGACTAGCTTTTGCACATTTTTTCAGCAAAAATAAGACAGAATTAGATATTGTTCGTGGCAGAACAGTTCACATTTTGACCACTAATGAGCTCGTTAAGCTAATGATGCTTTGAACAACGGGACCCATGAAATGGTTTTTTTTGTTTGTCTTTTTTGTAAGGGATTCAACTGTTATCACATTTTAATTACTTTTCTGTGATAAAGAAGTTCTAATCTTTATTTAACCCTTATCTTGTTGAATATTCAAATATGCCACACCCATTTCTCTCTATCATCCAATCAAATTACTTGATGTAATTTATTGCTACAAATTCATAAACTGAATGCCAAACAGTGTAGATCCTAAAGAAGCCATCTGGGGCCAGTTGTTCAAAGCATCATTAGCTTAACGAGCTCGTTAGCGGTCATATTGTTAACTGTTCTAGCAAGTTTAATATTTAAAATTTTGGTATTTTGCTGAAAAAATGTGAGCAACTTTTGCGAATGCAAAAGCTGCTCATATAGCATATTTGCCATAATAAACGATCAAAGTTTTAATGATACATTAACTAACGATGTCGTTAGTTTTGAACAACTGGCCCCTGATCTGGATCTGCACTGTTTGCAAAGATAGGGGTGGTCGTGAACACCAAGATAAGGGTGAACACCAAATTTCATTTAAAGAGTTTTCATCCTTAAAGTTGTATCTATTCCCATCAACCCTTGTTCAGCTGGATGAATTCATTTTGCCACACCCTTTTTGACTCTCAACCAATCAAATTACTTGATGTAATTTATTCCTATAATTTCACCAACTGAATGACAAACAGGCTTGAAGAAATATATGGGCTGTATGATGCTTCCACGCAGAGCTGAATCCGGCCTGCACACTAGTACTGGTAAACCGCTTAGAGGATCTAAGCCTGTCCAGGAACCGCGGTGCGAGGTGGACCGTCCATGCTAATAAACCCTATTGGTTTCATTGGGCGAAAGGGCTTGAGATGTCATTTCATCTCAATGTCGGGTAAAAGTCCCACAAAACTGGAAGCAACGTCTCCAAAATGACCTTTACAGTGTTGACGGGGACGTTAAACCTCAAATCAAACGAACAAACAAAATGACAAACAGTGTAGATCCAGATCAAATTCATCTGTCTGGATCTTCACTGTTTGCAAAGGAAGAAACTATCCTAGTTTGGCGCTGTGATGCAGTGGTAAAGTATTTTCTTGCACACCAGACAAGGAAATCCGTGATTTTACCCTGGGATAGAAATTTATGTTCTGACCCTGGTGTTCCGACCCCAAATCGAATATAATCGCGTGTTTGATAAATGCACTGGTTGATTACAACCTCATGTGCGGCGTCGTCATGCGTGATGTCACTAAACATTCCTGTTGATTCATCACAAAATGGCCGACGTCGGCAACTGAAGTGACAGCAGCATTAAAAATTCGCAATAGACATGGAAGGTAAGCAAGAAAAAGAATCCAATATGTGTGTGAGGGGTGGATAGAAAAATCCGCCCCTCGGGATCACTGTCCGGCATCACTCGGCAAGCCTCGTGATGCCGGACAGTGTCCCTCGGGACAGATTTTTCAATCCAACCCTCACACCCATATAAGATTCTTATAGGATTTGAGCTCAAGAGGTAGCCGGTTCGATCCTGGCAAGCGCAACATGTTGTTTCCTTGAGCAAGAAACTTTATCCACATTGCTTAGTACTTGTTCCCACCCAGGAAAAGAGGGCCACATGAAAGATTAGTACAAGTACTAAATGTGTTACCCTCTATTATAAATAAGGTCGATTATTATTATATTATTAGTTTAGCAGGACAAGGGTTAATTAGAAAAATAAGGTGACCTGTTGGTAAGGCTGTCACGATTAATCGTATAATCGATAAATCGATCGATAAATTCTACAAAAATGATTATCATTTCTGATTTGCTTTTAATCGATTACTTGATAGGTACAATTTACTACCCAAAGTTATGCCTAAAGTAGCTGGATGAGTGGCAAACAGTGCAGACCCTGATGAGACGCCGCATGATGCGGCGTCTCATCTGGGTCTACACTGTTTGCTCAGGCCTGTCTGTTCAAATATACATATGGTAAAGTGCAACATATGGTAAGAGTCATGCTCAGACAGAAAACCAGACAGGTCAAATAATGACAAAAATAGAAGCGATTACTAATCGATTATCGATCGCAACGACAGGACTGATAATCGATTATCTTTTTAGCTCCGATTAGCCAGCCCTACCTGTTGGTAAGAGAGGTGTAGAAAATATATCTGGTTAAAATGAATATATATTGAGGCCTCAGGGAAGATTGGCTAGTCCAACAGGCCACACTTGGTAAATAAAGTACTGATTTACTTACTTACGCAATCACTCACTGACTCGCTCGCTCGCTTGCTCACACTCACTCACTCACTCTCTCACTCACCACAACAATGCTCTCACTCACCACAACAATACTCACCCACTGAATCACTCACTCTTTCACACATAACAATACTTACCCACTCACTTGTAAGCACTTTTGTGGATCCTTCCACTGGAAAAGTATCGTAAATTCTGGTTGAAGATGACATGATTGATGTTGACTTAAGTTTCACACTATAAAAGAAAGAATCAAACAAAATCTTTCTCAATCACAGAAACTAATTTGCTCTAAGTAAAACCGTTTTTCTGCTTTTTGCTGAAAGGGACTCGGATCCAGGGTTTTTTCCAGTTTTACTATGCCAACTGGACACAATTGTTCAAAACTGACACAAGTTAGTGTAAGTCTTTGTCAATATTAATGCTACCTTAAAACTTCAGTCATGCAGTACAGCAAAAATACCAAGTACAGTAGAACTTCGAAGGCTCGAACACCGATGGCTCGCTTACCATGGATGTGTCGAACCCATTCTTGAGCCCCTAGCGAAACTATCTATATAAGAAATAGTGGGGGATAATTAAGGAGATTTTAGTCTTTTATCTTGCAAATGTATGCTGTGTGTACTCATTAGAATCCCCTCAATGAGGCGATACTAATGAGTACACACAACATACATTTTCATTATAGAACACCGAAAGGATGACTAAAAGTATCTCGTTATGCCTCCTGACAGTAACCCTCAGTGGCTCGAACTACCTCTGTCTCAAACAGATTTTCGAGGTCCCACAGGTGTTCAAGCCATTTAAGTTCGACTGTACTTTTTCAGCAAAAATACCAAGTGCTTTTCAGCAAAAATACCAAGTGCTGTATTGTGTACTGTACTGTCAAGAAAAGTAAACATTTTAACCATTAACAGTTTTGTTAAGCTATTGATGCTTTAAACAACTCTGGCCCAGGCCTGGAGGTTATAAAACTTTTTTTCACGCTCAACTCAGCTGAGCATGAAATTTATAATGCTCATAAATATTAAAATACAAATGATAGAGGCACTTTTCTTGCTCAGATCAGCACAGAATGTCATTTATCCTGCTCATGATTTTTAAAATGCCAACTTTTGTTGGCATTTTAAAATTTATGAACAGGATTAATTTCATGCTCAAGAGAGTTGAGCATGAAAAAGGTTTTATAACCTTGGGGTCTGGCAGCTGAAATATTCATTAGTATTTTCCATTTTGATTGTTGATTTTTGTCGACAGGCTACGCAGCGCTATTCAGACATGTTGGGGACGAACTGAATTACTGCTGCTATATCATTCCGGGAAACCCAAAATGTATGCCAGAGAATCTGTCCCACTGGCACGACTATCTCATTAAGGATGATCCAAACATCAGTCGGGCTCTTGGTAGTAATTTTAAGATGGAAAGAATGAAAGCGGCAAGTTTACGACTTGGTGGAGAGAAAGTGAGTTACGATAAACATTGTCTGCTGGTCGGAGATGCTGCGGGAATGATTGACCCTATGACAGGTAAGACTTAAAGAGGATCTTACATGAGTGTTCATGAATTATTAAATTTATTGAATGAGTTGAGGAAAAGGGATAAAATGTGAGGCTCTGCTGACTAAATGAGTTTAATCAATTCAATAAAACAAGCACGAATGTGAGATTCTATTTATCATATGACATTGAAAACGTATTTTATTTAAGACTTTTTACAAAAATGTCAATACCCCCCTATTAGTATGTCATACATGTAATTTTACGAAATGTATCTGACTAATTTGCATTTTTAATCCACTAGTTGATTGCTGAGTTTATTACATGACGTTATTACATTCTTAGACGCCATGTCATATTATAAATAGAATATATGTAATGTCACTACAGCTGGTGTTAAAGGAATGTGTGGGGGCGGTGAAAAGTCTCCCTGCCCTTCAAAACAGTGCAGTTAGTATTTTCTTGTCTTGATTCTTTTGTTGAGTTTTCAAAATATTAATTGGCCAATACTAGTTAGTCTGGTCCAGAAATACTTGTACACTCAATACATTTCAATTCTGTGGTGTATTCTTTGCTTCCAAATGATAACCATTTTATAGAACATATTTGATTGGCCATACTGAAAGATCTTTAGCAGACACACTGCCACTGGTATCGGAATAAACATTATCACCTCCATCAGCATTCTTCTAAGTGTGTTTTTGGTGTAAATTTTCTGTACATTACGAAAACACGCGTATACAAATGCATTGTAAACTTTACCGCCGAAGAAACAAAATTTTTAGATAAAAAATGATATTTTTCTTATTTCTACTCAAAATATAGATTGTGGGTACTCTTTAGAACCGCCTCATCAAGGCGGTTCTAATGAGTACCCACAATCTATTTTTAGAGCAGAAATACGAAAAATAAGGTTTACCCCTGTAAACCCCAGTTTTTCTGTATAAAGGTGGGGTTCAAGGGGGTCAAAATTATATAGGCATGTTTTCGTGATGATACATGTACTCCTGTTGATGCAACCTGAGTATTTAGAATGCTTAAACCGAAAGAAAGTGTTCTGACAGGTAAGCTATGCTGTCTTCTGACAGCTCTGGTATTTTTTTATTGTCTTAAATATTTGCTTACGATATAAAATTGATCCTATTACACAAGTGTTAGACATGTTCATATTCATTAGGATAACACACCCGTGCGACATAGAGCATTTTTCAGATCTCCAAAATGGCTACTTTTCGGAAGAAAATCTGTGATATTTTTCTTATTACGTCTTCCCCCCCCCCCCCCCCCCCCCCCAATTTTTTTCGGAGAGACATATTGTTTTTTCCCCCGGGGGTCTGTCTGTCTGTTCGTCTGTCACACATTCGTGTCCGCTCTATAACTTGAAAACAGTTCAAGCTAACTTCAGGAAACTTCATATAAATATTAATCAATATTAGACAATGTGCAGTGCGTAAGAAATATAACTCTTGCATTTATACATTTTGAATTATCTCCCTTGGAAATTTGTCGGTATGTATGTATGTAGTGACAAATCGTGTCTGGTCAATAACTTCCTTATTTTCAGTTGGATTTTAAAATTGGCAGAAATATTAACAACCGTGAGACGATGTGTGGTGCGCATGAGGCAGGTCAGTACCTCAAAGGTCAAGGTCATTCTAAGAGGTCAAACGTAAAAAAGGGGCCTTTTTTCGTGTTTGGTCAATAACTTTCTTATTTTTAGATGGATTTTGAAATCACTTAGCAGAAATGTTAACCACCATAAGACGATGTGTTGGCACATGACCCAGTTCGGTACCTGAGAGGTCAAGGTCATACATAGAGGTTAAAGGTAAAAGAAGGGGCCTTTTTTGTGTTCGGTCAATAACTTTCTTATTTTAAGATAGATTTTGAAATTACTTGGCAGAAATGTTAACCACCATGAGATGATGTGTTGCGCGCATGACCCAGGTTGGTACCTCAAAGTTCAAGGTCATACTTAGACGTCAAAGGTAAAAAAGGGGCCTTTTTGTGTTTGGTCAATAATTTTTTTATTTATAGATGGATTTTGAAATTACTTGGCAGAAATGTTAACCACTTTGAGACGATGTGTTGCTTGCATGACCCTAGGTGGTACCTCAAATGTCAAGGTTATACTAAGAGGTCAAAGGACAAAAAAAGGGGCCTTTTTTAGCATTCATTCTTTGTTTGTTTGTTTGATTTTAGGTTTTACGTCCCCATCAACACTGTAAAGGTCATTTTGGAGACGTTGCTTTCAATTTTGTGGGACTTTTTAAAGTAACCATGCAGAAATGTTCACCGTCATTAGATCATGAGTCATGTGCAAGACCAAGGTCTATAGCTCCAATGTCAAGGTCATACCTAGAGGTCAAAGGTAAAAAAAAGGGACAGTCAATATCTTCCTTATTCTTTGATGGATTATGAAATTACTTGGCAGAAATGTTAACCATCATGAGATGATACCTCAAAGGTCAAGGCCATACTTAGAGGTCAAAGGTAAAGAAAAGGTTTTTTTTTGTGTACGGCCAATAACTTTCTAGCTCACCTGTCACGTAGTGACGAGGTAAGCTTTTGTGATCACTTTTTGTCCGTCGTCAATCGTGCGTGCGTGAACAATTTCAAATAAGTATATCTCTAATACCTCATGGCCAATCTTGATCAAATTTCATGTGAAGCATCTTCAGGTAGGGGGAAAGGCTGCATAAGGTTTTTGGGCTGATCAGATTGGAATTCTGGTTGCCATGGCAACATATAGCTCCCATAGACTTATAAAGGGAACAATTTTAAAAATCTGCTTCTCTGAAACCACAGGGCCCAGAGCTTAGATATTTAGCATGTAGCAAGGGCAAGTGGTCAACTACATAATTCCTGCCAATCATGCCCCGGGGTTCCAAATGGGCCACGCCCTGGGGCCCCTTTGCTCCCATAGACTCATAATGGAAAAAAACCTTCAAAAATCTTCTTCTCTGAAACTACAGGGCCCAGAGCTTAGATATTTAGCATGTAGCAATGGCAAGTGGTCACCTACATAATTCCTGCCAATCATGCCCCTGGGGTCCAAATGGGCCACGCCCCGGGGCCCCTTCGTTCCCATAGACTCATGATGGAAAAAAGCTTCAAAAATCTTCTTCTCTGAAACCACAGGGCCCAGAGCTTATATATTAAGCACGTAGTAACGGCAAATGGTCGCCTACATAATTCCTGCCAATCAGGCCCCTGGGGTCCAAACGGACCACGCCCCGGGGCCCCTTAGCTCCTATAGACTTATAATGGAAAAAAGCTTCAAAAATCTTCTTCTCTGAAACCACATGGCCCAGAGCTTAGATATTTAGCATGTAGCAAGGGCAAGTGGTCACCTACATAATTCCTGCCAATCATGCCCCTGGGGTCCAAATGGGCCACGCCCCAGGGCCCCTTCGCTCCCATAGACTCATGATGGAAAAAAGCTTCAAAAATCTTCCTCTCTGAAACCACAGGGCCCAGAGCTTATATATTTAGCATGTAGTAATGGCAAGTGGTCACCTACATAAGTCCTGCCAATCATGCCCCTGGGATCCAAACAGACCACGCCCCGGGGCCCCTTACTCCTATAGACTCATAATGGAAAAAAGCTTCAAAAATCTTCTTCTCTGAAACCACAGGTCCCAGAGCTTAGATATTTAGCATGCAGCAAGGGCAAGTGGTCACCTACATAATTCCTGCCAATCATGCCCTGGGTTCCAAATGGGCCATGCCCCGGGGCCCCTTCGCTCCCATAGACTCATAATGGAAAAAAAGCTTCAAAAATCTTCTTCTCTGAAACCACAGGGCCCAGAGCTTAGATATTTAGCATGTAGCAAGGGCAAGTGGTCACCTACATAATTCCTGCCAATCATGCCCCTGGGTTCCAAATGGGCCAAGCCCCGGGGCCCCTTCACTCCCATAGACTCATAATGGAAAAAACCTTCAAAAATCGTCTTCTCTGAAACCACAGGGCACAGAGCTTAGATATTTAGCATGCAGCTATGGCAAGTGGTCACCTTCATAATTCCTGCCAATCATGCCCCTGGGGTCCAAATTGGCCACACCCCGGGGCCCCTTAGCTCCTGTATACTAATAATGGAAAAAAAGGTTAAAAAATCTTCTTCTCTGAAACCACAGGGCCCAGAGCTTAGATAGTTAGCATGTAGCATTGGTAAGTGGTCACCTACATAATTCCTGCCAATCATGCCCCTGGGTTCCAAATGGGCCATGCCCCGGCGCCCCTTCACTCCCCCTAGACTCATAATGGAAAAAAGCTTCAAAAATCTTCTTCTCTGAAACCACAGGGCCCAGGTCACCTACATGAATCCTGCCAGACATGCCCCTTGGGCCAGAAATGGCCACACCCATGGCCCATTAGCTACCATGGATGGACTTAAAATCGAAAAAAACTTAAAATGGAAAAAATAAAACTTCAAAAATATTCTTCTGTGAAACCATAAGGCCCAGAGCTTGGGTATATAGCATGTAGCAACACGGAGTTTATGCCTACATGAATCCTGCCTGAGTCTTGCCCCTGGGGTTCAAAATGGCCAAATCCTGTGGCTTGTTAACTCCAATAAACTTATAATGGAGAAAAAAGCTTTAAAAATCTTCTCTGAAACCATGAAGTACGGATCTTAGATATTTAGTATATAGTAACATAAAATGGTCGCCTACATAAATCCTGCCAAACATGCCCTTTGGGTCAAAATTGACCTATGGACTTATACTGGAAAAAAAATCAAAAATCTTCTTCTCCAAAGCCATAATGCCCAGAGCTCAGATATTTAGTATGTAGCAATGTCAAGTGGTCTCCTACACTTATGATTTTCTGGTACACAGGTGAGCGATATAGGGCCATTGGGCCCTCTTGTTTATTTCTCTATGAACTTTTTAAAGTTACTTTGCAGAAATGTTCATCTCCATTAGATGTCAATACCTCCAATGTCAAGGTTATACTTAAAGGTCAAAAACAGGGGAGACATCTGTGTTTTTGTAGAAAAACAAATTCTAGGTTATACTGCAAACGTAGGTTGTGGGTGTTAGTTAGAACCGCCTCATTGAGGCGGTTCTAACGAGTACCCACAACCTATGTCTTGGAGCAGAAGTAAGAAAAATAATGTATTACCATGTAAACCCCAGTTTTCTCTGTATAAAGTTTGGTTAAGGGGGTGTTCATTTCACAGCCTTGTTCCTGTGATGGATAACACACACATGCGACATAGTGCATTTTTTCACATCTCCAAAATTCTACTCAATGATATTTTTCTCATTTACATTGCAAACATAGGTTGTGGGTGCTCGTTAGAACTGCAGCAATGAGAACCCACAACCTATGTCTAGGAGCAGAAATGAGAAAAATAATGCATACCCCATAAACCCCAGTTTCTCTATATATAAAGAGGGCTTTAAGGGGTTTGATTTCACAGTCTTGTTCACATAATGTGTTTTATCCAGGCATTGAATCACGCTTTATCAGTTACCCCCTTATATATTGCATTGTAACGCATTGACCTGATAAAGATATGCTATCTCAAGACAAGTGAGCTTTATCACGTCAATGTGACATTGCACTTTTATGAATGAAGCAGACTACCGGCAAAAATGGCTAAAAAGTTATAATTACTAGAAAAATTGGAAAAATTACATTTAAAATGATTAAAAAAAAATAAATTAATAAAAATAATGGTCAGCTGATAGTAAATATACTGACCCATTATATACTCCACGCCGGAATGTTGGGACGCAATGACTGATCGTAAATTGCCGATTTAAAGCGTTTACAAGGGGATAAACTGATAAATAGAATACCAGATTCGTGTCTTGTGATATCAAGTTTATCAGGCTCGGCTTCGAGAACGCATGCAGAATCGCTCGGCAAGCCTCGCGATTCTACAAGCGTTCTCGAAGCCTTGCCTGATAATATTGATATCAAAAGACACTCACCTGGGGCCAGTTGTTCAAAGCATCGTTAGCTTAACGAGCTCGTTAGTGGTCAAACTGTTAACTGCTCTAGCAAGAAAAAATACCAAACATTTTGGTATTTTTGCTGAGCCGGCCTCGGTGGCTTAGTCGGATGCGCGTCTGACTGGTGATCAGGAGGATGCGGGTTCGATTCCCGCCGGGGTCGGCAACATTCTTTCGTAGAGATTGATCATGAAATCTTTTCTACGGTCATTCTCTCCCTTCAGCTGATTCAAGAAGGGCAGTTGTCAGTTTCTGGCAAAAGAATGTGCACTGTACTGGTTAACCGCTTACGTATAAGCCTGCCCAGGAAAATGGTGGATAGGTGAATTGACCGGCTCAAAAATGACCTAAAATAGTGTTGACTGGGCCGTTAAACAAACAAATTTTTGCTGAAAAAATGTGAGCCTCCGCAAAAGCTGCTCACATTTTTTTCAGCAAAAATTTCAGCATATTTGCCATATTTAATGATCAAAGTTTTAACGGTACATTAACTAACGACGTCATTAGTTTGAACAACTGGCCCCTGGTACCGGTATTCTCTATTTATCTGTGCTTTAGGTGAAGGTATACATCATGCTATGGATGGTGGTAAATTAGCCGCTTATTTCCTTGATGAAGCATTCAACCATGGTAACTACGATAGGGAAACTATGGCAATATATCATCAGAGATGGATGGACAGATTTGGATATGATTTTAAGTGGTATAAAGTTCCTTTGTTATAAGAAACCTTTCAGGGCAGACTTTCATAAGGGTCTAGCAATATTTTTTTACCTTTTACAACTAAACCTGTCTTAGCCACCACGTCACCTCTAGTAAAAGGCCAGTTTTCAGGTCTTTCGAAGGCAGATATATAGTAATGTACCAATATTAAACCTTTTTGTACCAAATGGAATCTCCCTCTTTATACACAGTGTATATATTTCTGCACAAAATGTGACTGGCCCCGATAGCTCAGTTGGTAGAGTGTCCTCTCCGGGGAACGGGAGGTTACGGGTTCGATCCCAGGCCGCGACATACCAAAGTCATTAAAAATGGTACTAGCTGCTCCTCGCTTGGCACTCAGCTTTACGGGGTAGAGCTAGGACTGGTCGACCCAGTGTCAGGATAATGTGACTGAGTGTGGTATCATGTAATGTGTCTGGGACATGATACTTCAGTGAGGCAGCATTATAAAAGTGAGCATTGAGCTCCCTATCGCAACCAGACACCGTCGTGATATGACTGAAAAATTGTTGAAAGCGACGTTAAACCTGAACTCACACACTCTGCACAAAATGTAAGTGTTCCTTTACTTATTTTGAGCAGTGTTACACTGCTCAAAATAATTAAAGGAACACTTACGTTTTGTGCAGAAATGAATACGGAAGTGATACAAACAAACTTTTTATGGTATTTCATGATAGTTTATTACACCGCATCACGATAGCAAATCTGTGAAATGAAGACCCCCCTAAACCCCACTTTATATAGAGAAAAGTGGGGTTTACAGGGGTATACATTATCTGCCTTAAGTTTGCTTTAAAACATAGATTGTTGGTACTTGTTAGAACCACCTCATTGAGGCGGTTCTAACGAGCACCCACAATCTATGTTGAAAGCAGAAATAATAAAGATGTTATCATTTTTACCTTATATTTATCATTTTCTGACACCATGTTGGACATGTTTTCCTAATGCTTCATGAGGTAAGCATCATTGGAAAATGACCATTCTACATGTGTCCATAAAACATTTGAAAAACAGAAAAATGACTGTTTTCGGCACTATTCAAAATTTCATAAATCCTGCTCAATTTCAACAATTTTCCTCAACTTCATCCAGCTAATAATGTGTATGGCCACCACAGGCATTAAGACACTCTCTGCATCAATTTGGCATGCTTTGCACCAAAGTTTGAATCTGTTGCTGCGGTACATTGACCCAAGCCTGCACAACTAAGATTTCCAGTTCTTGGACAGTACCAGGAGGGTTCGCACTGCCCGAAACCTGTCGATAAACAATGTCCCACGTGTTCAATACAGTTCAGGTCCGGTGACCTGGCTGGCCAGTTAATTATCTCTATAGACTCTTGTTCAATGTAGTCCTGCACCACATAAGCAGTGTGAGGTCTGGCATTATCCTGTGCAAGAACCGCATTGTTACCCATGGCACCCAGAAACGGCCTGACAATGGGATCTAAGATCTCATCCCTATACCTCAAAGCCGTCAAACTTCCTCCGCCAACCCTGTACAACTCCGTACGTCCGCCGTAACAAATCCCTCCCCAGAACATGACTGAGCCACCACCAAGCCGGTCATGTTCGACAATGTTACAGTCCATGTATCGTTCACCATGTCTCCATACACGAACATGTCTATAACAAGTGCAAACATGAAATCTACTCTCGTACGGAAACAATACTGAACGCCACTGATCCAGTTGCCACCCGACGTGATTTTGGGCAAATGTCCTTCTGTCTTTGCGATGAGCTACGGTCAAAATCGGGACTGTGGCAGGGCGTCTGGCTTATAAATCATGATCATGAAGCCTGTTTCTAATTGTCTGGTCCAACAGATGGACTCCTGTTGCGTACTGGAAGTCGTTACGTAGGCCTCTAGCTGTTGAGTGACGGTTACGTAAAGCTAAAGTCCGCAAATATCAATCCTGAACGGCAGTTGTCGCCCTTGGCAGACCCTGTCCTGGCTTTCTGCTGTAATCACCAGTCTTCTGGTAGCGAGCCAAAAGTCTGTTCACAACACTGGGGGACACACCAAGGTAACGTGCCACTTGACGTTGCGAGAGTCCATCTTCGATCATTTGCACAACCCTTGCTGTTTCAATACTGTTCAAATGGTGTCTAACAGTGACTGATAATGCGTAGAAACAGAAAAGAATCCACACAATTCTGAAAACATGCATTTTCAAGCATTAAATTGGAGAAACAGTGACCATGTACATGTACTGACACTATGGCTAAACACGTGTTGTCCGGTTCAGCGGTTTGCAGGCTTTCCATGATGACAGGTAGACACATATCGAACTACCTGTATAAACTTGAAGTAATATACTTTGATATTAAGTAAAAGTTGTTCTAAAATTAAGTAGCAAAATACCCAAATTTTCAAAGAAATAAGTGTTCCTTTAATTATTTTGAGCAGTGTATATAGCAGGAGTCCATTTCAAATTTTAGGGGTGTCAGGTTGTGTTTTCTTCAAAACCTATATGCCTAAAAATTTTGCAAACAGTGTAGGCCATGATCAGACACCGCATTCTGCGGCGTCTGATCTGGGCCTGCACTGTTTGCCAAGTACCTGTTTAGGGGTTTCTGGTACTGAATGGGGTAAGCAAAATGTGATTTTCTGCTCCCTTTACACTTCACCCCAAAAAATTTCTAACCGTAAAACTGCCAATCTTCCTCTCCAAATAACAACTTTGTTGTCTGCCAATTTTCATCTGTAAATGCTTTTAACTCTTATCTTGCTGTTCATGACAACCCCTATCTTTGCAAACAGTGTAGAGCCATCTGATCAGGATCTACACTGTTTAACACTAAGTTTATGAATTTGTAGGAATAAATTACAGCAAGTAATCTGATTGGTTCAAAGTCAGAGATGGGTGTGGCTAAATGAATATTCAGCAAGAGAAAGGTTAATAGAACCAGGAATTGTAGCAGTCACCAATTTAGGTTGTTTTCTTACTGAAAATATCTCGCCCCCACCCATAGGGGCTTGAAGAACTATATGGGCTGCATGATGCTTCCACGCAGAGCTGAATCTGGCCCGCACACTAGAACTGGTAAACCACTTAGAGGATCTAAGCCTGTCCAGGAACCGCGGTGCGAGGCGGACTGTCCATGCTAATAAACCCTATTGGTTTCATTGGGCGACAGGGCTTGAGATGTCATTTCATCTCAACGTCGGGTAAAAGTCCCACAAAATTGGAAGCAAAGTCTCCAAGATGACCTATACAGTGTTGACGGGGACGTAAACCTCAAATCAAACAAACAAATACTGAAAATATCTTATGTTGCCACAGAAGTCTTGTTATTCAGGGGATAACTGTCTTAGCATGGGGAGGAAATCATTAATTTCACATATGAAAATTTCATTTTACTGTAAAATGTTAGCTGATCTGTAACGTTAAAACCCACAATTAATCTCACCAAATTACAATTTCAATATTTTTATTTAACCCATTCAGTACTGGAAACCCCAAAATGGGTTGTTGGCAAACAGTGCATGCCCAGATCAGACGCCGCAAAATGCAGCGTCTGATCAGGGCCTACATTGTTTGCAAAATGTTCAGCCAATTTACAAATAAATTTTGAAGAAAACACAACCTGACACCCCTAAATTTTGAAATGGACTCCTGCTATATATAAGGAGGAAGATTCCATTTGGTACAAAAAGGGTTAAAATAGATCCACTCTAGCTATCTCGCCCTTTGCCAGATTCAAGAAGGGCAGTTATCATTAGAGGATGTGCACCGTATTACAGTCAAACTTCAATGGCTCGAACACCTTTGGGACCACGAAAATCTGTTCGAGACAGGTGTAGTTCGAGGCATTGAGGGTTACTGCCAAGAAGCATGACGGGGTTAATTTTGGGACATCTTTTCGGTGTTCTATAATAAAATAAATGCTGTGTGTACTCATTAGAATCGCCTCATTGAGGCGATTCTAATGAGTACACACAGCTTTCATTTGCAAGTTAAAATTCGAAAATCTCCTTAATTATCCCAGACTTCTTCTTATGCAGTAGAATTCTCTGGGGACTCAAAAACGGGTTCGACTCAGCCATGGTAAACGAGCCATCTGTGTTCGAGCCATCGAAGTTCTACTGTAGTTAACGACAATTGTCTAAGTCTTCCCAGGAAGAGTGTTGTAAGGTAAACTGACTGTCTTGACATCACCTTTTGGGAATGGATACACCAGGGGAAGCAACTCTTTCAAAAGTATTTTTGTCTTCCTTTTCAGTAGTGGTCAACTGAGGAGCAAATTCTTTCCTTTTAGAATAGACCCATTTTTCCGCGGCATCTGATCAGGGCCTGCACTGTTTGCCAAGTACCTGTTTAGGAGTTTCTGGTACTGATTGGGTTAAGCAAAATGTGATTTTCTGCTCCCTTTACAACCGTAAAATCGGCCCCCGCCCATAGGGGCTTGAAGAAATATATGGGTTGCATGATGCTTCCACGCAGAGCTGAATCCGGCCCGCACACTAGTACTGGTAAACCGCTTAGAGGATCTAAGCCTGTCCAGGAACCGCTGTGCGAGGCGGATCGTCCATACTAATAAACCTTATTGGTTTCATTGGGCGACAGGGCTTGAGATGTCATTTCATCTCAATGTCGGGTAAAAGTCCCACAAAATTGGAAGCAACGTCTCCAAAATGACCTTTACAGTGTTGACAGGGACGTTAAACCTCAAATCAAACAAACAAAAGAACCAGGAAAGGTAGCAGTCACCATTTTAGGTTGTTTTCTTACTGAAAATATCTTATGTTGCCACAGAAGTCTTGTTATTTAGTGGATAACTGTCTTAGCATGGGGAGGAAATCATTAATTTCACATATGAAAATTTCATTTTACTGTGACATGTTAGCTGATCTGTAACCTTAAAACCCACAATTAATCTCACCAAATTACAATTTCAATATTTTCATTTAACCCATTCAGTACTGGAAACCCCAAAACGGGTAGTTGGCAAACTGTAGGCCCAGATCAGACGCCGCAAAACGCAGCGTCTGATCAGGGCCTACACTGTTTGCAAGACGTTCAGTCAATTTCCAAATAAATTTTGAAGAAAACACAACCTGACACCCCTAAATTTTGAAATTGACTCCTGCTATATATAAGGAGGAAGATTCCATTTGGTACAAAAAGGGTTAAAATAAATTCACTCTAGCTATCTCGCCCTTCGCCAGATTCAAGAAGGGCAGTTATCATTAGAGGATGTGCACTGTATTATTTATTCTAACACAGCGCACCTATATAGGCAATGGAAAACAACTGTGTTTTATTCTACAACAAATCACTGCTAGGAAGAGCGTGGCAAGTGACGTCATTAAAACTGTCAATATATGACGTCACTAGTCCATTTACTTGATGTTAGACGGTGTAACGTCATTTTCTCGCATCGAAAACGTTAGAAAAGGATGTAAATGCATGTGTTTCAGTCGTTAATTTTAGCGGGATTTCTTCTAACAATGGCGAAAAGTTGTGAGATTTTGAAGGAAACAACAACATTATTGCCGATTTTCAGCGTGTTAGAATCGAAATAGATCAGCTCTAGTCTGTGATTTATTGAGTAATAAATCACAGTTTGTCGGTCAGTTGTAAGTAGACAAATCACGCGCGCTACGCGCTCGTGATTTGTCTACTTTACAACTGACCTCCAAACTGAGCTTTATTACTCAACAAATCACAGTTAGAGCTGATCTATTTCTTAAACGACAAATGTCTAAGTCTTCCCAGGAAGAGTGTTGTAAGGTAAACTGAATGTCTTGACATCACCTTTTGGGAATGGATACACCAGGGGAAGCAACTCTTTCATAAGTATTTTTGTCTTCCTTTTCAGTAGTGGTCAACTGAGGAGCAAATTCTTTCCTTTTAGAATAGACCCATTTTTCCGTAGGACAGAGTTTGTAGAGAAGCAAACAGAAAGTCCTGAAAGTTGTCTCCCTTTAAAAAATGGCAGAAACATCTGCCCGGTGTATCTATTCCCGTTAAACAGTTTTGACTTTGTTTTTAATCTTTTCAGTCCTGTTGACTAGTACAGATCTATGCAAACAGTGGAGATCCAGATAAGATGGACCACAAAGGGCAGTCATGTTTTTTCATTCAGTCAGTGATTTTGACTGCAACCCCTATTTTCAAATATGGGTGTACCCATATTCAGTGAAGGAATAGTCAAATTCAGGAATTCACTGTGCTGGAGTTGGGGTTGGAAGGATTTAACTCTGAAACAAGCAATCAGCCAAAAATCTAATGCACTTGCCTATGTTATGCAATGTCTAATTGGATAACTTGAAACATTTGTGACATATTCTGTCACATACTGTCAGAAACAGAACATGATAAAGTAATGTCACTTTTCATTGGCTGATATTTGGTTTTAGGCAGCTCACATTGCTTGCCAGATTGTGCAGATAATACCCGTTTATAAAACAAAATGAATAAGTGTATTAGAATAGGGATAACTATATTGAAAATTGTCATTTGAGGTTGGTTTTAAGGTCACAAATATTGTTTTTGCGGCTATGCTGATGGGCCACCATAAAACAGGTCTATAAAACTGCCGATTTACCTCCCCAAATTTCAATTTTCAAAGCAGTTATCCTGAAAGTTTTTATGGGAAAATAAAAAGTTGCCTCCCCTGAAATCATATCCGTTCAACTTTTCATATTTTCAGGTCAATGATATTCTGTCAGTTGGTATACCGGTTCCCGATACTATTGGATGCTGCCACTGCTGCTGTACAGAGAAAGGGGGACAAGTTTCTGCTGAACTGGGCGGAGATTATGACTGGTAGGTAATTCACCTTATTTGCATTATCTGCTGGTTCCCAGTCTGAAGATAAATGTGTTGGAAATACAGGTAACCAGACCCCTTTGACCTTTCAAGGTCAGGGGGATCTGGTTACCTGTTTTACCAATATTGACATTGTGCAAGCTGGGAGCCAGCACATAATGCAAATATGGTGAATAAGGAATGTGAATGTTGCTATTTTTCCTTCTTCATTGCCCAGAAGAACCACAAAAAAGTGTCAGATTCTGTAGACAGATAATGAAAATGCTGCCATCATTTAAAAAAAAAATGATTCCGGTTGGTGGAATAAATTTACTGTGAGAAGAATATCCCCTGTTGTAAGTTGGATCCCAGCCTGGGTGCCATAAACTGTGTGAAGATTGGTCATGAAATAGTTTCTGAATCACCAAATGCAGACTGGTTGTAATTCAAGTAATATTTCATCAATTATAATGCAACTTTGTTATGTGCATATGAAGACCAGTCTAAAATCTTGAGGCCCCCGCCCATCAGGGCTTGAAGAAATAGATGGGCTGCATGATGCTTCCACGCAGAGGTGAAACCAACCCGCACACTAGTACTGATATCTAAATAAGTTCTGAAGCCTGCCCAGGCAAAGTGCTGCGAGTTGGCCAGTCCATGCTAATAAACCCTATTGGTTTCATTGGGCAGCAGGGATTGAGATGTCATTTCATCTCACGGTTGGGTAAAAGTCGCACAAAAATGGAAGCAACGTCTCAAAAATGGCCTTTACAGTGTTGACGGGGACGTTAAACCTCAAATCAAACAAACAAATCTAAAATCATGACCAGTATTAAAAAGTTGGCCGACATATTTTTGGAGTATTTTGCTTACAAAATAGCATACCAGTCTTCATTGTGCAACAAAATTAGAGGCTCTAGGTCTTAACCCTTATCTTGCTGAATATTCATTTTAGCCACACCCATTTCTGTCTGTCAACCAATCAAATTACTTGATGTAATTAATTGCTACAAATTCATAAACTGCATGACAAACAGTGTAGATCATGATCAGATTCTTCAAAAGCCATCTGATCTGGATCTACACTGTTTGTCGTGAACAGCAAGATAAGGGTTAAAAAAGAGAGTTAATGTTTGATCATTTTAACACTTTTCCTTCTGTTCATGACAACCCCAACCTTTGCAAACAGTGTAGTGGCTTCTTCAGAAGCCATCTGATCAGGAGCTACACTGTTTGACATTCATTTTGTGAATTTGCAGGAATAAATTGCATCCAGTATTCTGATTTGTGAAAGTCAGAAATGGGTGAGGCTCGCTTAATTATGCAGCAGGATAAAGGTTAAAAATAAGTTATCCTGTTTTTCTGAAGCTATGCAGACTATTTCATCACAATAACAGGTCCGTGAAATGAAGATCCCCCTAAACCCCACTTTATATAGAGAAAATTGGTGTTTACGGGGGTATACATTGTCTGCCTTATTTTTGCCCAAAAACATAGATTGTGGATACTCGTTAGAACCGCCTCATTGAGGCGGTTCTAAGGAGTATCCACAATCTATGTTGAAAGCAGAAATAATAAAAAAGTTATCATTTTTACCTAATATCTATCATTTTCTGACACCATGTTGAACGCCTTAATTTCTTACGGATATGTTTTCCTAATATAATGAACCCTCATGTAAACCCAAATTTATATGCAGAAAGTTGGGGTTTACATGGATTTATAGTAGTCATTGAAAATTCTTCTTCAAATCGTAGTGTGTGTGTGTGTGTGTGAATTCGGGTTTAACGTCGCTTTCAACAATTTTTCAGTCATATCACGACGGTGTCTGGTTGCGACAGGGAGCTCAATGCTCACATTTATAGTGCTGCCTCACTGAAGTATCATGTCCCAGACACATTACATGATACCACACCCAGTCACATTATCCTGACACTGGATCGACCAGTCCTAGCTCTACCCCGTAAATCTGAGTGCCAAACGAGGAGCAGCTAGTACCATTTTTAACGACTTTGGTATGTCGCGGCCCAGGGTCGAACCCCAGACCTCCCGTTCCCCGGAGCGGACACTCTACCAACTGAGCTATCGGGGCCGGTTTCAAATCGTAGATTATGAGCACTAACAATCTATGATTTTAGCTCAACTTAACAAAGGGTTCTTCTATCCTTGCATTCGCAGTTTGTCGCCCATGTTGATACTTTGAAAGTACGTGAAATGGTTTCAATATTGCCATGAAAATCTGATACCGGGTAAATGGAATAAAAAGCGATACTGATGTTACAGTCTTGAATCATTCATGATCCCCAATATTGATATAGCACTGGATTCTTTCTTTGTAACTTTGTTTCTTTTATGGGTCTGAAAATTTGTCTTTGCCCAACCAAGTCAAAGCACGACTTTTGGTGAGCTATCCTGTCAGGTGACAGGTCTATTGATAACTTGCCCTCATCCAACTTCTATGTTGTCTTCTGACAACTCTTGTTCTTATTTCAGCTCAAAAACAGAGATTGTAGATACCCGTCAGAACTGCCTCAATGAGGCAGTTCTAATAAGCACCGCAAATCAATTATTGAAGTAAAAATCAAAGCACTGAGAGTACTGGGGGGTTGATCGTCTCTGAGTGTAGGTTAGTCCTGAACTGAGAAATGAACTGTCTGTTTAACTTTTAGCAAGCACAGTAGATCTGATCAGACATCGCGTTATGTGGCGCCTGATTATGTAGATTTTGTTTGCCAATACCCAAGTGCACGAGCACAGTCCACCCTTCCCTGCCCATTGGGGCTTGAATAAATAGATGATGCTTCCACGCAGAGCTGAAACCGACCGCACACGAGTACTGGTAAACAGCTTAAAGGATCTAAGCCTGCCCAGGCAAAGGGGTGCAATTAGGACCGTCCATGCTCTTAACCCTATTGGTGTCAATGCCCGACAGGGCTTGAGAAGTCATTTCATCTCACTGTCTGGTAAAAGTCCCATAAAATTGTTAGTAACGTTTCCAAATGACCTATACAATGTTGACGGGGACATTAAAGCTCAAATCAAACAAACAAACAAGCACAGGCCAGAACTTTCTTCTTACGTCATAGGGATGCTATAAACAAACAGTACTTGGATTTTGTTCAAGGTCAGCGGCAGTCTGATGGTCAGTGATAGTCACGCGGACAATAGCAAGCAACATATTCTGTGCTTTATAACATAGACTGTGGGTACCCATTAAAACGCTTCATAATAAGAAAAGTATTCAGTCAGTTTTTTGGCCCGAAAAAAATTATTGTAGCATTTTCCGTCAAATTATTTACATGTACTTGTCATTTGTTAATGTGTATAATTGTTTCCCTTCTGTATACACGTATATTGATTCTCGGGGGCATATAGATTTTGCCTGTGTTTTTCGGAATTTAGAGTATTTCATTGATTATGCAACACAATCTGTGCTGAAAAAATATAACATGTTCAACATTTTATCCATTTGCAAACAGTGTAGATCCATCAATGGCTTCTGATCAACATCTACAATGTTTGTCATAGTTTCTCCTCTCTCTTTTTTCTCACCACTGCATTCCAGCTCCTGAATAACAGTGATCTGTAACAGAGCCCCTTCAGGGACATATTTCAAGTCTCCAATGAAAATGTGTGATATTTTTAGCTCACCTGTCTCATAGTCACAAGGTCAGCTTTTGTGATCACATTTTGTCCGTCGTTCATGAACAATTTCTTCAGACAATAGCTCCTCCTAAACCAAGGATTGGATTTTGACCAAACTTCACAGGAATTATCGTTTGTTGGGCTTCTTTCAAAACATATGTTGAACCATCTTATTGAGGTGGTCTCTAACGGATACAAACAACCTATGTCTTGGTGCAGAAATAAGAAAAAAAAATGTGGACCCAAGTTTTCTCTATATAAAATAAGGTTTAAATTGGTGTTAATTACAAGGACTTGTTAAACTGACAGGATGAAATGTTTCCTGAAGAAAGATTTTTTTTATCACTTTATTTTTCATTATTTCTCCTTTTTTTACAGGTCGTGTACCAAAGATTTACCTGCTGAAACCAGAATATGCAGTTCCAGTGACCTTTGAACTCTTCCGTCTGCTCTTTCTAAAGTTGATAGGAAAATTTCCTGCAAAGCAGAAGACTTCATAAATTGTTAAGGCCATTATACAATTTTCATTATTTCAAATGCACCAGGGACAGCATTTCCTACAATTTACATGTGCACCAAGCCTGCACATCCATATAGTCTGACCAGAGACTTCTCTTGCTGCATGAAGGAGCATCAAGCCCTTAGCTATCCTTAGAGTGCACAACAAAGACACTGATCAGACTGCACACATGTGCAGTCTGATCAGAGTCTTTGCTGGGCACACATTTAAATTGTAGGAAATGATGTGCCCCGTTTCAAGTGTTTTTAAAGTCATTCTTTATGCTTGGTTCGAGCAGTTCACAATAGTCTTGAAAGGGCTATAAAACAAACAAAAAAATGCAAAAGAAACCAGGCTTTAGCATGATTTTAACATTTTGTGGTGATGCCAGGGCAAGTCTGTGTCCTTCTACATTGGAGATAGATGTTGGTTTGATTTTCTTATAACATTTTATATATAATCATTTGTTGTTATAACGTTTTATGATTTTAGGCATTAAAATGACCTTCTCTAAATGTCAATTGGCATATTTGTGGGTTGTGCATTACTTTGGAAAAAGTCGGACTTTGAATGTCATTGTAAATTAATTATGTCAGCTGTCTTGGCCCATGGGTGAGATAGAATTTTCCAGCTCTGTTAAAATAGAACAAATGAAAAATACTCAAAATGCAGTAACCTGATGAAGTCTACTCAGGTTAACATGTTGATATAATGATGAGAAACATTCCCATTGGTCAGCTGACACCTGTCGAATTGACAAGTGCCAGCACATTGGAGGCCCTGGGAAGAGCAGTTCATAAACTAATCCCATTTAGCGAGATGGGGGTAGCCCCTATGTGCTTTTAGCGCCCGGTTACCTTACAAAATCTATCAAGTCAAGAGAAACATGGTGTCAGAAGTGGGATGAATTAACAATTGAAAATTGAATTGAAATTTTGTAATTGAAAAAAAGGAAATAATATACACTCTTTTAAACCCCAGTTTGTCTTGTATAAAGCAGGGTTTACATGATTATTCATAACATGGACAGAAGTTGGTTGGTCATTACGAAAACAAGCCTATACAATTACAGAGTATTTTTTTTTTTTCACCAAAAAAATGAAGAGTATATGATGCAAAATTGTGATACAAGCGAACCTCGGTATTTCAAACTTGCATATCTCGATAGAACCACTTATGTCGAAGTGATCTTCCATTCCCGAGCATTTTCCCTATATATTTATTGCATTTCAACCCCGTTTGTGTCGAACTCGGTTAACATGAAGACTCGGTTATTTCGAAGAGATTTTCTATTCCCCAAAAGCAGTTTGCCATAATATTTACTACCGCTTGTGTCGAAGTCAAAATTTTTGGCCGAAAACTTGAACCGGCGCCATTAAAATGTGTTGTCAATCACCAACGGTCACGTAAATTCCTAAGTTTGACAGTACAAAAGTCTTACAAATGAGTTGATAATGAAAGGAATTTTAAATCGAAGAAATTTACCTCCCATTGATCGATCAATATCCTTTAACTGAGAACAGATTAATCCATTATTGCAAACAATGTCCGATTAATGAGTGTAATTGATGCCGACATACTGATCAGCTGTTGTGTAGACTAATTGACCTCGATTGTTTTGTGTATACGTCAAAGGTGAATGGAATAGAATAGGTGTGTTCGATTCGAACCTTCGAGCAATTAGCGGCGTCTTTGATATTTAATAAACTGAGCACTGTTAAGCGGCGTCCTTTGGTGAGAGGGGTTAAAAACAGTCTTTAATTTGTTTGGAAACTGTCTGAAATTAGTGTTATAAATGAGTAACTCATACAGAAGATATTTAATGCGATTTTATCGCATGCTCAATATCATTCGTGATAAAACCTTTATGATGTCTGCGCTGTCAAATGCCGAGCAATCTAATGAAGGACCTGGGTCTGGCCCTGGGGGGATAGTTAGATCGATGAACTTTACTCCTGTTGCTGAGCAATCCAGCCAAGGACCCGTCTCCGGGGGGATAACTGTTTCAGCAAGGAAAGGGGTGAAGAGAAAATTAGACAACAAGTCGCTGGAGCTGAAATACGAAGTGCTGATGGAGGTTGAGAAGGGGCTTCGATCCAAGAAACAGATCGCCGACCACTATGGACTGGCCCAGAGCACCTTATCTACGTGGGTGAAGAATGCTGACAACATAAAGAATGCCTTCCTGAATTTTGAATTCACGTTTTTCCGTGTCGCAAACTAACATTTACATTGTAGTTATGCTGATTCTACATAGGTTCCCAGTGTCTACATGTATATTGATGACGTCACGATTTGCCTATCTCGAACTTCGGATAACTCGAAGTAGTATCTCCAGTCCCTTGGAATTTGACATAAAGGGGTTCGCCTGTATTTTTCTTATTTCTGCTCAAAAAATAGATTGTGGATAGATGTTAGAACCGAAATAACAAAAATATTGTTTACCCCTGTCAACTCCAGTTTTACTATATAAAATTGGGGTTAAATGGGTACAAAATTATATAGGTGTGTTTTCGTGATTTGGGGGAGAGCATACTGCACAATGAATACTTCGATCAAGTTTTATCAAAGCAAATTCACAGGCAGATCTGAGTGTTTAGAGGTTACATCTGCAAAGGCTTAATTTTGTCTATGGGGCTCAGTTGACAATGAATAGCTGGAAAGGTTTTATCTCGTAAATAACTTAGATTTTTGCTGTTACAGTACATTTTTCTGTAAACGGGGCTTGAAGAAATATATGGGCTGCATGATGCTTCCAGGCAGAGCTGAATCTGGCCCGCACACTAGTACTGGTAAACCGCTTAGAGGATCTAAGCCTGTCCTGATCTAGAAATTGACATGCTTGAGTGCATTTGGATTGAAATTAAACCAGTCAACAGTAAATCTTTCTTGGTTGCCCATTTGTATCGACCTCCAAATTCACCTGTGCAATGGAATGACATTTTTGAAGAAAGTCTTGAAAAAGCACTGGAACAAGAACTAGAAATGTACATTTTAGGGGACTTTAATAGGGATTTACTAACACAGCAAGTTAAGGCATCATGGCTAGACTATACAGAGTCCTTTGGCCTAACTCAAGTTATCACTGAAGCTACACGTATAACTAACAGTTCAGAAACACTACTTGATCATATTTACTGTAATTTCAAAGAAAATGTAACATGTATCCATGTCCCGAAAATAGGATTAAGTGACCATTTTCCCATATTTTTCACACGAAAAATGAACTCTTCTTTACCTAAGACAAAACATCATAGTATAACATATAGATCCTTTAAGAACTTTGACGAAAACAAATTTATCAGTGAGCTTCAATCAGTTCCATGGGATATCATAAAAATTTTTGAACACCCTGATGATATATTAAATGCTTGGACAGACCTTTTCCTTGAAGTAGTTGATTGTAATGTACCTTTACGGCAACATCGGGTTAAGCACAAGACCCAACCTAAGTGGCTAACACCTGAAATATTGGATGCCATAAAAATAAGGGACAGGCATAAAGGATTAGGCCATGAAGATGAATATAAGACCTGGAGAAATAAAGTAACCAATATGATAAAGCAATCCAAAAAGGAAAAGTACGAAATTTTTATAGATCAAAATAAGCAGAATCCTGGAAGTATCTTTAAATTATTTCGTGAAGTCGGGGCTGGTAAAGGTCAGCAGGAACAAGCAAATTGTGGTCCAATTAAGAGTGGAGATTTGCATATAGAAGAGCCAATTAAGGTTGCAAATACTTTCAATGAATTTTTTGTTACAGTAGCTTCAAAAATAAAGGAACCACTAGAAAATTCCAGCAATGAGAAACTAAGAAACTTCTGTAATTCAAAACTTGCACCAGAATCTAAATTCAGTATTCCACCTATTAAGACCGATCAAGTATTAAAATTTCTTCAGAATTTGGATGTCAGTAAGGCAACAGGAACTGACAACATAGGCCCCAGACTACTAAAAATTTCAGCACCATACATAGCAGATCAAATAACTTACATATGCAACCAGAGTGTCAGAACTTCTACATTTCCAGAAAAGTGGAAAGAAGCGAAAGTCACACCCTTATTTAAAAAGGGCTCTTGTGAAGAAATAAACAACTACCGTCCAATTTCAATTCTTCAGACTCTGTCAAAAATTCTTGAAAAACATGTCCATGACACCTTAATGCATCATCTTAACAGGCATGAGTTGCTTCATAAAACTCAGTCTGGATTTAGACCAAACCATTCCTGTGAAACTGCCCTCTTAAGCATGGTCGATTCGTGGCTTGAGGCACTTGATAATAATAAAATCATAGGGGTTTTATTGATAGATTTTAAAAAAGCATTTGATTTAGTTGATCATGAAATTTTATTGTCCAAACTTAAACTGTATGGAATGTCGGAAGAAACGTCTGTGTGGTTTAAAACATACTTAACACAAAGACAACAGCTTGTTTCAATGGGTAATGTGAAGTCAGACACAAGGCCTACATCATTTGGTGTCCCTCAAGGTTCCATTTTAGGACCACTTTTATTCCTCCTGTTCATTAATGACCTGCCATTATATACTGACGATATACATACAGAGCTATATGCCGATGATACAACCCTGTTTGACATTCAAGGCAGTACAGCCGATATTGAGCGGAACCTTAATGAAGCTTTAAACAAACTGAGCAGCTGGTGTAAATGTAATGGAATGGTTATAAATACAGAAAAAACTAAATTAATGCTGATTACAACATCTCAGAAAAGACAAAGAATGGAAAATCAAGACTTGAACCTTCATTACAAAAATGAATCTATAGGTAATGTGAGTCATGAAAAAGTCTTGGGTATCTTTATTGATCATAACTTATCTTGGGGAGACCATGTTAAATACCTTTCTAAGAAAATAAATTCAAGCATTTGGCTTCTGTCAAAAATTAAGCATTTTCTGTCTCTTTCACACAGAGTACAGTATTACAGATCTTATATTCAGCCACACATTGATTTCTGTAATATCATTTGGGGTAATACATCAGAAAACAATAAAAATAAAATTTTTAGGCTACAAAAACGTGCTTGTCGTGTCATATTAGACTATAATGTAGAAAATACTAATGAAGCTATGAATACTTTGGGAATTATGTCTATTTTTGATAGAATATTCTTTCGAAAAGCAAAATTAATGTTCAAGATCTATAATGGCTCGGCCCCTCCCTCCATTGCAGATAACTTTCAACTTAGACAAGTTAATGAAACCATACCAGCTCTCAGATCAGCAAGTTCAGGCTGTTTTGTCCCACCTAAGCCAAATAAAGTTTTGTTCAAAAAATCCATGAGATACTCTGGATGCCTCATATGGAACTCCTTACCTGATAGCATCAGGAACTCTCAGTCGATAGACTGTTTCCATAAAAGATGTGTTAAATGGTTGAATGGTTAATAAAACGGTCTAAAAGAAACTGGTATCACCAGATGAGCTCTGTCACTTTTTTTTTTTTTTTTTTTTTTTTGTAAATATTTTCACTCTAGTTTAGACTTTGTTTTACTGATTTAACCCATTTTTGCAGGGAAATGCCAAAACAGGTCACTTGTACATGGTGCAGGCCCAGATCAGATGCTGCAAAACGCAACACCTGATCGGGGTCTTTACTGTTTGCAGATCATCCAATCTTATATGAACATCTAAATTCTACTTAGCCCGGTACCCTAAACTCCTTCGAGTGAGTTGAGAGGTTTCTTTCAGTACAAAATGGGTTAAATTTATTTATTTTTATTTATTTTTTTTTTTTTTTTTTTTTTGTTTGTTATCATTACATGTATTCTGCTGATATGTGTTTGTTTGCACTTTATCTGTGTTTTTAATGTATATATGCTTTGTAAATAGTGTAAATGGATTTGAGGGCCACATGGAAGATTAGCTTCTTGCTAAATGTGTAACCCTCTTTAAATAAAGACTTTACTTACTTACTTACTAGACTTTACTTCCAGGAACCGCGGTGCGAGGCGGACCGTCCATGCTAATAAACCCTATTGGTTTCATTGGGGGACAGGGCTTGAGATGTCATTTCATCTCAATGTCGGGTAAAAGTCCCACAAAATTGGAAGCAACGTCTCCAAAATGACCTTTACAGTGTTGATGGGGACGTTAAACCTCAAATCAAACAAACAAATTTTCTGTAAGCATTGTGCCATATTTTTGTTTAAATTTTTGTTGTCAAACAAGACCAAAAACCAATGAGTTTTGTGCTAAGAAATCCATTTTTATAGCATTCAGAGGCTTTAAGTTGTATTAATTAAACATACCTATGTAATCTAGTACCTTGAACATACCTATTTAATATAGTACCCTGAGCATGACAGATTTACGTTGAAAACTTCTGACCCTAGCTCCAACATTACCTTAATGTACTGTGAATATTAAGAAATCAGAACTTGAAAGTGTTATTATAAGTCATTTCATGAGAAAACCTGTGAGAACAACAGAGGTGGGGATCCAATCAGTATCTTTTGGGCTCCATGCTTTGATAGTACAAAACTTGGGCCTGTTGTTCAAAGCATCTTTAGCTTAACGAACACAAAAGTGTTCAAATTGTTAACCATTTTAGCTAGTACAATATCTAATATACAGTCAAACTTCAACAGCTTGAACACCTTTGCGGCCACAAAAATCTGTTGGAGACAGGGTAGTTCGAGCCACAGAGGGTTATGAAGGGGCTAATTTGACTTCTTTTCGTTGTTCTATAGTATAAATGTATGCTGTGTGTACTCGTTAGAATCGCCTCATTGAAGTGATTCTAATAAGTACACATAGCATACTCGCCCCTGCCCATAGGGGCTTGAAGAAATATATGGGCTGCACGATGCTTCCACGCAGAGCTGAATCCGGCCCGCACACTAGTACTGGTAAACCACTTAGAGGATCTAAGCCTGTCCAGGAACCGCGGTTTCATCGGGCGACAGGGCTTGAGATGTCATTTCATCTCAATGTCAGGTAAAAGTCCCACAAAATTGGAAGCAACGTCTCCAAAATGACCTTTACAGTGTTGACGGGGACGTTAAACCTCAAATCAAACAAACACATAGCATACATTTGCAAGATAAAAGATGAAAATATACTTCACTATTTCCTATGTAAAGCTATTACCTAGGAACTCAAGAATGGGTTCGACTCAGCCCAGGTAACCGAGCCATCGAAGTTCTACTGTAATTCTATTTTTGTTGAAAAAAAATGAGAGCAGCTTTTGCTTTCATATTTTTTCAGCAAAAATATGAAAGCAAATTGGCAGTATTATATAATAAAAAGTTTAAACAATACTTTAAATAACATTTTGATTAGCTGGCCCCAGATTTCTACATTTACAATTACACATTACGATAACACACCATTTTTTCATACCGCAAAAAAAGGTAATTTTTCTGATGACAACTTATTTATACTCCAAACATAGGTTTGGGTTAGGGTTCTAACGAGTACTCACAACCTATGTCTTGGAGCAGAAATAAGGAAAATGATGTTTACCCTGGTAAACCTCAGTTTTATCTATATAAAGTGGGGTTTAGGGGGGTCTTTATTTCACGGACTTGTTCATGTGATGAATTTCAGGATGTTCTAGTCTCATAACTTAGAAGGCCGGTTTGTATCTTACCTGGGGTTATTAACGCCCCCGCCCATAGGGGCTTGAAGAAATATATGGGCTGCATGATGCTTCTAGCAGAGCTGACTCCGGCCCGCACACTAGTACTGGTAAACCGCTTAGAGGATCTAAGCCTGTCCAGGAACCGCAGTGCGAGGCGGACCGTCCATGCTTATAAACCCTATTGGTTTCATTGGGCGACAGGGCTTGAGATGTCATTTCATCTCAATGTCGGGTAAAAGTCCAACGAAATAGGAAGCAACGTCTCCAAAATGACCTTTACAGTGTTGACCTCAAATTTAAACCTCAAAATCAAACAAAAAACCTGGGGTTAGTTATTCAAAACTAATGACGTCTTTAGTGAAATATTGTGAAAACTTTGATCATTTTATGGCAAATATGCTAATATTTTTGCTAAAAAAACGTGAGCAGCTTTTGCAATCTGCAAAAGCTGCTCACGTTTTTTTCAGCAAAAATACCACTGTCTGAGATTATTGTACTCACTAGAAAAGTTAACAATTTGATCACTAACGAGCGTGTTAAGCTTATAGTGCTTTAAACAACTAGGTCACAAACCCTGAAGACAGATTTTATGATAAATATGCAAATCTTTCTGGCCATATCTTGTAACTGATTAAGATTCACCAAAAACCACAATTATTCAACCTGCGATGATTTAAAATACTCAATAGCTGAAAGTGATTTGAAAGTCCCAATCCAATAGGTTTTGTTTGTTTGATTTGAGGTTTAACGTCCCCGTCAACACTGTAAAGGTCATTTTGGAGATGTTTGCTTCTAATTTTGTGGGACTTTTACCCGACATTGAGATGAAATGACATCTCAATCCCTGCCGCCCAATGAAACCAATAGGGTTTATAAGCATGGACGGGCCGACTCGCACCGCATTGCCTGGGCAGGCTTAGATCCTCCGAGCGGTTTACCAGTACTCGTGTTCGGGTCGGTTTCAGCTCTGCGTGGAAGCATCGTGCAGCCCATGTATTTCTTCAAGCCCCGATGGGCGGGGGCTACCCAATCCAATTGCATGTACATACCGGTGTAACAGGCCGGTTCTTCGCCCAGTCAGTTTCTTCTCCGGGGAAGAACTGGGCCGGGGGAAGAAACTGACCGTTGCACCTGTATTTAACTCTCAGTGATTTAAAGTCCTGATTGCAACCAAATTAGCAAATCCTATAGACTTTGAACTATCAATATCCTTATTGTTACTAACCAATTTATACTGGAAATACATCACTGGCAAACAGTGCATGCCCAGATCAGATGCTGCAGAACATGGCATCTGATTAAGGCTTCACTGTTTGAATTTGAAAAAAAGTTCAACCATTTTAAATAAATTTCTAAACTCAACCCTATTTGCTCCCCCACAATTGCGAAATAGACTCCTGCAGTATATAAAGCAAAAGACCTTATACAGCAAAAAATGGGTCAAAATCACAAATAACTAGTTTCTTTGGCACAAGGCATTAACATAGTATACTACAGTCGAACTTCAATGGCTCGAACACCTTTGTGACCTCGAAAATCTGTTTGAGACAGGGGTAGTTCGAGCCAAGAAGATTACTGTCAGGAGGCATAATGAGATACTTTTAGACATCTTTTCGGTGTTTTATAATGAAATGTTTGCTGTGTGTACTCAATAGAATCGCCTCATAGAGGCGATTCTAATGAGTACACACAGCATACATTTGCAAGATAAAAGACTAAAATCTCCTTAATTATCCCCCACTATTTCTTAAGTAGAGGATTTCGCTAGGGGCTCAAGAATGGGCTCGACTCATCCATGGTAAACGAGCCATCGGTGTTCGAGCCATCGAAGTTCTACTGTACATATATTGTACAAATCATTTAAAACAATTCACAGATGAAATATATTTTCTGAGTTAATTTCTTATTCTTATATAGTTAGTGAGATGGTAAAAATGTTGTGTGATGTTGTTGGTGAAAGAAGGGGTGTTTAAAGAGTTTTGACCCTGAAATTGATATATAACTCTGAGGGTTGCAGTTGGTAGTTTATTTTTTAGCATATATCTCCTTCTTATCAATATCTGTCCCATCTCTTGAGCAGATCACTATATCCAGGCCAAATACAGTGATGTTTGATGGCTTGACTCATTTCCCTTGGCTGTTTCAAACTTACTCTAAAATTTCCCATATTTCACATATTAATAGACACATCCAAACACTGCGTCATCACTCAATAATACTATTTGCCGGGACTTATCGGTGGTGGGCAAAAAAAACATCTTTGGTCGTTTGTCACCATTGTAAATGCGATGTTATTTACTGTAAACTTGTATTTTGTTTGGGATCGAAACGACAAAATTGACATTAAAACTTTTAAAATAGACATGTCTTAGCTAGTAATTATTGGTTTCTAGAATATTTGAGGATGTTTTGATGATAATTACCTGTTAAACTAAGGCAGGTAACGTGGCGGTATGGTCTTAATTATTTGTAATAAAAATGCGCAAAACGAAAGACTAAAAATGCCGAAGATGCAGGAATGAAGTCTAGAATATATTTATCTACTAATTTAAAGTGTAATTTGATCGATTTTCTGTAACAGTCAACTAAAATATGCCCGTATTATTAGGGCCCCGCACTGAAAGTGTGGGTGCCCTATAGTAATCACTCTGTCTGTCTGTCTGTCTGTCCGTCCACAAATTTCTGATAGCGCTGCCGGGGCCCTAGTCAGTTTCACTGACAGCTCTAGTTAAACCTATTTACAATGTGTTTACATGGAACCAGCGGCTTTTTGCCAACCACGAATGATCGTTATCTAAAGGAAAGGTAGTTTTGCGCATGCGCAGTGACAAGTAAACAAGGTCACGTGTCAAAATATTGGATTCGTCTATATATTTTGGATAATTTGGGGAATATTTTCTTGTTTTATCTTTAACCCTTGACCTGCTGAATATTCATATATGACACACCCACTACCGATTATCAACCAATCAGATTACTTGATGCAAATTATTGCAAAAAATTCATAAACTGAATGACAAACAATGTAGATCCTGATCAGATGGCTTCTTCAGAAGCCATCTGATCTGGATCTTCATTGTTTGAAAGATAAGACATATCCTGGATCAGCAGGACAAGGGTTAAAATGTATGTTGTGTGTACTCATTAGAATCACCTCAGTGAGGTGATTCTAATGAGTACACACAACAAATTTGTACCTTTACACAACATAAATTTGTAGATACAACATAAATTTGTACCTTTTTTTCAAAGAAAAAACAAAACATTACGAAAAACAAGCCTATATAATTTTGACCCCCTTGAACCCCACTTTTATATAGTAAAATTGGGGTTTCCGGGGGTATACCTTATTTTTCTTATTTCTGCCCTAAACCATAGATTGTGGGCACTCATTAGAACCGCCTCAATGAGGTGGTACTAATGAGTGCCCACAATCTTTATTTTAAGCAGAAATAAGAAAAATATCAATTTTTCATCATAAAATTTTCATTTTTCGGCGATAAAGGTGGCAATGTATTTGTATAGGCGTGTTTTCGTAATGGATATCCCTGCTATGTCTTCTAACCTGGCAATATTGAAGTTCCAAGTGGCAATCCTCAGTGGCTCCAACTTCCCCTGTCTTGAGCAAATTTTCAAGGTCCTGAATGTATTGGAAGGTAGAAGTAAAACAAAGATCAGGAATCGATACAATTAACTTACTCCACCCATCAAAGACACCAAAGGGAAAGAAACACAAACATAAAGCGACCAGACCATAATGGAAAACTAAACAAAGGAAGGCCATAAGGACAGTTACTTTCCCACAAAATGGCCAAATGGCCATCCAAAATAAGCCATTTAAGTACTGACTTGCACACTTAGATTTAGTCTAAGCCCTATTGTTCAAATCAGCTCTAGCTCAACCCTTTTAATCCTATAACCTGGTACATATACCTATGCAAACAGTGTAGATCATAATGAGACATCTTATCTGGATCTGCACTGATTGCCATTAAGTTCTTGTGAAAAGTGTCAAAAACTTATTTGCAACCATGGATGCAGCACAATATCAAATATGGAAGATGGAAGAGTCTATAGAAGCACTTAAGATTTTGTCAATGAATTGTCAAGGCAAGTGATCCATGATCAAATATACATCAGTTCAGGAACTTAGAAGAGGCAAAGGTGACATGTATCTGGTGTCATTGGGGCGTCCAACTGATATTGGCTTTGTTATTTCTTATGTCTTTACAATTCCATTTATTTTCCTCTTTCTCCACTGTCCCTCACTTTCATCTCCTCTACCATCTCCTCCATCTCTTTTCTCCCTTTCTCTGGGAGATGACACAAAATGACCCACATGGGTTGACATGTTGTTAGACCCAAAACAATCAGGAACTTAGAAGAAATATTTATAAGATTGTCCTTTATTCGTTGGTTTTGGACATGTCCTTTACTCCCGGTGTCAGATAGTATTTTGACGCGTGTAATATTTTGACCCGCGGGTCAATATATTACAGTAATATTTTGACCCCCCTATAATATTTTGACCCGCCCCTAAAACTTCAGCAAAATAAATCAGAAGTGGACTTTTATCGATAAATAGGTATTGACAAGATAAGAAATGGGTATTGCAAGGAGTCTATTGCAGATCTGACAACATGGGTAGGGGGGTCAAAATATTATAGCTATAATAAAATGACCCCCCCCCCCCAATACATATCTTTTTTCAACTAAGGAAATGGACTCAAAATAATAGTACTGGACAATAATATCAACAGATTATTTCACATTTGACAAAATTAATGCAGAATAATATTCTCTTTTGAAATGGGTGTTGCTGCCAAGAAAGGGGGGGGGGTCAAAATATTATAGCTATAATAAAATGACCCCCCCCCCCCCCCCCCCAGTACAATTTACAAAGTACTGGACAATAATATCATGTCAAGAAAACGGATAAAACAACATATTATATCACATTTAACAAGATAATGAAGAATAATATTCTCTTTTGAAATGGGTGTTGCTGCTTAGAAGGTATATATAGCTATAATAATTTGACCCCCCCCCCCAATTTCAGGTCATTAAGTTACAACCCCTCCCACATACTGAACCTTACTGAATCTAGTGTATTACAAGCCATCTAATTCAATTAAAAGTTTAATCTATTGAGTGAAATCAAATGCCAGTATATCAATAACAGATATAAGGGTGGGTCATTTTATTATAGCTATAATAATTTGACCCTCCCCCCAATTTCAAGTCATTAAGTAACAACCCCTCCCACATACTGAACCTTACTGAATATAGTCTATTTCTAGCCATATAAAGCAATATAAGTTTTAATTTAACTGTGTGAACTCAAATACCAGTACACTAATTACAAATAGTAAGGGTGGGTCATTTTATTATAGCTATAATAATTTGACCCCCCCCCCGCCAATTTCAAGTCATTAAGTAACAACCCCTCCCACATACTGAACCTTACTGAATATAGTCTATTTCTAGCCATTCAAAGCAATTTAAGTTTTAATTTAACTGTGTGAACTCAAATACCAGTACACTAACTAGAGCTGCCGCCTAACGGGCGCCAATTATACCCCCGCATGCGTTGTCAGACAAATTTTTACAAGTATTTGACCTTGAGGAAGGTCAACGTAAAGGTCAAGGTCAGGTTTGTGTATATCAATCTTAAGTACTAGTGGCAAGGTGTGTGGTGTGTGAATATTAAAGAAATCGGTCAAAGAATAAGGAAGTTATGAGCAATGTTAAAGTTTTTTGTAACGGACTGACGACGACAGACGACAAGCTGACTCCTATATACCCCCTTCAAACTTAGTTTGCGGGGGTATAATTACAAATAGTAAGGGTGGGTCATTTTATTATAGCTATAATAATTTGACCCCCCCCCCCCCCTTATTTCAAGTCATTATGTTACAACCCCTCCCACATACTGAACCTTACTGAATCTAGTGTATTACAAGCCATCTAATTCAATGAAAAGTTTAATTAATTGAATGAACTCAAATACCAGTATATCAATAACAGATAAAAAGGTTGGGTCATTTTATTATAGCTATAATAATTTGACCCCCCCCCCCCCCCCCCCCACCACGTGCATAGGCTGGTTCTCTCAATACCATTTTAGTCATGTGGTTTTTTTCTGTTATTTTTTTATCTTTTTTGCTGCTTTTTAGCCATTTCCCTTTAAACATGATTGCCCTTTCTTATATATTATAGTCATTATTCTTGCTGTAGATTTTCAGATCTAGAACTATCCCACCCCACCCCTCAGACACTGCCCAAGTGTAAAAATCAGCAGGAAAAACCACCACAATTGTCATAGTTTTACTGCTTAACAGTTACCTCACCATATTTGGTCATTTAAATGTAACTTTTGTGAAGTTAGGGAGGGGGGTCAAAATATTATGGGGGGGGGGGGGTCAAAATATTATAATAATATATTGACCCGCGGGTCATAATATTATGACCCGCGGGTCACTTTTTAGGCGGGCCAAAATATTATATGACACCGGGTTTTGGACATCAGTTGAACAAAATCTTTGGGTCATAATAATAAGCCTTTGTGTACCATTCTCAATTATGTATGAGTTTGCCTTCATGTAAAATCAGCATCCACTTCTTTTGAGTAAAACACATGATTTCAGCTCAGTACTGTGTTTGTCCATTTTTCAATTTTCGAGGGTTCAGCCTGTTAAAGTGTTCAGACAGCTGAAGTGTATGGTCAAGTAATATTTTTTAACAAAAATATGCAGGGTGTATTTAAAATGTTCATTTAAAAAATGTACCATAATGATCCTTAGTTTTGAGACAGATAGACCTAGGCAAACAGTGCAAACCCAGATCAGACTGCTTCTGAAGGAAGAGCAGTCTGATCAGGGTCTACACTGTTTACCATTCAATACATACCTTTTGGACTCCTTGCTTGATCTTGAAACAAATTTGTCAAAAATAGGAGAATTTCACCAAGTCCTTCAGACATCTGAAGTTTTCGGATTTTTAGGGTAACACAATTAGTGGTGATACCTGGAAAGGAAGAAGGTCAGGCTCAAAACTGTATAACTCTCCATTGAAATATTGATTTGATGAGTATTTTTATGACATAAATGTTGTTTGTATATGGTAATACTGTATTGAAGCTTAAAAAGAAATTTTATGTCTTTAGAGAATTAAATGTGTAATTATTTTTTCTAAGAAATTTCCTTTAAGGTGAAAATTTTATTATAGCCCCGCTTTGAAAACATGGGGGCTATATTGGATTTGCCTTGTCCTTCTGTGATTCCGTAGTTGTGTAATTCCGTTATTCATGATAACTCAAAAACCGTTTGAGGTATTTTCATGAAACTTTACACAAATGTAAAGCACTATGAGATGATGTGCAGAGCGCATGAAACATAACTCTGGATTGCCTACTTTTGGAGTTATTGCCCTTTGAACATCTGAAAATGGCACTTGGAATAAACTCAGCACAGTAATACTTTGTGTCCGATCCATAACAATAAACGATGACTCGAGGTGCAGAGCAGAAGAACCGTTACTCTGGTTTGCTTACTTTTGGAGTTATTGCCCTTTGAACTTGGACTAAACTCAGTACAGTAATAATTCGTGTCCGCTCCATAACTCGGAAACCATTTCAGATATTTTCACGAAACTGTACACAAATGTAAAACACGATGAGGAGAGATGTCATAATAATTTGTGAGAACTCTTTATAATGTTTGAGATATTTATTAAAGTGTATAGTTATACAGTTACCCGCTGTTCCTTCACTATCAATCAATTTCAATCCTTTTTACCACCTTTAATTAGAGCTGAAAGCTGAAAACATTTTTTTCTTGTATTTTTCTTTTCTGGTAGCACTATAGCGGGGCTATAGTCAGATCCTCTTGACAGTTCTAGTTTATGATATAAATGTTGTTTGTATATGGTAATATGTTATACTGTATTGAAGCATGAAAAGAAATTTTATCTCTTTAGAATTAGATGTGTAATTATTTTTGCAAGAAAACTTTAAATGGAAAATTTTATTGTGTTTCTTACATAGAGGATATCAGATGAGTGGTTATTTCATATTATCCCTTATCCCAACAACAATTACTTTTATGAACTGTGTAGATCCAGATCAGATGGCTTCCTGATCAGGATCTACACTGTTTGACATTCAGTTAGTGGATTTAGAAGCCTCTGTGGTGCAGTGGTTAAGCTACTCGCCTTGTAAACCAGCGATCGCAGGATCGATCCCGGGCTTCTCCAGACATTCGGATGAGTCTATAAACTGAGGTCCCATCTCTGTATGACCTTAGCTGTTGGTGGGATGTAAAACTCAAACACTTACTCAGTTTGTGGATTTTGTGTGTATAAATTACATCAAGTAATCTGATTGGTTCAGAGTCAGAAATGGGTGTGGCTCAATTAAACATTCAGTGGGATAAGGATCAACCCTTTTCCCACCATAGGAGATTCCGTCGACTGCCTGGCAGAGCTCCATAGGTGACTTTCATCGACAGTGTACGGTACAGGCTTTTAATCCTGTAAATTAAGTTTCACAGGCTGTTAAATCTCATGGAAAATAGAAGTGGAAGCAATGATCAGGAATCGATACAATCAACCCACAGCTCCCATCAGAGACACCAAAGGGAAAGAAACACAAACACGAAACAACAGACCCTAATGGAAACATCAACAGCGGAAAGCCAAAAGGACAGCCACTTTCCCACAAAATGGCCAACAGGCTCTCCAAATAAAATAATATACAACCGCGCACCCAGCAAGTTAGCAATACGTCATGTCCCGTCGGTTCATTAAAGAGCAGATACGTCAAAAAACACTGACACGCTACACCAGAATAGGTGTATCAAGAGACAAGAATGTCAAACTGACAGTAATCAATACTTAACATCACCATCCAATACCGGTTAACCCACAGGAGAGGGCGGAGCTAAGCGATTGTCAAAAATCTACTGCATGACGCCACGGGTCATGTAAAAAATCAATCACCAATTAGCGTATATGATTTCAGTAGAGAATGTTCGCTGTGAGAGGCTTGGCAAGCAATGGAGACTCAGATCAGGTGCCACAGAACGCACCGTCTGATCGGGGTCTACACTCTTTACAAAGAAAGTGGAATTTAGGGCTTGAACGAAAGTTTGGATCTCAGTCCGGGACTATTTTCCCAGCCTACACGGGCTTCCGTGGCCTAGTGGTTAAGAGCGCTGACTCTGGATCATTTGGTCTCTCACCGCTGTGGTTCGAGCCTCGCTCGGGTCACATGTGAGACGCCATGTTCTGCAACGGAAGGTCAGGTGATTTTTCTCCGGGTACTCCGGTTTTCGCCCACCTTTGATTAACGATCGGCTCGATATGAGTGAAATAATCTTGAAAGGGCCGTAAAACCAAACAAACAAAAAAAATTCCCAGCCTACACTCGGTGGCAGTCGGGAACGCTTCCCCTTTCCGCTGGTCGCCTTTGTCGTCCGCTCGCGACTGCCGACGACTGTCCGGTCTGATTACATACATGTGCATACCTTTATCTATAATGGTTGAGTTTAGTCCTTTGCATCTCGCCTTGATTTAGTGCTTATCATACAACAGCTTGTTGAGAACTGATATATAATTACTATTGCCTAATATTTCAAACCTCCATGAAAGAATTAACCCTTTGTCCTACATTTTGCTTTCACAAAACAACTTCTTTATACACAATGTATTTTTGACACGAATCCTTGTAATTTACCCTCCCTGTGCAATTCCAATGCATACAGAAATGGTCGGCCCCCGCCCATCGGGGCTTGAAGATAAAGATGGGCTGCACGAGGCTACCACGCAGACTACACGAGTACTGGTAAAGCGCTTAGGGGATCTAAGCCTGCCCATACAAAGCGATGCGAGGCAGCCCGCCCATACTTATAAACCCTATTGGTTTCATTGGGTGACAGGGCTTCAGATGTCATTTCATCTCAATGACGGGTAAAAGTCCCACAAAATTGGAAGCAACGTCTCCAAAATGACCTATACAGTGCTGAAGGTGACGCTAAACCTCAAATCAAAGAAACAAACAGAAATGGGCACAACAGGAGGCTCAGTTATAAAGTGGCTTTAGTGTATATTTAACCCATAACAACTCCTACTTTTGCAAACAGAGATGAGGTCCTACACTGTTTGCCATGCAGCTTGTGAATAATGTTAAGAAATTTTCATGTTTGACAGTCGGCAATTGCTGAGGCTAAATATATATATTCAGCAGGATAAGGGTTAAGACTTATTGGGTTTTCTGGGTTTCTTTTTCCCGCCCATTTTTTGTCCAGTTGTGAGGAAGGTTTCAAAATTTAAAAGGGTGGGCCCATAAAATCACGAAATAACACGCAAAAATCCGCCCAAATATTTTACTAATCGTCGAGCAATTAAGTGAAAAATATATTTTTTCAGACTTTCAGTGGAATGCATACACCTTCAGGGGAGGCAACTCTTTCAAGCGTATTTTAGTCTCCCATGTCAATGAGGGTCAACTCTAAACGAAAGAATTTGCTCCTAAGGAGCAAATTCTTTCCTTTAAGAGTAGACCCCTTTTTCGTGGGACAAAGCTTATAGAAAAGCAAACAGGAAGTTCCGAAAGTTGCCCCCTTTTGAAAAATGTGGCAAAATCTGCCAAGTCATTCCCATCAGATTTCATGTGACCAATAACGGACTTTAATTGACCAATAGTTCTGCTTTTCTGTTAGATTGTTTGTTTACATGATTTGAGGTTAAACATCCCCATTAACATTATTTAGGTCATTTTGGAGACATTACTTCCAGTTTTGTGTGAAATTTTTACCCGTTTAGATAAAATGACAGTTCAATCCCTGCCGCCCAGTTAAACCGATATGGTTTATATGCTCGGATGGTCCGACTCGCCAGGGCAGGCTTTGGGAGTTTATGGCTAAAGTTAACAGACATCTGAAGCGTTGCATGTCCGACTCACCAGGGCAGGCTTTGGGAGTTTATGGCTAAAGTTTACAGACATCTGAAGCGCCAGTATTATAGGCTGTTGTGTCAGGCAGCACCATGAACATGTGTCGCGTAAGGATCCGAAAGACTTTGGGGCTTGAACCATATGTAATTCGGGTCATTTCTCCGGTCAGTCGCAATGGCGAACTTCCACATAAAAAATGTTTATTTTCGAATCAATTTTTAAAATTCAAACTAATGCATCTGATAAAATAAAGTTCAGTTATGATTAGTTTGGTTATTCTATTTTTAAAGTTTAATAGCCAAAAATTGATTTATTTGCCAGTTTAACGCATTTTGTTATTTGTTGATGGTATGGATAATGGTGTTAGATAGGGAATCGCAATATCGACGATTCTGTTTTTTTTTTTTTTGTTTTTTTTGTTTTTTAAATCAAAATATAGGTAATGAGCGCTTTCTTTAATTATACCCCGACATTTTCTCAACAATCAAATTACCGATAATCCAAGTGTGTGTACAAAAATCCGGGAAGCAAAACATTCAATAAGTGTTAATCAGCCACATGCTTGATTTGTCACAGCACACCCGAGTGTCGCAAGATGGACCTGTCATTTTTTCCGCAGTCGCGATAGGCAATACCCACCAGCCTACAGACCTGAGACTGTTAAATCCTTTGATCAATTGAGCACTCGCTGTCATTTACAAAGACGAACGCGACAGGAGAAAAAATACTGGCCACGACTGGAAACTTTACGCAAAATCTGGCGTAAAAAATGCCCACAGGGGCTTGAAGAAATATATGGGCTGCACGATGCTTCCACGCAGAGCTGAATCCGGCCCGCACACTAGTACTGGTAAAAGGCTTTGAGGATCTAAGTCTGTCCAGGAACCGCGGTGCGAGGCGGACCGTCCATGCTAATAAACCCTATTGGTTTCATTGGGCGACAGGGCTTGAGATGTCATTTCATCTCAATGTCGGGTAAAAGTCCCACAAAATTGGGAGCAACGTCTCCAAAATGACCTTTACAGTTTTGACGGGGACGTTAAACTTCAAATCAAACAAACAAAACTGGCGTAAAAAATACGCCGGATCCGGCATTTCCCATCATTGATGCTCAATAAAGTTCTGTTCCCAACACTGTGATTACATCTTCATAGTCTCGTAGTTGATACGAACCATACAAACACACCTTTTTAATTTTGACCCCTACCGCTCAAAGTTGGAACTTCCTACTGTTTCTGTGAATAGCCCCACCCATCATGGCTTGCAAAAATAGACTGGGCTGCAAGATGTTTCCGCGCAGAGCTGACCGAACACGAGTACTAGTAAACAGCTTAGAGGTTCTGAGCCTGCCTAGGAAATGTGTTGCGAGTCAGACCGTCCATGTATATAAACCCTATAGGTTTCATTGGGCGACAGGGCTTGAGAAGTCATTTCATCTCAATGTCTGGTAAAAGTCCCACGAAATTGGAAGTGACGTCTCCAAAATGACCTATACAGTGTTGCGGCCCCCGCCCATCTTGGCTTGAAGAAATACATGGGCTGCATGATGCTTTGGTAGCCAACAATGGGTGTGGCTAAATTAATTTATTCAGCAGGATAAGGGTTAAGTCTCCAAAACGAGACATTAGTTTTTCTGGGTTTCTTCTCTTTTTTCCGCCCAATTTTTGTCCCGATAAGTTCTCAGTAACCACTAGACAGATATGAAAATGAAGTTGTGCAGGAAGATTTCAAGATTTAAAAGTGTGGACCCAACAGGTCTCCTGGGGGGCACGCAAAAATCAGTAACCGTCGAGTCGAGCAATTAAGTGACAAATATTTTTTTATTTATTTATTTTCTGATTTTTTTATTTATTTATTTTCTTTTCTTAAAGGAAAGAATTTGCTCCTCTCCAATTCATTCTTTCTACTATTTCTATCTATATCGGTCGAATCAACATTGGAGCGTTTTCAATTCTAGTGTGAACAGTCATTGCCGATCCAGGTCTGCAGGATGAAAACATACACAGTAATCATGTAATAACGAAGAAATCTTTAAACTGCACAGAATGGGCCTCCCAGTTAACGTCCCGATGCGGAGGACGGTGCACTTTGTGGCATTCACCCGGAGCAATTTCGGACACCGCAGTTTTATTACCGCTGCCGGGAATCAAACCGGGGGCCTCTAGCATCACAGGCAGGTGCACTATACCATTGAGCTACCACGCTTGATTCAATGTCGAGTGCCGGCTCGACCACTTTAATACATGTATATACAGGGGTTCATCCATTGTTCTTTCTTGTTTCTGCTACAGCCTCGAGGTTTAAACGAGTATCCACAATCTGTTTTGAGATGAATATATATTCGCTTGTGGGTACTGCTGGTCAGAACCGCCTCGAGGTTTTGTGTATTTTGTTTGATTTGAGGTTTAACGTCCCCGTCAACACTGTATAGGTCATTTTGGAGACTTTGCTTCCAATTTTGTGGGACTTTTACCCAACATTGAGATGAAATGACATCTCAAGCCATGTCGCCACCTAGAGGTTTTAACGAGTATCCACAATCTCGGTTTTGAGCAGACTATAGATTGTGGGTACTGCTGGTTAGAACCGCTTCGAGGTTTTAACGAGTATCCACAATCTTCTTTTGAGCCGTATTAAAATCGATTGTAACATTAACTGACAGCGCTATTATCCCGCCCACGCTTAAAACGTCCAAAGACGTGTGTCAATCATCTAAAATACCGGTTCAGAAGCACGTGATGGAAAGTTCAAAACGGTGCAACAAAGCTTTCGGCACGTATTTGATATTCGTCTCAAACAACAACAAAAGTACGTCTGGGAGAAGATCGATTGCTAACTTGCCGATTGCGTTGTTGTAAGCGACACAAACACACAAAGACAAACCATAACAAAAACAACCCGCGACAGAAGAACTGCCTTGGAACGGTCAGCAGAAACAAATTCCACTTGGGGGCTTAAATCGATCTTACATGGCCACAATCCTCGCCCTTACTTCCATCGCGATTAAGACAAATAATTTGTTCAGTCCGCATGAAGGCCTCCTAACTCGTCAGGGCAACATCTCCGTGAACACAAAAATCAAACAACCACAGAGATGAAAAAATGGTGGGGACTCGACAGCAAGAAACCACTGAAATGCTGGAGCAAAAGAAAACCAACAGTTAGACTTCGATGGGCCCGACCAGAGACAGAGCATCAGGAACACTGCATCCTATATTTAACCTTGCTCTTCGCTGATATTTACTGCTGATTTGAGGTTTCAAATCGAAAGTTGATGTTGAAAACAGCATTTTGAAAGTTCGAGAAAACAAATGTGGATTTTTGCCAATCCAAAATGATGTTTAGGACAAAAAGAAGGATATATACAAAGAAGGATATATATAAAAAAGACAAAAAGAATATATATATATATATATATATATATATATATATATATATATATATATATATATATATATATATATATATATATATATATATATATATATATATATATATATATATATATAGTTTAAATTTGAGCCCAGTTTCTTTATTATTTCCAAAGAAATATGCATGTTACTATTTAGTTTGGTTGCTACGGCAACACATATTTTCCCATTGACTTATAATGGGAAAAATTAAAAAACGGCATTTACTGCCAAGTCATTGCAGATATTTTCACAAAACTTTTATTGAAATGTTCCTTGAGTAAACATCTCTCAGCCATATGCTTTTATGCCAACTGGGAGTCCCACAGGGAGTGCCAGGGCCATGCTCCCCACCACCACTTCATAAAAAAAAACCATTTAGATCCCCACCTCTAAACCACACATATTCTTGTTCCTTTCAGTGACACCAACCTAAGGGTCTCCCGGTTGCTCTGGACCATACCCCGCCCCTCCTCTTCCCGAAAGGCCATATATCTGAGAATCTCTTCAGAGCCCCTAACCCTCCACTGCTTCAAAGGCCTTATAGCTCAGGAACCTTAAGGATCCTTCCCCCCTCCCCCCCCCCCCCCCCCCCAACTAACCATATACATGTATATTCCTTATGATTAGACACATTCAGTCCCACCAACTTGTGGGATCTGCAGGGGCCATCCTCTTCTCTCCACTTCAGAAAGGGACCATATATCACAGAACCCGTTCAGATACCCACCCCTAAACCATTTATATTTCTGGGCCTTATGATAAAACACATCTTGGGCTTTCCTGGGGTCTGACAGGGCATTCCCCCAAATCCGCCACTGCTTGAAAGGCCCTATATCTTAGGAACCTTATAGATCTTTCCCCCCTCCCCTTAGCTATATATTTTCTTGTTCCTTATGATAAGATGCATTCAGTGATACCAACCAAGGCTCTGTTGGGTCCTTGCCCCCACCCACTTTACTTCGTAAATAATAATTCAGATAGAGTCCACATGGGTGCTCATTTGGTTATTGGTGTTTGTTTGGGAAACTTTATAATCAGTAGATTAAAATCATATCATGTTGATATACATGGTAGCCAGAGCTGTGGTGAGCATAGTGGCCCATGGGCCTCTTGTTTTTAGTGCAGGAAGGATTTTTATTATACTCCTGATCACAAAAGAAGGATTTTGACTCTTGGCTTTGCCACTCATGACAATACTTCTTTTGGTGTTCATTCGGTGAAATAAAAAGATCTTACACTGAAAAAAAATCAAGTATCCTCTATGTCATTATGAAATTCATATGCTGAAATGGCGTCTTTCTTACCGTAAAAATCCTAAAAATTCGGACACTTTGAGCAGTTGCTGTAATTCTTTTAAAGTTTTAACAAATTTGTTTCACAATCGAGCAAGGAGTCCAAGTGGTGCAGACAGAATGGTGCAGACAGAATGGCAAACAGTGTAGACCCTGATCAGACTGCTCCTTAAGAAGCTGTCTGATCTTGGTCTGCACTGTTTGCTTAGGCCTGTCTGTCCCAATACTTAGGATCATTAGAACTGGCATTTTTCAGAAGAAAATGTTTCAGACATGTATTTTTCTTATTTCTTGTTCAAATATAGATTGTGGATGCTTGTTAGGACCACCCAATTGAGGTGGTTCTAAAAAGAACCCACAATTTATGTTTCTGGGGAAATAATATATACATTTGTACAACCCATTTGTTGTCTATATAAAGTTCTAATCTGAGGGGGTGGGGTGCTGTTTCCCATAATCACTGACTGATTGTAGGCCCAGTTTGAGCATACATTAGAAAAGTAAGTTTGGATGCTAAACATTAAGTGCATTTTTTCAGGTAGAGAGAAGCTTTATTTAACGTCGCATATCAGAAACAAATAACATAAGCTCTGTAGAGCTTTTATTGCGACAAACAAAGTATCCTGTAACAAATACTTACTTGCCTTCATTTATCTTTCTAGGACTACCCCTGATAATGCGAGCACCAGCCAAGGGAGCACCTAGTACCATTTTTCACGCCTTTGGTATGGCGGGGCCGGGGATCGAACCCGCGACCTCCCATTCCCGAAGCGGACACTCTCATGCAGGTGAAAAGTGACTCACTGAAGTTCAGTTGCTTATATATAGGAAATCATTAGTGATATGAAGTGTGATACTGAAAATTAGTCAAACATGTCACAGTTAGATATAAAAGTGTATTACTGAAGATCAGCCATACTCGGTAGCTCAGTCGGATGCGTGTCTGACTGCTGATCAGGAGGACGCAGGTTCGATACCTGCCGGGGTAGGTAACATTCTCTCCTGGAGATTGATAATGAAATCTTTTCTACGGTCATTCTCTCCCTTCCGCTGATTCAAGAAGGGCAGTTGTCAGTTTCTGGCGAAAGAATGTGCACTGTACTGGTTAACTGCCTATGAAAAAGCTTGCCCAGGAAAAGTCTGGATAGGTAAACTGACTGGCTCAAAAATGACATATAATAGTGTTGACTGTGCCGTTAAACTCCAATTCAAGCAAACAAATCACTGAAGATCAGGGGCCAGTTGTTCAAAACTAAAGATGTTGTTAGTTAACATATTGTTAAAACTTTGATCATTAAATATGACAAATATACTAAAATTTTGATTCCATGACATTTGCTCACAAGACAATTGCTCACATGTGAGCAATTGTCTTGTGAGCAACAGTCTTGTGGGCAATTGTCCTGTGAGCAAATGTCTGCACACCAGATTCCTCGCAGACAATTACTAGTGGACAACAGTGTGTCACTGAAGACCAGTAATGCACAAAAATGTTATATTGAAGATCAACTTTGGCAGCTGGCCAGAAATTAGTGAATAAAAATCAGCTGTACATGTACAGACAGGCAGTGGACATTCATGATCAGCAGTGGCCAAATGTGTGATACTGAAAAGGGTATTGGACAAAAGAGTCACACTGATAATCAACAGAGTCCAGAAGTGTGTTGGTGATTGACAAGTGTCTCACTGATGGTCGGCTGTGGTCAGTGATGTCACACTGAATATCAACACTGGAAAGAAATGTCACACTGATGATTGGCAGTATCCATAGTGCCACACTGAATATTAGTACTGGTCAAAAGTGTCACACTGAAAAGTGGCACTGGAGAGGTCAGTAGTGGTCAAAAGTGACACAGCAGATTGACAGTGGACATAAGCATCATAGTGATGATCAGCAGTGGCAAAAAGTGTACCTGAAAATCAGTGATGGACAGAAGTGTGACACTGACAAGCATTGGTGGTCAATAGTGTCACTCTGAAGATTGATATTGGATACAAGTATGACACTGATGATAAGCAATGGCCCGGTATGTGACAATGAAGATGGGCACTGGACAAAGTGTCACACTGATGATCAGCAGTGGACAAAAGTGTAGATCTGAAGATGGCAGCACAAAATGTCACTGATGATTAGCACTAGTCAAAAGTGACACACTGAAGATCAGCACTGGACAAAACTGTCATGCTGATGGTTAGCAGTGGCTAGAAGTGTTACACATTATCAGCAGTGGTCAAATTATTCAGAGAAAATTTGGCTTGCTATTTCGTGTGAATTTTCTGTTAGGCAGCAGATGTTTCATATGAAGTATTAAACTTACTTTCTTGGAAAATAATTAAAACTGCTACATGGTATACAGTTAAATTCCGTGATTAAGACCACTTTTGGGACTGTTCAAAAGTGGTCTTTAAGACCACTTTTGAACAGTCCCAAAAGTGGTCTTTAAGACCACCTTTGAACAGTCCCAAAAGTGGTCTCTGACCAGAAGACACTGCATGCAGAAAACACAAAGAAAGAATACTGGTAACTGTAGCCTATTAAATAAGCTTTTCAAAGCAGAATTGGTCTTAATTTTAGGTGGTCTTAATAGTGGATATTCACTCTACCTGGCTGTTGTATGCCCTGGTCAGAGGTTTTGAACAAGATAAAGCAGTTCCTTCCTAAAGTCAGGTTAACTGATAAATTAACTTCAGGCCAGTTCATAAGAAAAAGACATAAAATTATGTGATTTTCTTTTCCTTCTTCAAATTGCATACATAGTGTCTCTGTATGATTTTGCTCTGAGATTATAAAACTTTGTAGGCTCAGCCAAACTGAGCAAGACTGTTTTATTGCTCATAAATGTTTAAATACCACAAAAAATAATGTTTTTTTTTTGTTTGTTTGTTTTCATGCCAAATCCACAGAATGATCTTGGCCTTCCTAAATTATTAACCCTAAAAGCACAACAGAAATTTTTAGAGCAGATGATTGTAAATTTTGTTAAATTATTTTTCACAGAAAATATATATATGAACAACCTCTAAACCCCACTTTATGTAGAGAAAAGTGGGGTTTACGGGGGAATACAATACTTTCTTCATTTCTGCTCCAAGACATAGGTGGTTCTAATGAGCACCCACAACCTATGTTTGTAGTAAAGATAAGAAAAATATCGCAAATTTTCATCAGAAAAATGTCTGTTTTTCAGATGCAAAAAAAAATGCACTCTTTTGTACAGGTGCATTGTCATAATGTGCAAGAAGGAGAAAAAAAAGACACCAATTACAAAATGCTGTCTGCTAGTGCTAGTAGTAATTGGCACTTTAAGGTTTAACCTGTTTTACTATTTTACTTCAGATTCTTTTTGCTGTTTTCTTTACCTGTTTATACCTGATGTAAACAAATAGATGAACATTTCATCAGCTTTTAGGAGAATAGATACACCTTCAGGGGAGTTAACTGTTCCAAAAATATTTTTGATTCCATTACAAAAACACACCTATACAAATACATTGTAAATTTTAGCACCGAAAAATGAAAATTTTCAGATGAAACATTTCGGTATTTTTCTTATTTCTGCTCAAAGCATAGATTGTGGATACTCGTTAGAACCGCCTCATCGAGGCGGTTCTAACGAGTACCCACAATCTATGTTTTTGAGCAGTAATAAGAAAAATAATCTATACCCCTGCAAACCCCAGTTTTACTATATAAAAAGGGTGTTTAAGGGGGTCAAATTTATATAGGCGTGTTTTCGTGATGCCTTACAAATAGGGGTCTATTCTTAACCCTTATCCTGCTGAATAGTTCAATTAGCCACACCCATTTCTGACTATCAGCCAATCAGATTACATGATGTATTGTTTTTGTTCAGACTCAAAAACTGAATGACAAACAGTACAGATCCTGATCAGATGGCTTCTTTCTAGATCTGCACTGTTTGCAACAGAAGCCATCTGATCTGGATCTGCACTATTTGCAACAGAAGCCATCTGATCTGGATCTGCACTGTTTCCAACAGAAGCCATCTGATTTGGATCTGCACTGTTTGCAACAGAAGCCATCTGATCTGTATCTGCACTGTTTGCAACAGAAGCCATCTGATCTGGATCTACACTGTTTGCAACAGAAGCCATCTGATCTGGATCTGCACTGTTTGCAACAGAATCCATCTGATCTGGATCTGCACTGTTTGCAACAGAAGCCATCTGATCTGGATCTGCACTGTTTGCAACAGAAGCCATCTGATCTGGATCTACACTTTTGCAACAGAAGCCATCTGATCTGGATCTACACTGTTTGCAACAGAAGCCATCTGATCTGGATCTACACTGTTTGCAACAGAAGCCATCTGATCTGGATCAACACTGTTTGCAACAGAAGCCATCTGATCTGGATCTACACTGTTTGCAACCGAAGCCATCTGATCTGGATCTACACTGTTTGCAACCGAAGCCATCTGATCTGGATCTACACTGTTTGCAACCGAAGCCATCTGATCTGGATCTGCACTGTTTGCAACAGAAGCCATCTGATCTGGATCTACACTTTTGCAACAGAAGCCATCTGATCAGGATCTGCACTGTTTGCGACAGAAGCCATCTGATCTGGATCTGCACTGTTTGCGACAGAAGCCATCTGATCTTGATCTGCACTGTTTGCAACAGAAGCCATCTGATCTGGATCTACACTGTTTGCAACAGAAGCCATCTGATCTGGATCTACACTGTTTGCAACAGAAGCCATCTGATCTAGATCTGCACTGTTTGCAACAGAAGCCATCTGATCTGGATCTGCACTGTTTGCAAAGGTAGGGTTTGTCAGGAACAGCAGGCTAGGGTTAGACAAAAATGGTAAGGACCAAATTGTTCCTTATGGATGTTATCTTTGTCATATGTCTTTTTTTAACCCTTATCTTGCTGAATATTCATCTAAGCCCAACCCATTTCTGTCTATCAACCAATCAAATTACTTGATGTAATTTATTGCTACAAATTCATAAACTGAATGCCAAACAGTGTAGATCCTGATCAGATGGCTTCTTCAGAAGCCATCTGATCTCGATCTACACAGTTTGCAAAGATAGAAGTTGTCGTGAACAGCAAGATAAGGGTTAAACATTTCGTGTTCAGAATTGTTTTGCTGCAGAAAAAAGTTATTTCCAATTTTGGGGTTTGATTGTTTACCAGTCGACCCAAAGTTACTAACTGCAGAAACTTCCTGCCTGCTATTGTCCACATGACTATCGCTGACTTTGTGCAAAAAAAAAAGGTAAGTGTCTTTCATAACAGCACCTTTTATTCTCCCTATGACCTCAGAGCACTGTGAAAAGGGCTGGTTATCTGTAAAATCTGGACTGAGCTCATGTACTTGGGCTCCAACTAATAGTGAAGACAGATCAGACACCACGGAATGCTGCATCTGATCAGGATCTACAGTGTTTGCTTACAGTACTTGTGTCAGTTGCTCAAAACTAACGACGTCATTAGTCAAGTAATCGTTACAACTCTGATTATTTCATATGACAAATACATGGTTACTGCTTTTTTGCAGAAATGCAAATGAAAAAGCTGCTCACATTTTTTCAGCAAGTTTAACAGTATAATACATATTGTACTTTTCTTGCACACCAGACAAGGAAATCCGTGATTTTACCCTGGGACAGAAATTTATGTTCTGACCCTGATGTTCCAACCCAGGCAACTAACATAAATGCGCTTCATTTCTATTCAACTGTCGGAACTACTTCCACACTACTTTTATTTTGTAAACAATATACATGTGCGAGCTGTCAAAACTAACCGGAGGTGTTGTGCAAGAACAAGAATCCAATATGGGATTATGTTGTAGATGGGCGTTTCCAACCCGAGGGATGACCGTGCTGAGCGGAACCGAGGCTACGCCGAGGTTCTGCTCAGCACGGTCATCCCTCGGGTTGGAAACGCTCATCTGCAACAGAACCCCATATCAGATTCTTATAATCTATAGCAGTTAAAAATTTGACCACTAATGAGCTCGTTAAGACAACAAAGCTTTGAACAACAGGCCCCAGGATTTTAAGAGTTAAACCAAAGTCAAGTCTAATTCAATGTTCAGCACTTTTTTCCCAGCCTACACTCACAGACAATCTATTACCAGTGCTGTCAATGCTTTGATTTTAAAGTGTTGTGTAGTGGAGAGTCATAAAAGTTGCCTCCCTTTGAAAATGGCTGAAAACTTTCTAGATGTATGCACTTACCTGAATTTGTAAAATTAGCACTGAACTATTGTATCTTGTAAATACCGTAAAACTCCTAAAACTTTGGACACCTTGCAGACATGCTGTTATTCTCCTAAAAATTATCAAATTTGATTCATGATCCGGCAAGGAGTCCAAAAGGTGGAGAAAGAACGGCACACAGTGTAGACCCTGATCAGACTGCTCCTTCAGGAGCAGTCTGATCAGGGTCTGCACTGTTTGCTTAGACCTATCATGCTTAGGATCATTACTGTACCTGATTATTCTGATTTGAAGTAAAATTTGGCAAATAAGTCAGTCAGGAGGTAGAACCATTTTCTGAATTCATTGCAGGAATAAATACAGAATGTAGTAGGAGGAGAAAAAAGGCTGTAAAGAAAAATCCAGTTGAGTGCCCCGACCAGGCCCCAAGGTTATAAAACTTTTTTCATGCTCAACTCAGCTGAGCATGAAATTTGCGGTGCTCATAAAAATTAAAATACTAAGAAGTTGAGCGATTTTTCTTTCTCAGATAGCAGAGAATGTTATTTGTCCTGCTCACAAATTTTAAAATGCCAACAATCGTTGGCATTTTAAAATTTGTGAGCAGCACAAATTTCAAGCTCAGGGGAGTTGAGCATGAAAAAAGTTTTATAACCTCTGGGCCAGGGATTGAACCCACGACCCTTGGGTTACAAAGCGAGTGACAAAACTACTAGGCTGAAAAGTCCGGACCAGTTAGACTGGTCAGTTATGCACTCTATATACATATTTATTATGGCTGTACCACTACTTAGTAAAACTTCAAAAACTAACATTGAAATTTTAGAAATAGTCTAAGCAGACGGCCCCCGTCCATAGGGGCTTGAAGAAATATATGGGCTGCATGATGCTTCCACGCAGAGCTGAATCCGGCCTGCACACTAGTACTGGTAAACCACTTACAGAATCTAAGCCTGTTCAGGAACCGCGGTGCGAGGTGGACCGTCCACGCTAATAAACCCTATTGGTTTCATTGGGCGACAGGGCTTGAGATGTCATTTCATCTCAATGTAGGGTAAAAGTCCCACAAAACTGGAAGCAACGTTGCCAAAATGACCTTTACAGTGTTGACGGGGACATTAAACCTCAAATCAAACAATTATTATTGCTGTACCACTACTTAGTAAAACTTCAAAAACTAACACTGAAATTTTAGAAATAGAAAATAAATGCTGTCTAAGCAGTGAACACCCTGATCAGACTGCTCAGCTGTGCAGATCAGATTGTGCGACTGTACAGGCAGATTTGCAACTTTTGTTAACCATTTTCTCATGTTGTGACGCATTATTTTTTTTCTTGATATGAATAAATTAACCCTTATCTTGCTGTTCACGACAGCCCCTATCTTTGCAAACAGTGTAGATCCATATCAGATGGCTTCTGAAGAAGCCATCTGATCAGGATCTACACTGTTTGGCATTCAGTTTATGAATTTGTTGCAATAAATTACATCAAGTAATTTGATTGGTTGATTAGACAGAAATGGGTGTGGCTTAAATGAATATTCAGCAAGATAAGGGTTAAAACTTGCCACTTTGGTCCATGCTTTGCAACAACCCTTAACATCAACAGCGGACAAATCAAAGAATTCTCAGTCCTATCTTTCAGGACAGTATAACTGGTAGTTCCTAATTTTGGCTTAAATCAGGGTCACTCTTTGAATCTCAGGGCCTGCCTTTTGGGCACTTGATTACATATTTGAAAAAAGATGAAAATAATAATTGTAATTCTAGCTTTTTCAGGAATATGTCATGCGAAAGGGGCAGCCAAAAACTTATCAAAAGGTAAAGTATATAGTACTAACATGTTTATTTATTTTTTTTTCTTGAATACCTTTTATTCTGGTGAATTGGTTTCTATCAGTTCTCAAGCCCCCGCCCATAGGGGCTTGAAGAAATATATGGGCTGCATGATGCTTCCACGCAGAGCTGAATCCAGCCCGTACACTAGTACTGGTAAACCGCTTGTTTTATAGAATATGTTGTGAATATCCCAAATGTACGGATGAAACAATAAAGATATTGTATTGTAGAGGATCTAAGCCTGTCCAGGAACCGCAGTGCGAGGCGGACCGTCCATGCTAATAAACCCTTTTGGTTTCATTAGGCGACAGGGCTTGAGATGTCATTTCATTTCAGTGTCGGGTAAAAGTTCCACAAAATTGGAAGCAACGTCTCCAAAATGACCTTTACAGTGTTGACGGGGACATTAAACCTCAAACAAAATCTATCAGGTGTCATATTTTTCAGGCATTTGCAGGATTTCAGGCTTTTAGAGCTTGATATTTTTCTTGATTTCAGGCTTTTAGATTTTGATTTTTCGTTCCTTTAATCTGTCTAAAAAACTATTTAACCCTTATCCTGCTGAGTAAATTTATTTACCCACACCAATTTCTGACTATAAGTCAACCAAATTACTTGATATTTTCACAAACTGCATTACAAACAGTGTAGATCCTGATCAGATGGCTTCTTCAGAAGCCATCTGATCTGGATCTACACTGTTTGCAAAGGTAATAGTTGTGTCTTGTTCTGCAGAATAAGGGTTGAAGCTGTTTCAGGCATGGAAAATCGTGGTCAGTATGAGGCCTGTTCTATTCTTATGTGTAATATTTGCAAAGGCTTCTATACAAATACGATTAACCCTTCTCTTGCTGAATATCCAGTTTAGCCACACCCATTTCTGACTTTGAACCAATCAGATTACTTGATGTAATTTATTCCTACAAATTCATAAACTGAATGTCAAACAATGTAGATCCTGATCAGATTCAGAAGCCATCTGATCTGGATCTACACTGTTTGCAAAGATAGGGGTTGTGGGGAACAGCAGGATAAGGGTTAATATTTCTTTTTTTTTTTTCAAATTTTAATCATTGAAGCATTATAACAGTAAAAAAAAATGGAAACACAGTTATAACTGTTTTAAATGAATTATGTTCTATATATTCATGGACAAGCTTCACTGCCAATTGGTATGTCTGCAAGTTACAGGAAATAATGTACTGACAGCACTTCTGGGTCTGTTGTCTCTGAGGCTGGACTGAGATATAGATGGGGTCTGTTGTCTCTGAGGCTGGACAGAGATATAGACTGGGTCTGTTGTCTCTGAGGCTGGACATAGATAATTATAGACTAAGTCTGTTGTCTCTGACGCTGGACTGAGATATAGACTGGGTCTGTTGTCTCTGAGGCTGGACAGAGATATAGACTGGGTCTGTTGTCTCTGAGGCTGGACTTAGATAATTATAGACTAAGTCTGTTGTCTCTGACGCTGGACTGAGATATAGACTGGGTCTGTTGTCTCTGAGGCTGGACTGAGATATAGACTGGGTCTGTTGTCTCTGAGGCTTGACTGAGATATAGACTGGGTCTGTTGTCTCTGAGGCTGGACTGAGATATAAACTGGGTCTGTTGTCTCTGAGACTGGACTGAGATATAGACTGGGTCTGTTGCTCTGAGGCTGGACTGAGATATAGACTGGGTCTGTTGTCTCTTAGGCTGGACTGAGATATAGACTGGGTCTGTTGTCTCTGATGGTGGACTGAGATATAAATTGGGTCTGTTGTCTCTGCGGCTGAACTGAGATGTAGACTGTGTCTGTTGTCTCTGAGGATGGACTAAGATATAGACTGGGTCTGTTGTCTCTGAGGCTGCATTGAGATATGGACTGGGTCTGTTGTCTCTGAGGCTGGACTGTGATATAGACTGGGTCTGTTGTCTCTGAGGTTGGACTGAGATATAGATTTGGTCTGTTGTCTCTAAGGCTGGACTGAGATATAGACGGGGTCTGTTGTCTCTGAGGGTGGACTGAGATATAGACTGGGTCTGTTGTCTCTGAGGCTGGACTGAGATATAGACTGGGTCTGTTGTCTCTGAGGCTGGACTCAGATATAAACTGGGTCTGTTGTCTCTGAGGCTGGACTGAGATATAGACTGGGTCTGTTGTCTCTCAGGCTGGACTGAGATATAGACTGGGTCTGCTGTCTCAGAGGCTGGACTAAGATATAGACTGGGTCTGTTGTCTCTGAGGCTGGACTCAGATATAGACCGAGTCTGTTGTCTCTGAGGCTGGACTGAGATATAGACGGGGTCTGTTGTCTCTGAGGCTGGACTGAGATATAGACTGGGTCTGTTGTCTCAGAGGCTGGACTGAGATATAGACTGGGTCTGTTGTCTCTGAGGCTGGACTGAGATATAGACTGGGTCTGTTGTCTCTGAGGCTGGACTGAGATATAGACTGGGTCTGTTGTCTCTGAGGCTGGACTGAGATATAGACTGGGTCTTTTGTCTCTGAGGCTGGACTGAGATATAGACTGGGTCTGTTGTCTCTGAGGCTGGACTGAGATATAGACTTGGTCTGTTGTCTCTGAGGCTGGACTGAGATATAGACTGGGTCTGTTTTCTCTGAGGCTGGACTGAGATATAGACTGGGTCTGTTGTCTCTGAGGCTGGACTGAGATATAAACTGGGTCTGTTGTCCCTGAGGCTGGACTGAGATATAGACTGGGTCTGTTGTCTCTGAGGCTGGACTGAGATATAGACTGGGTCTGTTGTCTCTGAGGGTGGACTGAGATATAGACCGGGTCTGTTGTCTCTGAGGCTTGACTGAGATATAGACTGGGCCTGTTGTCTCTGAGGCTGGACTGAGATATAAACTGGGTCTGTTGTCTCTGAGACTGGACTGAGATATAGACTGGGTCTGTTGCTCTGAGGCTGGACTGAGATATAGACTGGGTCTGTTGTCTCTGAGGCTGGACTGAGATATAAACTGGGTCTGTTGTCTCTGAGACTGGACTGAGATATAGACTGGGTCTGTTGCTCTGAGGCTGGACTGAGATATAGACTGGGTCTGTTGTCTCTTAGGCTGGACTGAGATATAGACTGGGTCTGTTGTCTCTGATGGTGGACTGAGATATAAATTGGGTCTGTTGTCTCTGCGGCTGAACTGAGATGTAGACTGTGTCTGTTGTCTCTGAGGATGGACTAAGATATAGACTGGGTCTGTTGTCTCTGAGGCTGCATTGAGATATGGACTGGGTCTGTTGTCTCTGAGGCTGGACTGTGATATAGACTGGGTCTGTTGTCTCTGAGGTTGGACTGAGATATAGATTTGGTCTGTTGTCTCTAAGGCTGGACTGAGATATAGACGGGGTCTGTTGTCTCTGAGGGTGGACTGAGATATAGACTGGGTCTGTTGTCTCTGAGGCTGGACTGAGATATAGACTGGGTCTGTTGTCTCTGAGGCTGGACTCAGATATAAACTGGGTCTGTTGTCTCTGAGGCTGGACTGAGATATAGACTGGGTCTGTTGTCTCTCAGGCTGGACTGAGATATAGACTGGGTCTGCTGTCTCAGAGGCTGGACTAAGATATAGACTGGGTCTGTTGTCTCTGAGGCTGGACTCAGATATAGACCGAGTCTGTTGTCTCTGAGGCTGGACTGAGATATAGACGGGGTCTGTTGTCTCTGAGGCTGGACTGAGATATAGACTGGGTCTGTTGTCTCAGAGGCTGGACTGAGATATAGACTGGGTCTGTTGTCTCTGAGGCTGGACTGAGATATAGACTGGGTCTGTTGTCTCTGAGGCTGGACTGAGATATAGACTGGGTCTGTTGTCTCTGAGGCTGGACTGAGATATAGACTGGGTCTTTTGTCTCTGAGGCTGGACTGAGATATAGACTGGGTCTGTTGTCTCTGAGGCTGGACTGAGATATAGACTTGGTCTGTTGTCTCTGAGGCTGGACTGAGATATAGACTGGGTCTGTTTTCTCTGAGGCTGGACTGAGATATAGACTGGGTCTGTTGTCTCTGAGGCTGGACTGAGATATAAACTGGGTCTGTTGTCCCTGAGGCTGGATTGAGATATAGACTGGGTCTGTTGTCTCTGAGGCTGGACTGAGATATAGACTGGGTCTGTTGTCTCTGAGGGTGGACTGAGATATAGACCGGGTCTGTTGTCTCTGAGGCTTGACTGAGATATAGACTGGGCCTGTTGTCTCTGAGGCTGGACTGAGATATAAACTGGGTCTGTTGTCTCTGAGACTGGACTGAGATATAGACTGGGTCTGTTGCTCTGAGGCTGGACTGAGATATAGACTGGGTCTGTTGTCTCTTAGGCTGGACTGAGATATAGACTGGGTCTGTTGTCTCTGATGGTGGACTGAGATATAAATTGGGTCTGTTGTCTCTGCGGCTGAACTGAGATGTAGACTGTGTCTGTTGTCTCTGAGGATGGACTAAGATATAGACTGCGTCTGTTGTCTCTGAGGCTGCATTGAGATATGGACTGGGTCTGTTGTCTCTGAGGCTGGACTGTGATATAGACTGGGTCTGTTGTCTCTGAGGTTGGACTGAGATATAGATTGGGTCTGTTGTCTCTAAGGCTGGACTGAGATATAGACGGGGTCTGTTGTCTCTGAGGGTGGACTGAGATATAGACTGGGTCTGTTGTCTCTGAGGCTGGACTGAGATATAGACGGTGTCTGTTGTCTCTGAGGCTGGACTCAGATATAAACTGGGTCTGTTGTCTCTGAGGCTGGACTGAGATATAGACTGGGTCTGTTGTCTCTCAGGCTGGACTGAGATATAGACTGGGTCTGCTGTCTCAGAGGCTGGACTAAGATATAGACTGGGTATGTTGTCTCTGAGGCTGGACTCAGATATAGACCGAGTCTGTTGTCTCTGAGGCTGGACTGAGATATAGACGGGGTCTGTTGTCTCTGAGGCTGGACTGAGATATAGACTTGGTCTGTTGTCTCAGAGGCTGGACTGAGATATAGACTGGGTCTGTTGTCTCTGAGGCTGGACTGAGATATAGACTGGGTCTGTTGTCTCTGAGGCTGGACTGAGATATAGACTGGGTCTGTTGTCTCTGAGGCTGGACTGAGATATAGACTGGGTCTGTTGTCTCTGAGGCTGGACTGAGATATAGACTGGGTCTGTTGTCTCTGAGGCTGGACTGAGATATAGACTTGGTCTGTTGTCTCTGAGGCTGGACTGAGATATAGACTGGGTCTGTTTTCTCTGAGGCTGGACTGAGATATAGACTGGGTCTGTTGTCTCTGAGGCTGGACTGAGATATAGACTGGGTCTGTTGTCCCTGAGGCTGGACTGAGATATAGACTGGGTCTGTTGTCTCTAAGGCTGGACTGAGATATAGACTGGGTCTGTTGTCTCTGAGGGTGGACTGAGATATAGACCGGGTCTGTTGTCTCTGAGGCTTGACTGAGATATAGACTGGGCCTGTTGTCTCTGAGGCTGGACTGAGATATAAACTGGGTCTGTTGTCTCTGAGACTGGACTGAGATATAGACTGGGTCTGTTGCTCTGAGGCTGGACTGAGATATAGACTGGGTCTGTTGTCTCTTAGGCTGGACTGAGATATAGACTTGGTCTGTTGTCTCTGAGGCTGGACTGAGATATAGACTGGGTCTGTTTTCTCTGAGGCTGGACTGAGATATAGACTGGGTCTGTTGTCTCTGAGGCTGGACTGAGATATAGACTGGGTCTGTTGTCCCTGAGGCTGGACTGAGATATAGACTGGGTCTGTTGTCTCTGAGGCTGGACTGAGATATAGACTGGGTCTGTTGTCTCTGAGGGTGGACTGAGATATAGACCGGGTCTGTTGTCTCTGAGGCTTGACTGAGATATAGACTGGGCCTGTTGTCTCTGAGGCTGGACTGAGATATAAACTGGGTCTGTTGTCTCTGAGACTGGACTGAGATATAGACTGGGTCTGTTGCTCTGAGGCTGGACTGAGATATAGACTGGGTCTGTTGTCTCTTAGGCTGGACTGAGATATAGACTGGGTCTGTTGTCTCTGATGGTGGACTGAGATATAAATTGGGTCTGTTGTCTCTGCGGCTGAACTGAGATGTAGACTGTGTCTGTTGTCTCTGAGGATGGACTAAGATATAGACTGCGTCTGTTGTCTCTGAGGCTGCATTGAGATATGGACTGGGTCTGTTGTCTCTGAGGCTGGACTGTGATATAGACTGGGTCTGTTGTCTCTGAGGTTGGACTGAGATATAGATTGGGTCTGTTGTCTCTAAGGCTGGACTGAGATATAGACGGGGTCTGTTGTCTCTGAGGGTGGACTGAGATATAGACTGGGTCTGTTGTCTCTGAGGCTGGACTGAGATATAGACTGGGTCTGTTGTCTCTGAGGCTGGACTCAGATATAAACTGGGTCTGTTGTCTCTGAGGCTGGACTGAGATATAGACTGGGTCTGTTGTCTCTCAGGCTGGACTGAGATATAGACTGGGTCTGCTGTCTCAGAGGCTGGACTAAGATATAGACTGGGTCTGTTGTCTCTGAGGCTGGACTCAGATATAGACCGAGTCTGTTGTCTCTGAGGCTGGACTGAGATATAGACGGGGTCTGTTGTCTCTGAGGCTGGACTGAGATATAGACTGGGTCTGTTGTCTCAGAGGCTGGACTGAGATATAGACTGGGTCTGTTGTCTCTGAGGCTGGACTGAGATATAGACTGGGTCTGTTGTCTCTGAGGCTGGACTGAGATATAGACTGGGTCTGTTGTCTCTGAGGCTGGACTGAGATATAGACTGGGTCTGTTGTCTCTGAGGCTGGACTGAGATATAGACTGGGTCTGTTGTCTCTGAGGCTGGACTGAGATATAGACTTGGTCTGTTGTCTCTGAGGCTGGACTGAGATATAGACTGGGTCTGTTTTCTCTGAGGCTGGACTGAGATATAGACTGGGTCTGTTGTCTCTGAGGCTGGACTGAGATATAGACTGGGTCTGTTGTCCCTGAGGCTGGACTGAGATATAGACTGGGTCTGTTGTCTCTGAGGCTGGACTGAGATATAGACTGGGTCTGTTGTCTCTGAGGGTGGACTGAGATATAGACCGGGTCTGTTGTCTCTGAGGCTTGACTGAGATATAGACTGGGCCTGTTGTCTCTGAGGCTGGACTGAGATATAAACTGGGTCTGTTGTCTCTGAGACTGGACTGAGATATAGACTGGGTCTGTTGCTCTGAGGCTGGACTGAGATATAGACTGGGTCTGTTGTCTCTTAGGCTGGACTGAGATATAGACTGGGTCTGTTGTCTCTGATGGTGGACTGAGATATAAATTGGGTCTGTTGTCTCTGCGGCTGAACTGAGATGTAGACTGTGTCTGTTGTGTCTGAGGATGGACTAAGATATAGACTGCGTCTGTTGTCTCTGAGGCGGCATTGAGATATGGACTGGGTCTGTTGTCTCTGAGGCTGGACTGTGATATAGACTGGGTCTGTTGTCTCTGAGGTTGGACTGAGATATAGATTGGGTCTGTTGTCTCTAAGGCTGGACTGAGATATAGACGGGGTCTGTTGTCTCTGAGGGTGGACTGAGATATAGACTGGGTCTGTTGTCTCTGAGGCTGGACTGAGATATAGACTGGGTCTGTTGTCTCTGAGGCTGGACTCAGATATAAACTGGGTCTGTTGTCTCTGAGGCTGGACTGAGATATAGACTGGGTCTGTTGTCTCTCAGGCTGGACTGAGATATAGACTGGGTCTGCTGTCTCAGAGGCTGGACTAAGATATAGACTGGGTCTGTTGTCTCTGAGGCTGGACTCAGATATAGACCGAGTCTGTTGTCTCTGAGGCTGGACTGAGATATAGACGGGGTCTGTTGTCTCTGAGGCTGGACTGAGATATAGACTGGGTCTGTTGTCTCAGAGGCTGGACTGAGATATAGACTGGGTCTGTTGTCTCTGAGGCTGGACTGAGATATAGACTGGGTCTGTTGTCTCTGAGGCTGGACTGAGATATAGACTGGGTCTGTTGTCTCTGAGGCTGGACTGAGATATAGACTGGGTCTGTTGTCTCTGAGGCTGGACTGAGATATAGACTGGGTCTGTTGTCTCTGAGGCTGGACTGAGATATAGACTTGGTCTGTTGTCTCTGAGGCTGGACTGAGATATAGACTGGGTCTGTTTTCTCTGAGGCTGGACTGAGATATAGACTGGGTCTGTTGTCTCTGAGGCTGGACTGAGATATAGACTGGGTCTGTTGTCCCTGAGGCTGGACTGAGATATAGACTGGGTCTGTTGTCTCTGAGGCTGGACTGAGATATAGACTGGGTCTGTTGTCTCTGAGGGTGGACTGAGATATAGACTGGGTCTGTTGTCTCTGAGGCTTGACTGAGATATAGACTGGATTACAGCTGACCATTGTAAACTCATGGACTCTTTCATCGTTATATGTTTGTCAAGTTCATCTGTGATTGAAGGAGTGCCAGGCCTTTTTTTACATTTTTATTCTATTTTTGATGAAAAATCATGTAAGCAAAAAGCAAATTCTTGCATCTGATCTTGGTTTAAGCTGCCTATGTGCCCTTTTAATGGCTTCCAGGTAAGAATGTGTTTGCTAAGTTCTTAGATTTCAGACTACCAGTTGAAAACCACTGACTTTGCATGGGCAGCCACTACCATGCCACATGATGCAACCATGATACTAGTAGATATACAGCCCCCGCCCATCGGGGCTTGAAGAAATAGATGGGCTGCATGTTGCTTCTACGCAGAGCTGAAATCGACCCGCACACGAGTACTGGTAAAACGCTTAGTGGATGTAAGCCAGCCCAGGCAAAGCGGTGCGACTCGGCCTGTCCCTATTGGTTTCATTGGGCAGTAGGGCTTGAGAAGTCATTTCATCTCAAGGTCCGGTAAAAGTCCCACAAAATTGGAAGCAACCTCTCCAAAATGACCTTTACAGTGTTGACGGGGACGTTAAACCTCAAATCAAACAAACAAAAACAAACTAGTAGACATAATCTTGAAGGGACATAGCACAAATTAAAATATCTTAACCTGTAGGAAAATAAGAGAAGGCAATGATCACTAATCTATACTACTACGCAACACCTCCCATCAGAGACTGTCTTCTAGAGAGAAGGAAAATGCATGCACTTTTACTATTTTAGTCTTCCACTGCAATTTGAAAACTGATTTTATGCATAATCTATCTAACCCCAGGCTCTTAAAGTAAAGTAAAGTAACATTACATAATGTAACGCAATGTACACCTGCTGTGGACAAAAAATGTTCAATCTCCTGTGAAATTCCTTTCAATTAATCTCTTTGCTTCAAGTTAATTTGACAAGCAACTGTCATTCATTGAATAATTCTAAAACTGAACTAGAGCGCGCAGTCGATGGCAAGCCATCGCAAATCCCCACGTTTTCTCCACTGTTATTGCATTTTGAAGAAATTGGGTCAAAATTTGACCTTTTGACCCCTCCCCAGGGCCCCTGGGGGCGGGGACAAAAAAAAATGTGCTCTTGCGCAAGCCATTCATGTAAGCAACTCGCATACCAAATTTGGTTGAATTCCGGCTAACGGTTTAGGAGGAGATAGCCGGACAGACAGACAGACAGACAGACAGACAGACAGACAGACGGACGGAGAGACGGATGGAGGCGATAACAATATCCCCACTTTTTTTTGAAAAACGTGGGGATAATCAAGCAATTGATTGGTCTCTTTCTGATTGACATTGATGTATTTTGATTGGACAATGCTGGAGCTGCGATGAAATGTACACCACCTTGCGTTTTGAATTTATTTCTGTCTGGCAGTTGACTGACAAGAGGTTAGGATATATTGAATGATGTTGCAAATCAAAATGAAATGAAGCCCATCAAAGTTTGAACGGTTTTGTGTCCACAGGTATAACAAGAAATGTGTAAGTAAGTATTAAAGTAAAGGCTTTATTTAACAAGCTTTACAAATTAAGTATACTTCCATGAGGCCCTCACTTATATATACAGTAAAATTCCGCTATTAAGACCACCTCAAATTAAGACTAAATCTGCTTTTAAAAGCTTATTTAGTAGGTTTCAGTTATTCTTTCTTTGTGTTTTCTGCATACAGTGTCCTCTGGTCAGAGACCACCTTTGGGACTGTTCAAAAGTGGTCTTAAAGACCACTTTTGAACAGTCCCAAAGGTGGTCTTAATATAAGAATTTTACTGTATATTTATCTGTTTCAGGGGAGATTGCTTATAAAGTTCATAATCTGGATAAAGACATGAACTTATTCCAAGTTACCGATGGCAACTACTACCTCAAGGCCTTGACCTCTGAGACTCAAGATGATATGACTGACTGCAGGATGTACAAGAGCAAGGTCAAGGCCAAGAATTTGATTCATTCATCAGAAGCTTTTACAAAAGTCATAGGTGAGTAAATTGAAAGCATACATCACGTGAATAAGCCCCCGCCCATTGGGGCTTGAAGAAATAGATTGGCTGCATGATGCTTCAACGCAGAGCTGAAACCGACCCGCACACTAGTACAGGTTAACCAAATAGATGATCTAAGCCTGCCCAGGCAGTGCGGTGCGAGTCGGCCCGTCCATGCTTATAAGCCCTATTGGTTTCATCGGGCGGCAGGGCTTGAGATGTCATTTTATCTCAATGTCGGGTAAAAGTCCAACAAAATTGGAAGCAATGTCTCCAAAATGACCTTTAAAGTGTTGACGGAGATGTTTTCAAATCGGATTCCTTTGTTATGACCTTTATGCTGTATATTTTAATGGAGGTTTAACAACCCCATAAACACTAGGTCATTCTGGTGACGCTGCTTCCAATTTTCCCTGGGACTTTTACCCAGCATTGAAATGTAATGACACCTCAAGCTCTGCCGCCAGAACAAAGGATAATAGGGTCCAATTGTTCAAAGCATTGATAGCTTAGGTCGAAATGTTAACTGTTCTGGCAAGTACAATATCTAATATAGCAGTATTTTTGTTGAGAAAATGTGAGAAGCTTTTGCAAATGCAAAAGCAAGTCACATTTTTTCCTCAAAAATATTTGTATATTTGCTATATTAAATGATCAAGTTATAACAAACTTTTAACTGAAGACATTGTTACTTTGATCAACTGCCAGAACATTTTTGCATAGGCATGTTACCAAAAGTAGTAACACCTTTTTTTTCATTGACTTGATTTTTCTTTGTTCCAGGAACTGACAAAATAGACCAGATGCTAAGTAAATGTGGTGATATAAGAAACACAAAGCTCACCAAGTCTCGTAGAAACAATGACTTTGTTGATCCTACCTCCGACACATTTAACTACAACTTGGTGAAGAATAAGCCGTTCAAGGGAGACTTCCATACTGGTGCACCAAGTGGAGCTGGGAGCCATTTTGCCATCTATCCAGGAACTAAATGGTGTGGCTATGAGAATGTGGCAGCAAATATGGAGGACCTGGGTATGAACATATTTACATTACCTATATGGGGTCGGTTGTTTGTCAAGCAATTCAATATTATTAACTCTTATCATGCTGTTCACGACAACCCTTATCTTTGGAAACAGTGTAGATTCAGATCAGATGGCTTCTGAAGAATGCCGACTGTTTGGCATTTGGTTTATGAATTTGTAGCAATAAATTGCATCAAGTAATTTGATTGGTTGATAGACACAATGGGTGTGGCTTAAATGAATATTCAGTAAGAGAAGGGTTAAGCATAAAATCTCTTTTCAGCTAAAGTCCACCTGACTATTACTGACTTGTCGGAAAAATGTTTATTTATAGAAAATAGCCTCTGTGAGGTCCCAGTGTTGCCTAAGAGGTTTATCCATTAAAATCTGGACTGGAATCATGGGTTGTGCTTGGCAAACAGTGTAGACCCAGATCAGATGCTGCAGAATGCAGTGTCTGATCAGGGTCTACACTGTTTGGTTAAAAATCTTGAATTTAAGGGTTCAACAAAACAGTTCAAGTGAAAGTCCAGGACTGTTGTTCCAACCTACACTCAGAGACATTCAACCCACCAGCACTCTCGGTGCTTTGTTTATTTGGTCAATAGGTTTGTCAGTCAAATTTGCTAATGTCCATGTGACAATCATTGGCTATGCAAAAAGGGTTTTTTAGCACTATAAATCCAACAAAATTCAGAGACTTTCAGGACTTGCTGTAGTTCTAAAATTTTAACAAATTTGTTTCACAATCCAGCAAGGAGTTCAAAAAGGGCAGATGGTATGGCAAACAGTGTAGCCCATAAAGATAACGAGGCTTTGAACCACTGAGCCCAGAATGTTTAACTACAGTACAAATCCTAAACGTTTGGACATCTAAAGGACCCTCCTTCATGAGCAGTCTGATCTGGGTCTGCACTGTCTGCTTAAACCTGTCTGTTCCAATACTTAGGATCATTACGGTAGTTGGGGTAACAATTATATTTATAGCCATGCTATTCTTGTACATGTGACATAAAAGGGTTTCTGTAAAATCTGGACTGACTCATGCACTGGGACATTGGCAAACAGTGTAGGCAGACAATTCATATGAAATGTCAAGCAAACAGATTTGTGCCTTTCTTGCTCAATGACACATACCTGTGACAATTTTTTTGACTGTATGAGGGAGATTTGCCATTGTGATGATGGAGATGTAAAGAATATATAGGGAAATTATCTGTTAAATTGAGGGAGACTCCAAAATTTTACTAAAATTTAGCATAAATTGGGCAAAAATTTGCATCAAAATGAGGGAATCTCCCTCCTGATGAGGGAGGTGTCACAGGTATGATGACATGATTTCGCTGATATTATTACGATGTTGTTTTTTTTTTCCCAGGTGTCCACAACTTGACTGACTCATGTTGCCGAACTCACGACCATTGTCCGTATTACATTGACAGATTTGAGACAAAATTTCACTACTATAACTATCATCCCTGGACTGTGAGCTACTGTGACTGTGATCAACATCTCTTTCAATGTTTAAAGGTATGGTAGTCCTGCTGAATAAATTAATTTTGCCACGCCCATTTCCATCTACAGCCAATCAAATTCCTTGATATAATGAAAAACTGGGCAGATTCTAATAGATGGCTTCTTCAGATTCAGATAGCGTCTTCAGTAGCCATCTTGGTCCAGTTAGAAGCCTCCATGATGTAGTGGTTACGCTGCTAGCCTTGTAAACCAGGGGTCGCAGGATCGATCCCTGGCTTCTCCAGACTTTCTTAAAGGTATGGTGGTCATACTTGTCCTTATCCTGCTGAATAGATTAATTGTGCCGCACCCTTTACTGACTAAAGCCAATCAAATTCCTTGATTTATTGAAAAACAGTGCAGATTCTAATCCAATGGCTTCTTTAGAATCAGATAGCTTCTTCAGTAGCCAGCAGGGCCCAGTTGTTCAAAACTAATGATAAACTAAGTTAGTTAACGAATTGTTGGAACTTTGATCTTTTAAAGGTGCATTATTGAGCTGTCGGGAAAAAAGTGCTTAATTTTTTTTTTACATATATCGGGTATTTTTTGTTTAAATAATACAAATGAATGAGTTTTATGTAATATTGCGAACAATTATGATCACAGGTTAAGTTTTATGAGACGGTTTTCCTAACTATGCTACGAACACAGTTAGTCTATTTTTAATTTCGCGACAAAACTACAACGCGCATGAATAATGACGTCATGCGGTAAATACCTAGAAAGGTATGCAGGGATCATCTCAACATCGTTACACACAATTGTTGTGACAGAAATCGTAGATCGTAGTATAGTGAAATTCTTTTAAACTTTTTATGCGAATTCCAATGTGTAAAATGGAATGAAATTCCGTCTTTCTCTCTCTCTCTCTTTCTCTCTCTCTCTCTCTCTCTCAGCATGCCATGGCGTACACGTTCCCCAGTGCTCTCTCTCTCTCTCTCTCTCTCTCTCTGAAAGTGCTATGGCCAACATGTTGCTAAGTTTTTTTCTCTCACTCATTATGGGCTAAATGTTGAAACAGCGGGTCAACATCGGGCAGACAGCGATACGACGTCGCCATGTCGTATCGCTCTCGGTCAGACGCACCGTTCATGCGATTTACTCTCTCTCTCTCTCTCTCTCTCTCTCTCTCTCTCTCTCTCTCTCTCTCTCTGTGGCCTTCATGTTGCTCATTCGTCTCTCTCTCTCTCTCTCTCTCTGGCCTTCATGTTGCTCATTAGTCTCTCTCTCTCTCTCTCTCTCCGTGGCCTACATGTTGCTCATTGCTTTCTTATCGTGGCCTACATATTGTCCATTCTCTCTCTCTCTCTCTCTCGCTCTCTCTCTCTGAAAGTGTTTTTGTTTGATTTGAGGTTTAACGTCCCCGTCAACACTGTAAAGGTCATAAGATCATTTTGGAGACGTTGTTTTCAATTTTGTGGGACTTTTACCCGACATTTGGATGAAATGACATCTCAAGCCCTGTCGCCCAATGAAACCAATAGGGTTTATTAGCGTGTACGGTCCGCCTCGCACCGCGGTTCCTGGACAGGCTTAGATCGTCTAAGCGGTTTACCAGTACTAGTTTGTGGGCCGGATTCAGCTCTGCGTGGAAGCATTTTGCAGCCCATATATTTCTTCAAGCCCTTATGGGCTCTGAAAGTGCCATGTCCAACATGTTGCTCAGTGTTTTTTTTTTTCTCTCTCTCTCTCTCTCTCTCTCTCTCTCTCTCTCTGTCTCTCTCTCTCTCTCTCATTATGGGCTAGCGCACCACATTGGGCCAACATCGGGCCGACAGCGATACGACGTCGCCATGTCGTATCGCTGTCGGCCCGACGTAGGCGTAGTTCAGATGATTCACACACACACACACACACCATTACCTACATGCTGCTCATTAGTCTCTCTCTCTCTCTCTCTCCTTCTCTCTCTCTCTCTCTCTCTCTCTCTCTGGCAGCGTTGTCAAACTTAGTTGCAGAGATGAATGCCTTGACCTGCTCCATCCTTCGAATGAGGATGTAAGGTGAAAATCTTGATCCTGCCCAAACAGCACCAAAAAGATTGTTTTTCTTCTACACTGTTTTTGTAGAAGTAAAAGCCATACAGGGCTAATGTTATTTGTTAACGGTATAAGACGGAAAATAAATATTCTATGTATATATCGTCGGGCCGATGCTTGACTGACATTCTACGCTGACTGGGTGTCTTCCATTAAAGTTAAAGACCCCTACCTCAGTTTAGTTTTGTATTGGACTAACGGCCCAGTCAACACTATTTTATGTCATTTTTGAGCCGGTCAGTTTACCTGTCCACACTTTTCCTGGGCAGGCTTATACGTAAAGCCACGGTCACAAATCACTATTCGATCCCCGCCCGACTACTCGGGGACTGCGATGGGGTGAGATTGGGCTGGAGTCCGGTCAGCGTCCCGCCGGATGTTTGGGCGTCGGTGGTGGTCGGGAGGGGCCCGGTTAAATTTTAACTCGTAGTTAAAATTCTCCACGAAAACTCACCGACTTCTAGGTCGGCGGCACATCGATAAAAGTCGAGCAGAGCTCGTACCGACGTCTAAGTCGATGGCATCGGCTGGCATCCGGTAGTCGTAAAGCGGACCCCGACCAATCAGATAATCGGGCAGTAATCGGCCGAGGCCCGACAGATGATCAAGCGGAATCCGCTGGACGAATCCCGGTTTCGACTGGCGCCGCTCGATCGCTGATTGACGCTCGACTATATAAGGGCCCGATCTCCGATGGGTGCCAGTTTCTAGCAGACCAGTAGGGAGCATTGTACAAAAACGTTTGATAACTGCCCATGCAAAGGACGGTACACGATCCATTGCTTCATCCACCATCAGCGGTAGCAGTTCTTCTCCCGCACACAAGGTTGCAAAGACCACATTGGCACGGTGCCGAGCCCTAAGCAGCCACTCCTGTAACCTGCGGATCCTTTCCTGGGGTGACGGTAGGTGCAGTGGTGGGATAAGAGGCATCTTGTTCCGCTTTTCTTCGAAAGTTTTCCTCGACGTCAAGAAAAAGGATGTTCACCCACCAACAGAGCTGACCCATTTGTTGTATAGGCAGGAGAGGATGCAGTTTATATACCCCTGAACAACTGGACAATTCCCGGCTGGGGTAAACCCGTCCCTTGTCCGGCGGCCGGGAACTGGGCGGACATCTGCGGAACATCGACCGATGCTCGGGGACTAGTAACAATCGCCGGGTATACGGTCGGTAACCTGCAGTGCACCGGCCTATTTCCGCCCGGCGTATACGCCGATGCTTCCCCGCAAAACTTAGGCTGACACCGCCCGATTCCCGGCGGATGTGTCTCTAGGCCCCACACGGCATACTTTTTGCCAAAACCGAGCCAGACACCCATTTCTCGGCTTGGACTGCTCGGCCGACCACAACGTATAGTATAGCTCGGCCGGGGTACGCCAAATTTGTGACCGAGGCATCAGCAGTTAACCAGTACAGTGCACACTCTTTCGCCACTGACAACTGCCCTTCTTGAATCAGCGGATGCCCAGTGGTAGAGAATGGCCGTGGAAAATATTTCATGATCTATCTCCACGAAAGAATGTTGCCGACCCGGCAGGTACCGAACACGCGCCTTTCTGATCACCAGTCAGACGTTCATCCGACCGAGGTACTGAGGCCGATGATTATCATACGAGATATTTTGGCCAGCAATAATCAAGTGTATATAAATGTAAAGTGCAGATAACTCCATGTCAACAGACATACAACGTCTAAACAACGTCCAAGTCAACAGACATACAACGTCTAAACAACGATGCATTGACGCTGACGCAGCAAAGTCGATGCAACAACGAAATTGACATAGCGTGTAGCATCGGCTCCGGAACTTGTTACTCAAAAGTACCAGATTAATGTGGAAAATGATCATACCGACGGTAACGGGCCTCCGTGGCCTAGTGGTTAAGAGTGCTGACTCTTGATCATTAGGTCTCTCACCGCTGTGGTTCGAGTCTCGCTCGGGTCATATGTGAGACGCCAAGTTCTGCAACGGAAGGTAAGGTGGTTTTTCTCCGGGTCCATCTCTGATTAACGATCGCTCGATACGGGTGAAATAATCTTGAAAGGGCCGTAAAACCAAAACAAAAAAAAAATAAAATAAAAAAATACGGACGGCAGGTAATGACCTAATTTGGCGTTATTACGTAAAGCTAGAACCTAAAACCACTTCCCATCACGTGAACAAGTCCGTGAAATTAAGACCCCACTAAACCCCATTTTATATAAAGAAAACTGGGGTTTACGGGGAATAACATTAATTTCCTTAGTTCTGCTCCAAGACATAGGCTGTGGGTACTCGTTAGAACCGCCTCAATGAGGCGGTTCTAACGAGCATCCAAAACCTATGTTTGGAGTATAAATAGGAAAAATATCACAAATCTTCATCAGAAAAAGATGCCTTTTTTAAGGTTTGAGAAATTTACTATATCCCACGGATGTGTTATCCTAATGCCATATTAACTGAACTTATTTTCTCTGAAATTCTTGTGCCGACATTTTGGAAAGCTTTGAAAAGGTTTGAGGGTCACTGACGAGGCCTTATTGGCCGAAACTAGCTATTCTGGCCCAGAAAACATGTACACTCCATATGTTCCAGTTTTGTGGTGCATTCCTTGCTTCCAAAGGATATACACTTTCGGATGAGTCTTTAAACCTAGGTCCCGTCTCCGTATGGCCTTAGCTGTTGGTGGGACGTAAAACTCAAACACTTTCTCACTCACTCACTCACTCACTCACTCACTCACTCCAAAGGATAGCCATTTCTAGAACATATTTAACGTCACTATAGCTGGTGTCTGGGAATGTGTGGAGGTCGTAAAATGTCTCCCTGCCCAACATCATAGTGTAGTTTATATTTTCTTGCCCTTCCAGTGGTGAATTTTGAAATTTTTGAGGGTCACTGATGAGGCCTAATTGGGCAAAACTAGCTAGTCTGGTCCAGAAAACATGTACACTCCATATTTATCCCCACGTTTTTCGAAGAAAAGTGGGGATATTGTTATCGCCTCCGTCTGTCCGTTCGTCCGTCCGTCCGTCTGTCCGGCTATCTCCTCCTACACCGTTCATTGGAATTCAACCAAATTTGGTGTGTGAGTTACATACATGAATGGCTTCTGCAAGAGCACATTAATTTTTGGACCAGCCCCCAAGGGTCCCGTGAAGCGGTCAAAACGTGGGGATTTGCGATGGCGCGCCATCGACTGCGCGATCTAGTTTACAGTTTTGTGGTGTATTCCTTGTTTCCAAAGGACAACCCTTTCTAGAACATATTTTAGAAGTAAGTAGATGAGAGAAAGTACAAAAAGGGGACAGGGAATTATTGAAAGGTTGTGTGAGTGCTTTTCAGTTTAGACAACATGTACGATAGAAGTTGGTCTTCTGTCTTTCTCGACTGGTAGGCGAGTATCTCTAGCAATGTTAATAATAAGACGATTCATTACGATAACAGGTCCGTGCAATGAACGCCCCTTTAACCCCAACTTTATAGAGAGAGAACTGGGGGTTACAATATTTTGTAACTGAGTACACAATTTGCTGCGTCAGCGTCAATGCATCGCAGTGATGTTGCATTGACGTTGACACGACGTTGTTTAGACGTTGTATGTCTGTTGACATGGAGTTATCTGCACTTTATGTTTACATACACTCGATTATTGCTGGCCAAAATATCTCGTATGATAATCGTCGGCCTCAGTACCTCAGTCGGATGCGCGTCTGACTGGGTATACAATATTTTTCTCATTCCTGCTCCATGACATACGCCGTGGGTACTCGATAAAACCACATCACTGCGGCAGTTCCAACGAGCACCAACAACCATGTTTGAAGCATAAATGAGAAAACTATCACAATTTTTCACCAGAAAAGTAAATATTGTTAAGATATGAAAGAATGCACAAAGTCATACGGGTGTAACATCGTATTGGCTAATAGACGATGATAATCAATTTGAAAAAAAAAAAAAAATAATAATAATAATAAAATTCTTTCATGGGAGAGCAGAAAACAAACTGTAGTAACAATATACATGTATTTTCTACAAGATGTGCCTTTTATAGCTAATGGTACAAGTCTACTGCACTATATGTGTGGCAGATAGTCGACGGAAAACAGAACCCTGACACCAAACATAAACATTAAGTCGGAATAGGCCTCATGAATCATCAATGTTTGGGTAAAAGTAGTTATATGTAGAACATAGAAGTGTAGGCAATGATCAGGAATCGACACAATTTACCCACAGCTCCCACCAGAGTTACCAAAGGGGAAAGAAACACAAACACGAAACAACAGACCCTAATGGAAACATCAATAGCGGAAAGCCAAAAGGACAGTTACTTTTCCACAAAATGGCCAATTCGATATCCAAAACAAAATAAAATAAGTGATACAAACACTCAAAGACAAACCATAACAAAAATAAACAACGACAGAAGAACCGCCTTGGAGCGGTCAGTGAAACGAATTCCACTGGGCTGGGCGAGAGAGGGGCTTTAATCTTAAAGAATTTATCTAACCTGTTGTTTATGAGTGAAATGTATCTCTCGCTAAGCACTTTATTCATAGAAACCAATTTGTTTTCGTATATACAATATTTTGCTAAAACAGAGAGAGAGAGAGAGAGAGAGAGAGAGAGAGAGAGAGAGAGAGATGTAATTGACCACTTCTGCTTTACCACCGTGTGAAAATAGTATTTTACGATCCTCTAGCGATATTTCTGGATTTACATTTGTGGTCAACCATGATTAAAGTTCAGTCTAAAACGTTCTTACTTTTGGGCATCTAAGAAATAAATAATGGATTTTTTCTGGTTGTTCATTACAGTAACTACAACCCTGATTTTATTAATTTTAAATAGAAATGAATGTGTTACTAAATTTTTATTATTGATTTTGTATTGAAAGTCGCGTAGTTTTGTCTCGTGAAATGTCTTTAATGCTCTTTTTCCACTTTATCTCCTATCTCCGTTTGCCATTTTGTTTGTGTAATGTATTCGTTTACTCTAACCAAAATATCATAAATAGTCTACTCCCTTTCTTTGAACTAATCAAGTCTTGAAAGTATATGTTACAAACTACATTTTGTTTAAATTTAACAGCAAATACACGATTCATGTGAATTTGATCTTTTCATACTTACAAGATACAAGATACAAGAAGCTTTATTTAAAGTCGGTTTTTACAACATGAGAACACTAGCTATACAGCTATTTACCGACAAATAACCAAAAGCTTAACATTAATTAACAAACAACCTGTGGATAGAAATGGCATGATTAAGACGAGAGTTAAGGCAAGAAGGCATAAATGGCGATTAAAACTACAACTAGAAAGCAAGCTATGATTATGAAATAAAATTGGTACATGTATGTTAATATTATAAAACAACATAAAACTCACAAAACAAAACAGTAAATGATACATAAAAAGCACAGAACACTAATATAGACGTTAAATAATACACAGACATGTAGATGTGTTACACCGAGATCAGTCAAGCATGCCAAAAGTTAATCTTGGCTCAGTGAAAAGTCAGCAAAAAAAAAAAAAAAAAAAAGAACTGCCATTGGAGACTGAATAACATGCTTGACTGAGCTCTTGTAACCACAAAGACAAATAACAAGATTAAACACTGCAACAATTTACAATACAGGACATAAACATGTATTACCAGACTATGTACACATAGAACATCTACAGGACGAGCCAGTCCAGGTCCGGATCAGCCCTGTGAATTCTTTGAAATTCTCTACCAGTCTGATATGATTTGGAAGGCTGTTCCAGACCTGAGCAGCCTCATACCTGAAAGATCTCTTACCGTACATAGTAGTTCGGACAGTCGGCACTTCTGCTGTATTTTGGTACCTGAAAGAATATGAGTTATTCTTTAATGAAACTAAGTCATGTAGGTATGCAGGAGACAATTTGTGAATGCATTTGAAAGTTTCTATTGCCATTGTTCTGAGCCGAGAGAGGTGTAATGTTGGCATATTAGCTTTATTCAAAAGGTCTTCATATGAGGCATTAAAATCATTAAAGGTTATTCTCAGGGCTCTGTGCTGCAGTTTCTCAAGTTTTTCATTGTTTGCTTGACTACAGAAGTGCCATACCAACGGACAAAAATTAAAATTTGATCGAATAAAAGACTTGTATATTACAATCTTACTTAAAGGGTTTAAAAATTTGCTGAGCCTTAAAAGAACATTCAGTTGCCGTGCAGCTTTTTTACACATCACAGAAATTTGGTGGTTAAAATTCAACATAAAATCAATTTCAATTCCTAAAAGTTTTACATGGTCATCACATTTTATTTCTGATCCACAGATGTTAAAACTTGGCAGTGCTTGAGACGTCTTCTTTCCTACAGCTATGGCCTGGAACTTATCGGGATTTGCCTGCATTTGGTTAAAATTGAACCAATCGATAAGAATTTTGCTTTCCGTTTCCAGGGTAGATTTTAAATCCGCCACAGTAGAACTATGATGAGACAAAGTATTGTCATCAGCATAGTTATACAGTGTGGAGTTATTAATAAAATAGAATATATCATTTATAAAAATATTAAAAATAAGAGGGCCAAGTATAGATCCCTGCGGGACTCCCTTAATGGTTCCTAGCCATGAGCTGCAGGTCTGACCAATTTTAACCTGTTGTTTGCGGTCTGTTAAATAGCTGCCCAGAAGAGAACACGCCTTGTCCGACAGCCCATAAGCACGCAACTTGAGAAGCGTGAGATCATGCGGCAGACAATCAAATGCCTTAGACAAGTCCATGAGTATTGCTGCCACATGATCCCCCCCATCAAGCGCGTGCTTCCAGTCTTCTATAAGGCGCAGGAGGGCTGTCTGACAGCCATATCCAGATCTGAAAGCTGACAAATATTCATGAAATAAGTTGTTAAAATAGCACACTAATTGTTCATTTAAAATCTTCTCAAAAATTTTAGACATGGTTGGTAAAATACTTACAGGTCTATAGTTCTTTACAATAAAAGGGTCATCTTTTTTAAAAACTGGTGTAACCTGCGCTAGTTTGAGATTATCTGGGAACTGGGATGTTAAAATCATATTATTTACAACATTACTTACAGGCAAAGATATAGAGTCTGCAGCACATTTCAGTATTTTTGGAGGGATACAGTCAATGCCTGTGGCTTTTTTCGGATCCAGGGCTTTCAGATGTGTTTTGATCTGTTTTTCAGAAACCAATTCAAAATCAAAACTTGGACCAAGCTGGCACTTAGTATAGATCCGTTCGATACTAGGGTGATTTTCATTAACTGGAGTGGTATTTGAGATTCCAATGTTTTTTGCGATATTTATGTAGAAATCGTTGAATGTGCTGCAAACTTCTTCTTTGTTCGAGATGAGTGTATCATTATCTTTTAGAATAATACCATCAGAATTCTTAAGAAGTTGTTTTGATGATAAAAACGGTTTAATTGTCGGCCAGAAATCCTTGGATTTTGGCCCTCCACCACATCTTTCCATGAAATACACTTGAATAGAGTCACGCTTAATTTTGTTTTTTTGATTTCGAAGATATTTATATCTGTTCCAATTAGAATCTGATCTGTTTTTCAAAAAGGCATTATGGGCTTGACGGGTTTTGTAAATAATTTTCCTATAGTCTGAATTCATATATGGTGGAGGGTTTTTCCTTGGATATTTCTGTTTAATTGGAGCGTGGTCATCAATCACTTGTCTGAGAAGAGTTTCGTGTGCCCAGTACACATCATTCACATCATCAAAGACATGTGCAACATGAAAGGGCACATTCAGGAGTTCATCATTGAACTTCTGTTCTTCAAAGTTCTTGTAGCTCCTGAAAGTGACCCTTTTCCTTTTGATTGGCTGCACATACTCCCTGATGGACGTAAAGATCATGCTGTGACAGTCACTTATGCTACAGTTTAATACAGTTGTATTGCATAGAAGATTGCTCGAGTTGGTCAGGATTAAATCAATTAGAGATGGTGCATAATTTTTTGTGAAACAAGTTGGCCGTTGTATAAGGTTTACAAGATTAAAAGTATCAAGGATATTCACAATAGGTTTCTTTTTATCCTCCTTCATCATGTCGTAGTTCATGTCACCATAAACCACCACGTGATCAAAGTGGATAAACATACGGTCTAATGTGGTTGACATGTCAGCATCAAATGATGTATCGCTCATAGCAGGGGGTCTGTAACTACACAGAATGCCCCACTTACGTTTATCCAGCGAGAGTTCGTAACAGATGGTTTCAACATTTTCGCACTCTAAGTCAGTTCTTCTCTTTATTGGCAGATCAGAACGCACAAACGTCATGATTCCACCACCATGCCTGTTTCTGTCTCGTCTGTCCATCTTATAACCCTGCACTGAAAATAAATTGTCATTAAAAGAGCTGTCTATTTTGGTTTCTGCAAAAGTGACAATGTCAACAAGTTGGTCATCAAATAGTTGTCTCATTTCATGAAATTTGTATCGAATACTATTTATGTTCAGATAACCAATAAGGGGTCTTTTCCTGTTAATATTTCTTAAGTTTTTCACATCAACAAAAATGTCAAAGTTTGAAGAACTGTTTAATGATTCATCTGAGTCAGGAGATTCAATGTTAATATCATGAACACTGCCATTATTATTTGGCAAGGGGGTGTAACTCTCCTCCTCTTCGTCGTCTGAGGGAATGAAACTGTCATTGACACTGGAAGGGTTACAATGAGTTGCATCCCTGACTTCATCTCCTTCAGAACAAGGGGCATGATTACACTCTGGGGTTTGCAATACTACATTAGATGAATGTCTCTGGTCCGGTGCAGTTACAGGAGTATGAACTACCCAGGGTGTAGTATTGTTAAGGTGTGATTCAGTTTCCTCAAAGTAAGAGTCTGTGAATACCAGGTGTAGACATGGTCTACAGAACCATTTGTCGTCGCTATGTTCTAGCATCCGGTATTCGGACGGGGAAATGTCATAACATTTAATATGTACCCATGTTAGGCAGTTATCGCATTGCAACGCCCTGTGATTTTTTGCGACAGGCCTTTTACATGATCCGCATGGATACTTTACAGGTCCGGGATTTAGCGCTACATCCCCACAGAGGGCTAGGAGTGTCAGTTTATAAAGTTTCCTAAATTGCACTGTGGAGCTTTTGAATTTTCTAACGTGACTTAGTTGGTAATATATTCCTGTAATAGGATCTATGTCCCTATTTGGTATGCATGTTAAGTTGCATAGTGGAATCTGATTGTCACTATCAGTGTTTAGCTTGGATTGGTATGGAGCTGTGCATCCCAACACTGATTTTGGGTTTATGTCATAGAATAATGGGGAAGTTTCAAACAAATGGTGCGTAAACTCAACATCAGGTTTGTTTGTACTATTGATAAAGCACCATAAAGTGTCTGTCTCACGTACAGTTGTCCTCACTAGTGTGTAGAGGAGTAAGACTCTCATAAATTGTTCCATTTTTTTCTTCACACACTGGAAGTCAATCCGGGTTATGTGGATGCTACCTTTATAAGGTAACCATATAGGTGCATTCGTCTGATGATCCAGATCACTGAGCTAAAAATAGCTCCAATGCTATTGGCATGTCTAACGTGCAGTCTTTGTTGTGGGAGAATACAACAACAAGAAAGTTCTCCTCGAGATACTTGAGAAATACTACATGGTGGTAGTCTAAAAATGTGGCCCTTATATCATATTTCGCCTTTAACTGTTCAAAACTATAAAATACCACTTCCTCACTAGTAAGATATCGCACCTATTTCTTAAAAACAATTTCCCATTACCAATGTGGTCTTTATGTCATAATGGGCATATAAGAATTTGCTTTAGGTTTTCTACGGGGACAGGTTTACAAAATTCCGACAAGCAGAAAATCCTTCAAAAAATGGATTTTTGTAGGTTGAAACTAAATTTCGCCGCATAAGATTTGGTTTGGACATACCTTATGATCACAAAATACTCAACAGCCTGGGAGCGCAGATCCTGTGACACTCATGTGATTCTGCTTGTTTATGACCTTACCAGATCATGATTAAATGGTCAACAAATAGATCTTATCTTGGGTTTAGCATGACCTTTGGCTAGGTGAATCACATGAAGCTTCTTCGCAAGCTACTGGTACATGGATTAACTATCCAGTGAATTAAGTCTTTTCTGACTGAGAGAAGTCAGACAGTTGCACTTGAATGTGAGTACTCAGATGAGGTTCCAGTTACTTCAGGTGTACCACAAGGATCAGTTCTAGGCACAATATTATTGTTATTATACCTTAACGACCTACCCGACAATGTGTGGTCCCTGGTTCGCCTATTTGCTGGTGACACTGGGGTGTACCTGACCATAATTCTCCCTGATTATTCGGTCACCCTCCAGAGGGACTTAGACCGCCCCATCATAGAATCTCACTGGGCCATGGAATCAAAACATAGAAAGGCGGCATAATGCTGCGTTTTACCAGATCTGCACTTCTTGTTTAAAATGCTGGTATTTAAGTGTTAAACTAACAGTTTCAGATTACAACTAGGATGAAAATTATTTTAGCTGCCCTTTATATTACAGCGAAAGTAACCTTTTGTGAACGGAAAAGAAATTTATGAAAGTACTTTTATCTCAGGACATCTTAAGTTTCCTCAATACATTTGCACAAGAAAAATATAGATGAAAGATTTGCAAGTTGATTTTCCCCAAAATATAATCCTGATTTCCGTTTAAAAATCCATGTCCCACAAGAAAAAGGTTTGGAGGTATAAACGGTTATTACAGCAAGTACTTTCTTGCATTAGCAACATCCCTGTGCCTTTGAAAATAAATGAAATTCTGTATTTTTCACTTTTACCAGGAAAAAAGGAAACCGCTTTATAGACTTTTTAAAAGTTACTAAAACAGCTGCAGATCAATAGTTCACATCAAATATTAACGACTCGGTCAAAGCTTTCTATCAAAAAGGCTACCTGAATTGAAAACCAGATTTTTTTGACATGTTTATTCTCGATGGGCGCCATCATCTCCTTTTCTTGCGGTAAATCTGAAATGCTGAGATTTCATCAATTATGCCTTCCACATTTTATTTTCTCCATCATCAATGAAAATACCTTGAAAAGTCAGCTATGTAGCCTTCTTCCTGCGTATACCATAATGAAATCGCCTATCTTGGAAGCCTGTCATCACTGATAAATTAGTGTAGCTGTCAAATTGAAGAGATTTCCATCTTGCCAAATGCAAAAACGTATTCATACGCCTTGGAACTAATTTCCCACCAAAAAAACAATAGTACACCATTGCTTTAAATTTAAAACATAATATTCATATTTGAAACTGTCTTGCGCCTACTTTCACATACTTTCTAACATAATTTGTTCGTTAATTCATGAATAGTATGCCTTCATTTCTGAACTAGTTTCTACGTGTAACATTGTCCTGTTTGTGTTGTTCACCCCTGTTCCCAAGTAAACAAGTTGAAAAGGGTAGATTTCTTTTTTAACTTCTTTCAGCAAAACATATTAAAAGTATTGGGCTTCTATGAAATTTTACCAACCCGCACATTGGTAAGTAGGTGACACAACAAATCATTAATTGGATTAGATAAATATGTCCAAACATCAATTATTTGTTTATGGTGACTCATGTGAACAGAAAACAGCGTGCTTTTGTTAATGGTGAATCTTCAGTATGGGCGCCAGTTTTGTTTGGAGTCCCACAAGGGACTGTTCTTGGTCCTCTATTGTTCTCCCTGTACATCAATGATATTTCCTCTGACATTGACTCAGAAATAAGACTTTTCGCAGATGACTGTGTTTGTTACCGGGAAATTAGAGATACAGATGACTCATTGAAACTTCAGGCTGACATAGATGGATTAGGATGTTGGGCCCGAAAATGGGGCATGAGATTTCAGCCAGTTAAATGCAATATTATGCAGATAACAAGGAAGAGATCTAATAAAGTTGAGGCTTCTTACACTTTAGAGGGAACGGTCCTCGAAAATGTGAATTCCATTAAATACCTTGGTGTGACAATCACTCACGATTTGAGATATGCAATATGTGTACAAAGGCGAATAGAACTCTTGGATTCCTGAGGCGAAATCTTCATCAGTGTCCCCAGGATGTGAAAGAGACAGCATACAGGGGACTTGTTCGCCCAATCTTGGAATATGGTAGTTGCATCTGGGACCCAAGCGGAGTGGTCCTAAATGAAGAAATTGAAAAAGTTCAGAATAGAGCGGCTAGATTTGTAACTGGAAATTACTGCTTTGAAACTGGGAGCATGACTGGAATTCTAGGAAAATTAAGATGGGAGTCTCTCAAGAAAAGGAGAAGAGACAGTAGGCTCATACTCTTATACAAAGGTCTAAAGGGTGCTGCCAGCATTCCAACAGATGACCTTGTTCCCCCGGCTAGGCACTGTAGACAGCACCATTCAATGACGTTTCAGACCCTTACTGCAAGAACGGATATTTATAAAGAATCGTTCTTCCCCCGAACCATTAGAGATTGGAATGCCCTTCCAGATTCTATTATTTCGACGGCGGAAGGTGCTGATGATTGTGTAGCTAAGTTTACATCTTTGGTTAGAGCTAGGGACTAACTTCCCATATCACAGGTCCTGGTGTATGAATGTCATTTGACGTGTCACCAGTAACAATTCTGATTCTGATTCTTATGTAACAAATCAATGGGTAAAAATCACTGCTATAACATAGCAGTTATTGGAAGTGATCAGAAGCCTTTTGCACAAAAATCCTGGTGCAGCCTGCTTTCATTCTTTCAGTTCAAATATGGGGATAAACTGTTTTTATCTTATTTTTTTTTTTTTTTTTTTTTTGGTTTTGGATTTTATTCCAGTATCAAATCATCCACCCAGTAAACACAATCAATAATACAGTGAAACTTTGGTGCAGTGATTCATAAATTGTTATAAATTGCATGAATGAATTATATAAAATGAAATACTAAAAGCACCAAAGAAGGTCAATCATTTTACAAGCTAAATGCAAGAGATTGCAACACCTCAACCCAATCAGTGATCTTACGGCCAACTTGGTAGAACTGGTCATTTTTGGCTACCATACACTGAATTTAAAAATAGTACCAGGTGAAATAATTACATTTTTGGGGGGTGGGGGAGGAATCATTAACTTTCAGTACTATTTAGGTATTTTACTTGAAATTCCACTCTTGCAGTGCCTAAAGGCAACCTTTAGCCACAATTCTATGATAGTATTTTACACATTTTTGTTCTGTGGATTAAGATATCATTTTTGCAAAACCATGGAAAAATGCAATAAATTACTAACATGGTGACTTTCCAATAAAAATATTTTGCTTTCATATTCTTACATTTACATGGACTACCATCTGATGAAAAATCTGTTTGGGTAACTATTTGCAAATATGATTTTTTCAGTACCTCAAATGTAGTGAAATAACTGTATTGAGGAACCTTAAATCACCTTCTTTAAAGTAGCTTTTTGTTGTCTGTGGCGTTACTAAACCGTACAAATGTGAAATGGTTAGAATATACAAGATAAAAATTGCAACACGTGTGCACGTGGCCGATTTCGAAAAAAAAAACAAAAAAAACAGAAGACCATCATGAAAACATGCCTATGCAATTTTGACCCTCTTAAACTCCACTTTAATCCAGTAGAATGGGGTTTGTATGGGTGTACATTATTTTTCGCATTTCTGCCCAAAAAATAGATTTTTGGTACTCGTCAGAAACCGCCTGGTCGAGACGGTTCCAACGAGTACCCAAAATCTATGTTTTGAGCTGAATTATGAAAAATAGCAGAATCTTTTATCTGAACATTTTCATTTTTTGGGTGGAAATATGTTCAATTTATTTGAAAAGGCATGTTTTCGTAATGCAAAAAAAAAATAATAATAAAAAAAAAATATAATAATAATAATGGCCTCACTCATAATCTTAAATAACTGGAGTATAGTATGCATATTACAGGACCTTCGTTTGAATAAACTCTCGTCAAAGGAATAAACACTTCTCAAAGCATAAACTAACGTCTATTCTAGTTGTAAGTTTCACAAGAACGAAGTAGAAACTATTTCAGCTCACTGAAAAACAAACTTTATTTCGTAAACAAAAACAAAAAAAAAAAAAAAAAAAACTTCCCATCACGAAAGGAAAGTTCCTTCCGTTGAATAGACCAATAGGGGACAGACTTTCTTCCAAAGTATTTTCAGTAATGAAACAAAGCGAAAGCAACGACAAAGAATTCTCAAAAGGAAATATGGCCCTGGTGTAGATTTCACATCTCCATCTGTTTCATGCAAAAATAGATTGATTTACGATCAGCACTAGCATTATAATCGATCCCTATGTGATGAAACCAAACATGATAATAACCACGGCCTTTCCTTCCAAACGATGTCAAAATGGTGTCAGTAGTTTCCAAATTTGCAATTTTGTGACGCAAGTAACCGTACAGTTAATTCAGCATTTTTTTTTCAAGTTGCCGTACTTAAAAAAATCCAAGTTGCCGTACTTGAAAAATCCAATATATATATTTCATCAGCCTAAATACTTTTGTAAGCCTTCATGAATGACGGTTAAACAAATAAAGCTCTTATATCTATCTCAAGACAGGGACATGGATCATTCACACAGAGCTCTTCGTCAATAACAAAACGATCCGGGATTACGAAATTTCCTTAATAAAGCAGACCTTGATTCGAGAAATTCAAGGAATACTAGGTTTTACCAACCTCCCTTTTTTCATTTCCAATATACATATGATCAGTAAGATAGACGATGTGAGCGGAAGATTGCGATTGAACTGGACTAGTTTGTTTGTAGGGGTCCCAGGGGGGCCAGGGGGTGGCAGCATATTCTAGTTTAGGTCTAACTAGTGACTTGTATGCTGTTGCCTTGATGTCCTTTGGGCATGCAGAGAGATTCCTGCGTAGGATAGGAAAGCAGCTGTCTGGCTGTCTGTCGTAGATAGCATGTCATAGTCTAGCTACTAGACCTTGATGTCATATTTACCAATTACCAACCTTCATGTGTGTTTTTATCAAATATGAAACCTTGTCAGAGTATATCTTCCCAAGATCAAATAAGGGGTAGAAGAATATTACTTATTAACTTTAAAATATGATATCCGACTAGAAGCTAGTCTAAGCATGTCAGTGTGACTATTTCACACCAGTGTACTGTCTATAGCCAGGTTTTTTTGCTTTACTTCTGGCAATGGATGTTGTATGATGACTCCATTATCTTGCTTTTGTTGCCGATTCTGATGTACTCAGACTAAGTCTTGTCTGGGTGAAAACGCATCTATCAGTCTCTCTCCCATGCTTGTAAATAATTAAAGTCCTCTTGAGCGACAGCAACTCGGTACAACAGGCAGTGATCAGCGAACAGGGGAGACGCGTGGTGGCAAGTCGTTGATTTATATGAGGAAGAGGAGAGTGCCGAGCACTGTACTCTGTGGAACACCAGAAGTAACGGGCGCAGACGAAGAAATCCTCAATTACGACTTTCTGGTATCCATCAGCAATGAAATTGTGCGGAACCTCGTGAAAGGCCTTACTGAAATCTAGTAGGATGACATTTATGCGCTGTGAGTTGTTCATTCCGCCGGCTTGCTATCAGCTGGTACTCACATGACCCCCCCCCCCCCCCCAGCAGGGAGAACGACCCAATGTACAACGAAAGAGCCGATTACTGTGCAGAGTCTCATCCTGCAAACCTGGAGTTTATGTAATAAACTGAGCGTGACAGCTCAGTGGTTAAGCCCAGAGTGGTAAGTGCACTTGACTCAGATGCCAGAGGCCCTCGGTTCGACCCGGCGATGATTATTTCGGTGTCTGAACACCATTTACAGCGATGAATGTCAAAATGCGCACCGCCCTTTGGATCGGAACGTTTAACTGGAGGCACCGGCCCCGCCCATAGGGGCTTGAAGAAATATATGGGCTGCATGATGCTTCCACGCAGAGCTGAATCCGGCCCGCACACTAGTACTGGTAAACCGCTTAGAGGATCTAAGCCTGTCCAGGAACCGCGGTGCGAGGCGGACCGCCTATGCTAATAAACCCTATGGGTTTCATTGGGCGACAGGGCTTGAGATGTCATCTCATCTCAATGTCGGGTAAAAGTCCCACAAAATAAAATTGGAAGCAACGTCTCCAAAATGACCTTTAAAGTGCTGACGGGGACGTTAAACCTCAAATCAAACAAACAAACTGGAGGCGCCCTGTTCAGGGAGAGTCATCCCCTATGCAGGTTAACTGTTTGTTTGTTTTGGGGTTTACGGCCAAGTCAACACTGTTAAGGCCGTTTTTGAGCCTGTCAGTTTACTTTTCCTGGGCAGGCTTATACGTAAGAGGTAACCAGGAGAATGCACATTCTTTCGCCAGAAACTGACAACTGCCCTTCTTGAGCCAGCGGAATGGAGAGAATGACCGTAGGAAAGATTTCTTGATCAATCCCCGCGAAAGAATATTGCCGACCCCGGCAGGTATCGAACCTGCTTCCCCATGATCAGCAGTCAGACGCGCATCCGACTGAGCTACCGAGGCCAGCGCAAGATTGATGTGTGCTGTAAATCTGCAAGTAATGGTAAAATGTGGCCGATCATAGTATCAGTGAGTAGGTCCTGGTGCACGTTTGTTTGTTTGGTTTGAGGTTTAACGTCCCCTTCAACACTGTAAAGGTCATTTTGGAGACGTTGATAACAATTTTGTGGGACTTTTACCAGACATTGAGATGAAATGACTTCTCAAGCCCTGTCGCCCAGTGAAACAAATGGACGGACTCGCATCGCTTTGCTTGCCCAGGCTTAGATCTTCTAAGCTGTTTACCAGTACTCGTTTGCGGGTCAGTTTCAGCTCTGCGTGGAAGCATTATGCAGCCCATATATTTCTTCAAGCCCCGATGGGCGGTGCGAATATGGATAGTGTTTCTCTTTTGTTTCGGTATTAAAAAGTTCTTGCTCGGCTCCCATGGCGGGGCTTGAAGAAATAGGTGGGCTGCATGATGGTGCCAGGCAGAGCTTAAACCGACCGCTTAGGAGTATTGGTAAACCGCCTAAAGGATTCAAGCCTGCCCAGGCAAAGCGGTGCGAGTCGGGCCGCCCATTCATATAAACCCTATTGGTTTCATTGGGCGACAGGGATTTTTTTTTTTTTTTTTTTGGTTTTACGGCCCTTTCAAGATTATTTCACTCATATCGAGCGGATCGTTAATCAGAGGTGGGCGAAAACCGGAGTACCCGGAGAAAAACCATCTGACCTTCCGTTGCAGAACTTGGCGTCTCACATATGACCCGAGCGAGGCTCGAACCACAGCGGTGAGAGACCTAATGATCAAGAGTCAGCGCTCTTAACCACTAGGCCACGGAGGCCCGTAAGCGACAGGGAATGAGATCTCATTTCATCTCAATGTCGGGTGTATAAAAGTCCCACAAAATTGTAAGCTAGGTCTCCAAAATTACTTATACAGTGTTGATGGGGACGTTAAACAGTGTTAATTGGGACGTTAACCCTCAAATCAAACAAATCAAAAGGTTATTGCTAGTATCGTCTAATTCTAACAAATACCCACATCATACATGTTCTCTCACATGTATGCGGTTTTTGTGTATCTTTGAAACGACCCCATGTCAATTCTCATCGATTCAGAAATTCATCCTTAGATATTGACGGTAAAATTATCTTCTTGCCTGTAAATTGATGCGTTAGCATTTGATAACAGATTAACATGCATGATAGTATTGTGTCAGTGCAGTTGAAAGTCAAATACTTGTAATTTGGACTAAAAATTCTACTTTCCTCAGATGAACCGGAGGTCGCCATCTTATTGTTCGCCGCTGTGATGTTGCCCGGCTTTTTGTCACGTGACAGGAATATTTATGTCTCCCCCGAAAAATTTTTTTTCGGAGAGACATATTGTTTTTCCCCCGGGCGTCTGTCTGTCCGTCTGTCTGTCTGTCCGTCTGTCTGTCTGTCCGTCTGTCCGTCTGTCCGTCTGTCACACTTTCGTGTCCGCTCTGTAACTTGAAAACCGTTAGAGCTATTGTCACGAAACTTCGTATAAATATTAATCAGCATTAGACGACGTGCAGTGCGCAAGAACCATAACTCTCGCATTTATACTTTTTGAATTATCTCCCTTGGAAGTTTGTTGGTATGTATATATGTATGGGCAAATCGTGTCCGGTCAATAACTTTCTTATTTTTTGATGGATTTTAAAATTACTCGGCAGAAATATTAACAACCATAAGACGATGTGTGGTGCGCATGAGGCAGGTCGGTACCTCAAAGGTCAAGGTCATACTTAGAGGTCAAAGGTCAAAAAAGGGGCCATTTTTTCGTATTTGGTCAATAACTTTCTTATTTTGAGATGGATTTTAAAATTACTTGGCATAATTATTAACAACCATAAGTCGATGTGTGGTGCGCATGAGGCAGGTCTGTACCTCAAAGGTCAAGGTCATACTTAGAGGTCAAAGGTCAAAAAAGGGGCCTTTTTTTCTTATTTGGTCAATAACTTTCTTATTTTGAGATGGATTTTAAAATTACTTGGCATAATTATTAACAACCATAAGACGATGTGTGGTGCGCATGAGGCAGGTCGGTTCCTCAAAGGTCAAGGTCATACTTAGAGGTCAAAGGTCAAAAAAGGGGCCTTTTTTCGTATTTGGTCAATAACTTTCTAATTTTGAGATGGATTTTAAAATTACTTGGCATAATTATTAACAATCATGAGTCGATGTGTGGTGCACATGAGGCTGGTCGGTACCTCAAAGGTCAAGGTCATACTTAGAGGTCAAAGGTCAAAAAGTGGGCCTTTTTTCGTATTTGGTCAATAACTTTCTTATTTTTAAATGGATTTTGAAATCACATGGCAGAAATGTGAACCAATATAAGGTGATGTGTTGCGCGCATGACCCAGGTTGGTACCTCAAAGGTCAAGGTCATACTTAGAGGTCAAAGGTAAAAAAAGGGGCCTTTTTTCGGGTTTTGTCAATAACTTGCCTATTTTTAAATAGAATTTGAAGTTACTTGGCAAACATGTTAACTATCATGGGACGATGTGTTGCATGCATGATTAAGTTTGGTACCTAAAATGTCAAGGTCATACATAGAGGTCAATTAGGTAAAAAAGGGCCTTTTTTCGTGTTTGGTCAATAACTTTCTTATTTTTAGATGGATTTTGAAATTGCTAGGCAGAAATGTTAACCACCATGAGATGATGTGTTGCACGCATGACCCAGTTTAATACCTGAAAGGTCAAGGTCATACATAGAGGTTAAAGGTAAAAAAAGGGCATTTTTTGTGTTCTGTCAATAACTTTCTTATTATGCCCCCAACTTTGAAAAAGTTTGAGGGGCATATTGGTTCTGGTTCGTTCGTCCATTCGTCCGTCCATTACGCTTTTGATGCATAGCATAACTAAAGAACCGTGTATGCTAGGGTTTTGAAATTTCATATATGGATTCCTCATGGAAAATTAGCTGACGCGTATTTTTTTCTCGTCCGGATTATGCCCCCTTCAAGAGTTTTTGCCCTTAGAATTTTTTTTTTTTTGTAATAAAATCTTGTCAGCAAGATATCTCAAAAACTATTGGAGCTAGAGCCTTGAAAGTTGGTGATTATATTGATGGTGATGAGTAGATGAACTGATTAACTTTTGACAAAATTTCGAAAAATACTTTGTGAGTTATGGCCCTTTGTCATTTTGGTAATTTGTGCCCATTGTAATGTATGCTAAAAGTGATGCATAGCATAACTTTAGAACCATGTATGCTAGGGTTTTGAAATTTCATATATGGATTCCTCATGGAAAATTAGCTGACGCGTATTTTTTTTTTCTCGTCCGGTATATGCCCCTTTCAAGAGTTATTGCCCTTTGAAATTTTTTTAATAAAATCTTGTCAGCAAGATATCTCAAAAACTATTGGAGCTAGAGCCTTGAAAGTTGGTGAATAGATTGTTGGTGATGAGTAGATGAACTGATTAACTTATGACAAAATTCCGAAAAATACTTTGTGAGTTATGGCCCTTTGTCATTTTGGTAATTTGTGCCCATTGTAATGTATGCTAAAAGTGATGCATAGCATAACTTTAGAACGGTGTATGCTATAATTTTGAAATTTCATATATGCATTTCTGATGGAAAATAAGCTGGCACGTATTTTTTTTCTCGTCAGGATTATGCCCCTTTCAAGAGTTATTGCCCTTTGATTTTTTTTTAATAAAATCTTGTCAGCAAGATATCTCAAAAATATTGGAGCTAGAGGCTTGAAAGTTGGTGAATATATTGGTGATGATGAGTAGATGAACTGATTAACTTTTGACAAAATTCCAAAAAATTCTTTGTGAGTTATGGCCTTTTGTCATTTTGGTAATTTGTGCCCATTGTAATGTATGCTAAAAGTGATGCATAGCATAACTTTAGAACCGTGTATGCTAGGGTTTTGAAATTTCATATATGGGTTCCTCATGAAAAATTAGCTGACGCGTATTTTTTTTCTCGTCCGGATTATGCCCCTTTCAAGAGTTATTGCCCTTTGAAATTTTTTTAATAAAATCTTGTCAGCAAAATATCTCAAACACTATTGGAGCTAGAGCCTTGAAAGTTGTTGAGTATATTGGTGGTGATGAGTATATGAACTGATTAACTTTTGACAAAATTCCGAAAAATACTTTGCGAGTTATGGCCCTTTGTCATTTTGGTAATTTGTGCCCATTGTAATGAATCCTAAAAGTGATGCATAGCATAACTTTAGAACTGTGTATGCTATGGTTTTGAAATTTCATATATGCATTCCTAATGGAAAATAAGCTGACAAGTATTTTTTTTCTCATCCGGATTATGCCCCTTTCAAGAGTTATTGCCCTTTGAATTTTTTTTAATAAAATCTTGTCAGCAAGATATCTCAAAAACTGTTGGAGCTAGAGGCTTGAAAGTTGGACCATGAGTCATGTGCAAGACAAAGGTCCATACCTCCAATGTCAAGGTCATACCTAGAGGTCAAAGGTAAAAAAAGGACAGTCAATAACTTCCTTATTCTTTGATGGATTATGAAATTACTTGGCAGAAATGTTAACCATCATGAGACGATGTGTTGTATCGCAAAGGTCAAGGCCATACTTAGAGGTCAAAGGTAAAAAAGTGCTTTTTTTGTTTACGGCCAATAACTTTTTTATTTTTCTATGAACATTTTTAAAGTTACTATGCAGAAATGTTCATCTTCATTAGATGATGTGTTGCACACAAGACCGCGCTCAATACCTCCAATGTCAAGGTTATACTTAGCAGTCAAAAACGGGGGAGACATCTGTGTTTTTGTAGAAAAACAAATTCTAGTTTTAGATTGAAATTCCCAAAAACAACAAATAAACAAAAATGAAAACGACGATTTTCACAAAGTTCTGAAGTGGTATTTGGTTTCAGAAGATTACAAATGACAAAGCTACATGAATAGAAGAAATAAAACCGAAAAACATGCTTTTCATTTTTGAAGCCCGATAGCTCAATAATGCACCTTTAATATGGCAAATATGCTAATATTTTTTTCAGAAAAAATGTGAGCAGCTTTTGCAACTGCAAAAGCTGCTCACATTTTTTCAGCCAAAATACTGAAATTTTAGATATTTCTCTTGCTAGAACAGTTAACAGTTTGACCACTAACGAGCTCGTGAAGCTAAGGAGGCTTTGGACAACTGGCCCCAGTGATCGTTTACAAATGTAGGGGTTTTTGTGGTTCAGCAAGACAGGGGCTAAAATTTGAACAGTCAATTCCATACTTTTTCTGCATACTATATAAAAGAGGTACCATGGTATTTGACTGGGGTGCTGAATCATGCATAGCTCCAGGTAACGCATTTTTTTTTTCATCCAAAAAGTACTCAGTAACAGATGTTTTTTCTTATTTCTGCAGGAAATCATATACAGTAGAACTTCGATGGCTCGAACACCGATGGCTCGTTTACCATGGATGAGTCGAACACATTCTTGAGCCCCTAGCGAAATCCCCTACATAAGAAAAGTAGGGGATAATTAAGGAAATTTTAGTCTTTTATCTTGCAAGTGTATGCTGTGTGTACTCATTAGAATCGCCTCGATGAGGCCATTCTAATGAGTACACACAGCATACATATTCATTATAGAACACCGAAAAGATGTCTAAAAGTATCTCGTTATGCCTCCTGACAGTAACCTCTGTGGCTCGAACTACCCCTGTCTCGAACAGATTTTCGAGGTCCCAAAGGTGTTTGAGCCATTGAAGTTCGACTGTATATGTTGTGGGTACTCATTAGAAGCGCCTTGGTGAGGCGCTTCTAATGAGTACCCACAAAGTATGTTTTGGTGCAGAAATAAAGAAAAATAAAATTTGGATGCGCCATCTTATCAAGGCAAATGTCAGAATGTCCTACTGAAAACTCTCAGTTCATACAACAGTAAGACAAGCCTTGGCATCTTTAAGTCTGATGCATGTCAGAACAGTGATCTGGATATCAGCCATTTTTGTCGGCAACAGGCAACATTCTTTGGCGGAGATTGATTATGCAATCTTTTTAGCATTCATTCTATCCCTTCTGCTGAATCAAGAAGGGCAGGTGTCAGTTTCTGGCGAAAAATGTGCCCTGTACTAGTTAACTGCTTATGTATAAACCTGACCAGGAAAAGTGAGGTTGGTAAACTGACCAGCTAATCTATAGACAGGTACATGTACTAATGTCTAAACAAACCATGTAGATCAAGATGTGCTATTTGCAAAACTACTCCTATATTTACCCATATTAGGCCTAGCAACCCTTTCCTTTGACATTGGCAAATAGTGCAAACCCAGATCAGATGCCGCAGAATGAGGCATCTGATCAGGGTCTACACTGTTTGCTTAAATAACTTCCATTTTTGTAAAATTTGCCACAAACAAAAAAAAAAAAAAACGCAAATGTGTGTGGCTGAAAAACTCCAGTTTTATACATGAACATTGATCCCGACCTGACGGAGAATATTGTAAGACAATCCCGAGTCGGGTGTTTTTTCTGCCGTCGTGTCAACTACCAGTATACATTGTCTTGGTTTTTTATTGTTGACACGTTACCATGCGACGAAAAGGCAGACATATGTGTCGTTGTCAGTGAGCTAGGCCTTCTGCTGACTGACATGTCGCTGGCGGTCTGTTTTGGATTCACTTTGTGAACGCCGACTTCGGAGCAACTGGTCCGAACGAAAAATAAAACTTAAATGTAAGAAGTGAATGGCTGACGATTCGTGCCAGTTGCTCCTAGGTAATGCTCATAATGGTTCATTGTGAAGGTTTTATTTTGCAAATTCCTGACTAGTTTCTTCCAATAATATGGATTTCTTCAGAGGCATGTTCACAATGTTGGTGTTCCGAGATTTGCGCTGTTTATATACCCTTGGGGCCGGTCAACCGGCCCCCTTATTTGCCGATGCGCACGCATCATGTGTCTAAGACCTCTCACCGGCCCCCGGGGGCCGGTAACATCGCTATCGCTGATGCGATTAACCGGCCCCTTTGGGGCCGGTGGCGTTGCTAACCGCCATTTTTGTATTGTTGCACGTGACGTTCAGATTGAACTACATTTCCTGTGTTCAGGAAAGAAAATGGCGGTTATTGAAAGCACCAATATGTCCTCCCTGGCCACTGTTTGCATGTGGCGTCGGTAGAAGTTTCATTTCCTATATATTTAGGAAAGAAAATAGCGGACATTAAAGCGACTAGATGTCCATGCTGACTGTGATAAAGCAGTCTTTTTGGCGTTATAAAATGAACCTCATTTGCATTGTGTTTTTATGTTAAAATGTAGAGAACTCGGCATGTTCGCCAGTTCAATGCAAACGTATTGAGCTATCCACGAGGTTGCATGTTCATGCACAAACCTGGAGCAGAGGGGTAATAAATGCAAATGTGTGTGGCTGAAAAACTCCAGTTTTATACATGAACATTGATCCCGACCTGACGGAGAATATTGTAAGACAATCCCGAGTCGGGTGTTTTTTCTGCCGTCGTGTCAACTACCAGTATACATTGTCTTGGTTTTTTATTGTTGACACGTTACCATGCGACGAAAAGGCAGACATATGTGTCGTTGTCAGTGAGCTAGGCCTTCTGCTGACTGACATGTCGCTGGCGGTCTGTTTTGGATTCACTTTGTGAACGCCGACTTCGGAGCAACTGGTCCGAACGAAAAATAAAACTTAAATGTAAGAAGTGAATGGCTGACGATTCGTGCCAGTTGCTCCTAGGTAATGCTCATAATGGTTCATTGTGAAGGTTTTATTTTGCAAATTCCTGACTAGTTTCTTCCAATAATATGGATTTCTTCAGAGGCATGTTCACAATGTTGGTGTTCCGAGATTTGCGCTGTTTATATACCCTTGGGGCCGGTCAACCGGCCCCCTTATTTGCCGATGCGCACGCATCATGTGTCTAAGACCTCTCACCGGCCCCCGGGGGCCGGTAACATCGCTATCGCTGATGCGATTAACCGGCCCCTTTGGGGCCGGTGGCGTTGCTAACCGCCATTTTTGTATTGTTGCACGTGACGTTCAGATTGAACTACATTTCCTGTGTTCAGGAAAGAAAATGGCGGTTATTGAAAGCACCAATATGTCCTCCCTGGCCACTGTTTGCATGTGGCGTCGGTAGAAGTTTCATTTCCTATATATTTAGGAAAGAAAATAGCGGACATTAAAGCGACTAGATGTCCATGCTGACTGTGATAAAGCAGTCTTTTTGGCGTTATAAAATGAACCTCATTTGCATTGTGTTTTTATGTTAAAATGTAGAGAACTCGGCATGTTCGCCAGTTCAATGCAAACGTATTGAGCTATCCACGAGGTTGCATGTTCATGCACAAACCTGGAGCAGAGGGGTAATAAATGCAAATGTGTGTGGCTGAAAAACTCCAGTTTTATACATGAACATTGATCCCGACCTGACGGAGAATATTGTAAGACAATCCCGAGTCGGGTGTTTTTTCTGCCGTCGTGTCAACTACCAGTATACATTGTCTTGGTTTTTTATTGTTGACACGTTACCATGCGACGAAAAGGCAGACATATGTGTCGTTGTCAGTGAGCTAGGCCTTCTGCTGACTGACATGTCGCTGGCGGTCTGTTTTGGATTCACTTTGTGAACGCCGACTTCGGAGCAACTGGTCCGAACGAAAAATAAAACTTAAATGTAAGAAGTGAATGGCTGACGATTCGTGCCAGTTGCTCCTAGGTAATGCTCATAATGGTTCATTGTGAAGGTTTTATTTTGCAAATTCCTGACTAGTTTCTTCCAATAATATGGATTTCTTCAGAGGCATGTTCACAATGTTGGTGTTCCGAGATTTGCGCTGTTTATATACCCTTGGGGCCGGTCAACCGGCCCCCTTATTTGCCGATGCGCACGCATCATGTGTCTAAGACCTCTCACCGGCCCCCGGGGGCCGGTAACATCGCTATCGCTGATGCGATTAACCGGCCCCTTTGGGGCCGGTGGCGTTGCTAACCGCCATTTTTGTATTGTTGCACGTGACGTTCAGATTGAACTACATTTCCTGTGTTCAGGAAAGAAAATGGCGGTTATTGAAAGCACCAATATGTCCTCCCTGGCCACTGTTTGCATGTGGCGTCGGTAGAAGTTTCATTTCCTATATATTTAGGAAAGAAAATAGCGGACATTAAAGCGACTAGATGTCCATGCTGACTGTGATAAAGCAGTCTTTTTGGCGTTATAAAATGAACCTCATTTGCATTGTGTTTTTATGTTAAAATGTAGAGAACTCGGCATGTTCGCCAGTTCAATGCAAACGTATTGAGCTATCCACGAGGTTGCATGTTCATGCACAAACCTGGAGCAGAGGGGTAATAAATGCAAATGTGTGTGGCTGAAAAACTCCAGTTTTATACATGAACATTGATCCCGACCTGACGGAGAATATTGTAAGACAATCCCGAGTCGGGTGTTTTTTCTGCCGTCGTGTCAACTACCAGTATACATTGTCTTGGTTTTTTATTGTTGACACGTTACCATGCGACGAAAAGGCAGACATATGTGTCGTTGTCAGTGAGCTAGGCCTTCTGCTGACTGACATGTCGCTGGCGGTCTGTTTTGGATTCACTTTGTGAACGCCGACTTCGGAGCAACTGGTCCGAACGAAAAATAAAACTTAAATGTAAGAAGTGAATGGCTGACGATTCGTGCCAGTTGCTCCTAGGTAATGCTCATAATGGTTCATTGTGAAGGTTTTATTTTGCAAATTCCTGACTAGTTTCTTCCAATAATATGGATTTCTTCAGAGGCATGTTCACAATGTTGGTGTTCCGAGATTTGCGCTGTTTATATACCCTTGGGGCCGGTCAACCGGCCCCCTTATTTGCCGATGCGCACGCATCATGTGTCTAAGACCTCTCACCGGCCCCCGGGGGCCGGTAACATCGCTATCGCTGATGCGATTAACCGGCCCCTTTGGGGCCGGTGGCGTTGCTAACCGCCATTTTTGTATTGTTGCACGTGACGTTCAGATTGAACTACATTTCCTGTGTTCAGGAAAGAAAATGGTGGTTATTGAAAGCACCAATATGTCCTCCCTGGCCACTGTTTGCATGTGGCGTCGGTAGAAGTTTCATTTCCTATATATTTAGGAAAGAAAATAGCGGACATTAAAGCGACTAGATGTCCATGCTGACTGTGATAAAGCAGTCTTTTTGGCGTTATAAAATGAACCTCATTTGCATTGTGTTTTTATGTTAAAATGTAGAGAACTCGGCATGTTCGCCAGTTCAATGCAAACGTATTGAGCTATCCACGAGGTTGCATGTTCATGCACAAACCTGGAGCAGAGGGGTAATAAATGCAAATGTGTGTGGCTGAAAAACTCCAGTTTTATACATGAACATTGATCCCGACCTGACGGAGAATATTGTAAGACAATCCCGAGTCGGGTGTTTTTTCTGCCGTCGTGTCAACTACCAGTATACATTGTCTTGGTTTTTTATTGTTGACACGTTACCATGCGACGAAAAGGCAGACATATGTGTCGTTGTCAGTGAGCTAGGCCTTCTGCTGACTGACATGTCGCTGGCGGTCTGTTTTGGATTCACTTTGTGAACGCCGACTTCGGAGCAACTGGTCCGAACGAAAAATAAAACTTAAATGTAAGAAGTGAATGGCTGACGATTCGTGCCAGTTGCTCCTAGGTAATGCTCATAATGGTTCATTGTGAAGGTTTTATTTTGCAAATTCCTGACTAGTTTCTTCCAATAATATGGATTTCTTCAGAGGCATGTTCACAATGTTGGTGTTCCGAGATTTGCGCTGTTTATATACCCTTGGGGCCGGTCAACCGGCCCCCTTATTTGCCGATGCGCACGCATCATGTGTCTAAGACCTCTCACCGGCCCCCGGGGGCCGGTAACATCGCTATCGCTGATGCGATTAACCGGCCCCTTTGGGGCCGGTGGCGTTGCTAACCGCCATTTTTGTATTGTTGCACGTGACGTTCAGATTGAACTACATTTCCTGTGTTCAGGAAAGAAAATGGCGGTTATTGAAAGCACCAATATGTCCTCCCTGGCCACTGTTTGCATGTGGCGTCGGTAGAAGTTTCATTTCCTATATATTTAGGAAAGAAAATAGCGGACATTAAAGCGACTAGATGTCCATGCTGACTGTGATAAAGCAGTCTTTTTGGCGTTATAAAATGAACCTCATTTGCATTGTGTTTTTATGTTAAAATGTAGAGAACTCGGCATGTTCGCCAGTTCAATGCAAACGTATTGAGCTATCCACGAGGTTGCATGTTCATGCACAAACCTGGAGCAGAGGGGTAATAAATGCAAATGTGTGTGGCTGAAAAACTCCAGTTTTATACATGAACATTGATCCCGACCTGACGGAGAATATTGTAAGACAATCCCGAGTCGGGTGTTTTTTCTGCCGTCGTGTCAACTACCAGTATACATTGTCTTGGTTTTTTATTGTTGACACGTTACCATGCGACGAAAAGGCAGACATATGTGTCGTTGTCAGTGAGCTAGGCCTTCTGCTGACTGACATGTCGCTGGCGGTCTGTTTTGGATTCACTTTGTGAACGCCGACTTCGGAGCAACTGGTCCGAACGAAAAATAAAACTTAAATGTAAGAAGTGAATGGCTGACGATTCGTGCCAGTTGCTCCTAGGTAATGCTCATAATGGTTCATTGTGAAGGTTTTATTTTGCAAATTCCTGACTAGTTTCTTCCAATAATATGGATTTCTTCAGAGGCATGTTCACAATGTTGGTGTTCCGAGATTTGCGCTGTTTATATACCCTTGGGGCCGGTCAACCGGCCCCCTTATTTGCCGATGCGCACGCATCATGTGTCTAAGACCTCTCACCGGCCCCCGGGGGCCGGTAACATCGCTATCGCTGATGCGATTAACCGGCCCCTTTGGGGCCGGTGGCGTTGCTAACCGCCATTTTTGTATTGTTGCACGTGACGTTCAGATTGAACTACATTTCCTGTGTTCAGGAAAGAAAATGGCGGTTATTGAAAGCACCAATATGTCCTCCCTGGCCACTGTTTGCATGTGGCGTCGGTAGAAGTTTCATTTCCTATATATTTAGGAAAGAAAATAGCGGACATTAAAGCGACTAGATGTCCATGCTGACTGTGATAAAGCAGTCTTTTTGGCGTTATAAAATGAACCTCATTTGCATTGTGTTTTTATGTTAAAATGTAGAGAACTCGGCATGTTCGCCAGTTCAATGCAAACGTATTGAGCTATCCACGAGGTTGCATGTTCATGCACAAACCTGGAGCAGAGGGGTAATAAATGCAAATGTGTGTGGCTGAAAAACTCCAGTTTTATACATGAACATTGATCCCGACCTGACGGAGAATATTGTAAGACAATCCCGAGTCGGGTGTTTTTTCTGCCGTCGTGTCAACTACCAGTATACATTGTCTTGGTTTTTTATTGTTGACACGTTACCATGCGACGAAAAGGCAGACATATGTGTCGTTGTCAGTGAGCTAGGCCTTCTGCTGACTGACATGTCGCTGGCGGTCTGTTTTGGATTCACTTTGTGAACGCCGACTTCGGAGCAACTGGTCCGAACGAAAAATAAAACTTAAATGTAAGAAGTGAATGGCTGACGATTCGTGCCAGTTGCTCCTAGGTAATGCTCATAATGGTTCATTGTGAAGGTTTTATTTTGCAAATTCCTGACTAGTTTCTTCCAATAATATGGATTTCTTCAGAGGCATGTTCACAATGTTGGTGTTCCGAGATTTGCGCTGTTTATATACCCTTGGGGCCGGTCAACCGGCCCCCTTATTTGCCGATGCGCACGCATCATGTGTCTAAGACCTCTCACCGGCCCCCGGGGGCCGGTAACATCGCTATCGCTGATGCGATTAACCGGCCCCTTTGGGGCCGGTGGCGTTGCTAACCGCCATTTTTGTATTGTTGCACGTGACGTTCAGATTGAACTACATTTCCTGTGTTCAGGAAAGAAAATGGCGGTTATTGAAAGCACCAATATGTCCTCCCTGGCCACTGTTTGCATGTGGCGTCGGTAGAAGTTTCATTTCCTATATATTTAGGAAAGAAAATAGCGGACATTAAAGCGACTAGATGTCCATGCTGACTGTGATAAAGCAGTCTTTTTGGCGTTATAAAATGAACCTCATTTGCATTGTGTTTTTATGTTAAAATGTAGAGAACTCGGCATGTTCGCCAGTTCAATGCAAACGTATTGAGCTATCCACGAGGTTGCATGTTCATGCACAAACCTGGAGCAGAGGGGTAATAAATGCAAATGTGTGTGGCTGAAAAACTCCAGTTTTATACATGAACATTGATCCCGACCTGACGGAGAATATTGTAAGACAATCCCGAGTCGGGTGTTTTTTCTGCCGTCGTGTCAACTACCAGTATACATTGTCTTGGTTTTTTATTGTTGACACGTTACCATGCGACGAAAAGGCAGACATATGTGTCGTTGTCAGTGAGCTAGGCCTTCTGCTGACTGACATGTCGCTGGCGGTCTGTTTTGGATTCACTTTGTGAACGCCGACTTCGGAGCAACTGGTCCGAACGAAAAATAAAACTTAAATGTAAGAAGTGAATGGCTGACGATTCGTGCCAGTTGCTCCTAGGTAATGCTCATAATGGTTCATTGTGAAGGTTTTATTTTGCAAATTCCTGACTAGTTTCTTCCAATAATATGGATTTCTTCAGAGGCATGTTCACAATGTTGGTGTTCCGAGATTTGCGCTGTTTATATACCCTTGGGGCCGGTCAACCGGCCCCCTTATTTGCCGATGCGCACGCATCATGTGTCTAAGACCTCTCACCGGCCCCCGGGGGCCGGTAACATCGCTATCGCTGATGCGATTAACCGGCCCCTTTGGGGCCGGTGGCGTTGCTAACCGCCATTTTTGTATTGTTGCACGTGACGTTCAGATTGAACTACATTTCCTGTGTTCAGGAAAGAAAATGGCGGTTATTGAAAGCACCAATATGTCCTCCCTGGCCACTGTTTGCATGTGGCGTCGGTAGAAGTTTCATTTCCTATATATTTAGGAAAGAAAATAGCGGACATTAAAGCGACTAGATGTCCATGCTGACTGTGATAAAGCAGTCTTTTTGGCGTTATAAAATGAACCTCATTTGCATTGTGTTTTTATGTTAAAATGTAGAGAACTCGGCATGTTCGCCAGTTCAATGCAAACGTATTGAGCTATCCACGAGGTTGCATGTTCATGCACAAACCTGGAGCAGAGGGGTAATAAATGCAAATGTGTGTGGCTGAAAAACTCCAGTTTTATACATGAACATTGATCCCGACCTGACGGAGAATATTGTAAGACAATCCCGAGTCGGGTGTTTTTTCTGCCGTCGTGTCAACTACCAGTATACATTGTCTTGGTTTTTTATTGTTGACACGTTACCATGCGACGAAAAGGCAGACATATGTGTCGTTGTCAGTGAGCTAGGCCTTCTGCTGACTGACATGTCGCTGGCGGTCTGTTTTGGATTCACTTTGTGAACGCCGACTTCGGAGCAACTGGTCCGAACGAAAAATAAAACTTAAATGTAAGAAGTGAATGGCTGACGATTCGTGCCAGTTGCTCCTAGGTAATGCTCATAATGGTTCATTGTGAAGGTTTTATTTTGCAAATTCCTGACTAGTTTCTTCCAATAATATGGATTTCTTCAGAGGCATGTTCACAATGTTGGTGTTCCGAGATTTGCGCTGTTTATATACCCTTGGGGCCGGTCAACCGGCCCCCTTATTTGCCGATGCGCACGCATCATGTGTCTAAGACCTCTCACCGGCCCCCGGGGGCCGGTAACATCGCTATCGCTGATGCGATTAACCGGCCCCTTTGGGGCCGGTGGCGTTGCTAACCGCCATTTTTGTATTGTTGCACGTGACGTTCAGATTGAACTACATTTCCTGTGTTCAGGAAAGAAAATGGCGGTTATTGAAAGCACCAATATGTCCTCCCTGGCCACTGTTTGCATGTGGCGTCGGTAGAAGTTTCATTTCCTATATATTTAGGAAAGAAAATAGCGGACATTAAAGCGACTAGATGTCCATGCTGACTGTGATAAAGCAGTCTTTTTGGCGTTATAAAATGAACCTCATTTGCATTGTGTTTTTATGTTAAAATGTAGAGAACTCGGCATGTTCGCCAGTTCAATGCAAACGTATTGAGCTATCCACGAGGTTGCATGTTCATGCACAAACCTGGAGCAGAGGGGTAATAAATGCAAATGTGTGTGGCTGAAAAACTCCAGTTTTATACATGAACATTGATCCCGACCTGACGGAGAATATTGTAAGACAATCCCGAGTCGGGTGTTTTTTCTGCCGTCGTGTCAACTACCAGTATACATTGTCTTGGTTTTTTATTGTTGACACGTTACCATGCGACGAAAAGGCAGACATATGTGTCGTTGTCAGTGAGCTAGGCCTTCTGCTGACTGACATGTCGCTGGCGGTCTGTTTTGGATTCACTTTGTGAACGCCGACTTCGGAGCAACTGGTCCGAACGAAAAATAAAACTTAAATGTAAGAAGTGAATGGCTGACGATTCGTGCCAGTTGCTCCTAGGTAATGCTCATAATGGTTCATTGTGAAGGTTTTATTTTGCAAATTCCTGACTAGTTTCTTCCAATAATATGGATTTCTTCAGAGGCATGTTCACAATGTTGGTGTTCCGAGATTTGCGCTGTTTATATACCCTTGGGGCCGGTCAACCGGCCCCCTTATTTGCCGATGCGCACGCATCATGTGTCTAAGACCTCTCACCGGCCCCCGGGGGCCGGTAACATCGCTATCGCTGATGCGATTAACCGGCCCCTTTGGGGCCGGTGGCGTTGCTAACCGCCATTTTTGTATTGTTGCACGTGACGTTCAGATTGAACTACATTTCCTGTGTTCAGGAAAGAAAATGGCGGTTATTGAAAGCACCAATATGTCCTCCCTGGCCACTGTTTGCATGTGGCGTCGGTAGAAGTTTCATTTCCTATATATTTAGGAAAGAAAATAGCGGACATTAAAGCGACTAGATGTCCATGCTGACTGTGATAAAGCAGTCTTTTTGGCGTTATAAAATGAACCTCATTTGCATTGTGTTTTTATGTTAAAATGTAGAGAACTCGGCATGTTCGCCAGTTCAATGCAAACGTATTGAGCTATCCACGAGGTTGCATGTTCATGCACAAACCTGGAGCAGAGGGGTAATAAATGCAAATGTGTGTGGCTGAAAAACTCCAGTTTTATACATGAACATTGATCCCGACCTGACGGAGAATATTGTAAGACAATCCCGAGTCGGGTGTTTTTTCTGCCGTCGTGTCAACTACCAGTATACATTGTCTTGGTTTTTTATTGTTGACACGTTACCATGCGACGAAAAGGCAGACATATGTGTCGTTGTCAGTGAGCTAGGCCTTCTGCTGACTGACATGTCGCTGGCGGTCTGTTTTGGATTCACTTTGTGAACGCCGACTTCGGAGCAACTGGTCCGAACGAAAAATAAAACTTAAATGTAAGAAGTGAATGGCTGACGATTCGTGCCAGTTGCTCCTAGGTAATGCTCATAATGGTTCATTGTGAAGGTTTTATTTTGCAAATTCCTGACTAGTTTCTTCCAATAATATGGATTTCTTCAGAGGCATGTTCACAATGTTGGTGTTCCGAGATTTGCGCTGTTTATATACCCTTGGGGCCGGTCAACCGGCCCCCTTATTTGCCGATGCGCACGCATCATGTGTCTAAGACCTCTCACCGGCCCCCGGGGGCCGGTAACATCGCTATCGCTGATGCGATTAACCGGCCCCTTTGGGGCCGGTGGCGTTGCTAACCGCCATTTTTGTATTGTTGCACGTGACGTTCAGATTGAACTACATTTCCTGTGTTCAGGAAAGAAAATGGCGGTTATTGAAAGCACCAATATGTCCTCCCTGGCCACTGTTTGCATGTGGCGTCGGTAGAAGTTTCATTTCCTATATATTTAGGAAAGAAAATAGCGGACATTAAAGCGACTAGATGTCCATGCTGACTGTGATAAAGCAGTCTTTTTGGCGTTATAAAATGAACCTCATTTGCATTGTGTTTTTATGTTAAAATGTAGAGAACTCGGCATGTTCGCCAGTTCAATGCAAACGTATTGAGCTATCCACGAGGTTGCATGTTCATGCACAAACCTGGAGCAGAGGGGTAATAAATGCAAATGTGTGTGGCTGAAAAACTCCAGTTTTATACATGAACATTGATCCCGACCTGACGGAGAATATTGTAAGACAATCCCGAGTCGGGTGTTTTTTCTGCCGTCGTGTCAACTACCAGTATACATTGTCTTGGTTTTTTATTGTTGACACGTTACCATGCGACGAAAAGGCAGACATATGTGTCGTTGTCAGTGAGCTAGGCCTTCTGCTGACTGACATGTCGCTGGCGGTCTGTTTTGGATTCACTTTGTGAACGCCGACTTCGGAGCAACTGGTCCGAACGAAAAATAAAACTTAAATGTAAGAAGTGAATGGCTGACGATTCGTGCCAGTTGCTCCTAGGTAATGCTCATAATGGTTCATTGTGAAGGTTTTATTTTGCAAATTCCTGACTAGTTTCTTCCAATAATATGGATTTCTTCAGAGGCATGTTCACAATGTTGGTGTTCCGAGATTTGCGCTGTTTATATACCCTTGGGGCCGGTCAACCGGCCCCCTTATTTGCCGATGCGCACGCATCATGTGTCTAAGACCTCTCACCGGCCCCCGGGGGCCGGTAACATCGCTATCGCTGATGCGATTAACCGGCCCCTTTGGGGCCGGTGGCGTTGCTAACCGCCATTTTTGTATTGTTGCACGTGACGTTCAGATTGAACTACATTTCCTGTGTTCAGGAAAGAAAATGGCGGTTATTGAAAGCACCAATATGTCCTCCCTGGCCACTGTTTGCATGTGGCGTCGGTAGAAGTTTCATTTCCTATATATTTAGGAAAGAAAATAGCGGACATTAAAGCGACTAGATGTCCATGCTGACTGTGATAAAGCAGTCTTTTTGGCGTTATAAAATGAACCTCATTTGCATTGTGTTTTTATGTTAAAATGTAGAGAACTCGGCATGTTCGCCAGTTCAATGCAAACGTATTGAGCTATCCACGAGGTTGCATGTTCATGCACAAACCTGGAGCAGAGGGGTAATAAATGCAAATGTGTGTGGCTGAAAAACTCCAGTTTTATACATGAACATTGATCCCGACCTGACGGAGAATATTGTAAGACAATCCCGAGTCGGGTGTTTTTTCTGCCGTCGTGTCAACTACCAGTATACATTGTCTTGGTTTTTTATTGTTGACACGTTACCATGCGACGAAAAGGCAGACATATGTGTCGTTGTCAGTGAGCTAGGCCTTCTGCTGACTGACATGTCGCTGGCGGTCTGTTTTGGATTCACTTTGTGAACGCCGACTTCGGAGCAACTGGTCCGAACGAAAAATAAAACTTAAATGTAAGAAGTGAATGGCTGACGATTCGTGCCAGTTGCTCCTAGGTAATGCTCATAATGGTTCATTGTGAAGGTTTTATTTTGCAAATTCCTGACTAGTTTCTTCCAATAATATGGATTTCTTCAGAGGCATGTTCACAATGTTGGTGTTCCGAGATTTGCGCTGTTTATATACCCTTGGGGCCGGTCAACCGGCCCCCTTATTTGCCGATGCGCACGCATCATGTGTCTAAGACCTCTCACCGGCCCCCGGGGGCCGGTAACATCGCTATCGCTGATGCGATTAACCGGCCCCTTTGGGGCCGGTGGCGTTGCTAACCGCCATTTTTGTATTGTTGCACGTGACGTTCAGATTGAACTACATTTCCTGTGTTCAGGAAAGAAAATGGCGGTTATTGAAAGCACCAATATGTCCTCCCTGGCCACTGTTTGCATGTGGCGTCGGTAGAAGTTTCATTTCCTATATATTTAGGAAAGAAAATAGCGGACATTAAAGCGACTAGATGTCCATGCTGACTGTGATAAAGCAGTCTTTTTGGCGTTATAAAATGAACCTCATTTGCATTGTGTTTTTATGTTAAAATGTAGAGAACTCGGCATGTTCGCCAGTTCAATGCAAACGTATTGAGCTATCCACGAGGTTGCATGTTCATGCACAAACCTGGAGCAGAGGGGTAATAAATGCAAATGTGTGTGGCTGAAAAACTCCAGTTTTATACATGAACATTGATCCCGACCTGACGGAGAATATTGTAAGACAATCCCGAGTCGGGTGTTTTTTCTGCCGTCGTGTCAACTACCAGTATACATTGTCTTGGTTTTTTATTGTTGACACGTTACCATGCGACGAAAAGGCAGACATATGTGTCGTTGTCAGTGAGCTAGGCCTTCTGCTGACTGACATGTCGCTGGCGGTCTGTTTTGGATTCACTTTGTGAACGCCGACTTCGGAGCAACTGGTCCGAACGAAAAATAAAACTTAAATGTAAGAAGTGAATGGCTGACGATTCGTGCCAGTTGCTCCTAGGTAATGCTCATAATGGTTCATTGTGAAGGTTTTATTTTGCAAATTCCTGACTAGTTTCTTCCAATAATATGGATTTCTTCAGAGGCATGTTCACAATGTTGGTGTTCCGAGATTTGCGCTGTTTATATACCCTTGGGGCCGGTCAACCGGCCCCCTTATTTGCCGATGCGCACGCATCATGTGTCTAAGACCTCTCACCGGCCCCCGGGGGCCGGTAACATCGCTATCGCTGATGCGATTAACCGGCCAGCGACATGTCAGTCAGCAGAAGGCCTAGCTCACTGACAACGACACATATGTCTGCCTTTTCGTCGCATGGTAACGTGTCAACAATAAAAAACCAAGACAATGTATACTGGTAGTTGACACGACGGCAGAAAAAACACCCGACTCGGGATTGTCTTACAATATTCTCCGTCAGGTCGGGATCAATGTTCATGTATAAAACTGGAGTTTTTCAGCCACACACATTTGCATTTATTACCCCTCTGCTCCAGGTTTGTGCATGAACATGCAACCTCGTGGATAGCTCAATACGTTTGCATTGAACTGGCGAACATGCCGAGTTCTCTACATTTTAACATAAAAACACAATGCAAATGAGGTTCATTTTATAACGCCAAAAAGACTGCTTTATCACAGTCAGCATGGACATCTAGTCGCTTTAATGTCCGCTATTTTCTTTCCTAAATATATAGGAAATGAAACTTCTACCGACGCCACATGCAAACAGTGGCCAGGGAGGACATATTGGTGCTTTCAATAACCGCCATTTTCTTTCCTGAACACAGGAAATGTAGTTCAATCTGAACGTCACGTGCAACAATACAAAAATGGCGGTTAGCAACGCCACCGGCCCCAAAGGGGCCGGTTAATCGCATCAGCGATAGCGATGTTACCGGCCCCCGGGGGCCGGTGAGAGGTCTTAGACACATGATGCGTGCGCATCGGCAAATAAGGGGGCCGGTTGACCGGCCCCAAGGGTATATAAACAGCGCAAATCTCGGAACACCAACATTGTGAACATGCCTCTGAAGAAATCCATATTATTGGAAGAAACTAGTCAGGAATTTGCAAAATAAAACCTTCACAATGAACCATTATGAGCATTACCTAGGAGCAACTGGCACGAATCGTCAGCCATTCACTTCTTACATTTAAGTTTTATTTTTCGTTCGGACCAGTTGCTCCGAAGTCGGCGTTCACAAAGTGAATCCAAAACAGACCGCCAGCGACATGTCAGTCAGCAGAAGGCCTAGCTCACTGACAACGACACATATGTCTGCCTTTTCGTCGCATGGTAACGTGTCAACAATAAAAAACCAAGACAATGTATACTGGTAGTTGACACGACGGCAGAAAAAACACCCGACTCGGGATTGTCTTACAATATTCTCCGTCAGGTCGGGATCAATGTTCATGTATAAAACTGGAGTTTTTCAGCCACACACATTTGCATTTATTACCCCTCTGCTCCAGGTTTGTGCATGAACATGCAACCTCGTGGATAGCTCAATACGTTTGCATTGAACTGGCGAACATGCCGAGTTCTCTACATTTTAACATAAAAACACAATGCAAATGAGGTTCATTTTATAACGCCAAAAAGACTGCTTTATCACAGTCAGCATGGACATCTAGTCGCTTTAATGTCCGCTATTTTCTTTCCTAAATATATAGGAAATGAAACTTCTACCGACGCCACATGCAAACAGTGGCCAGGGAGGACATATTGGTGCTTTCAATAACCGCCATTTTCTTTCCTGAACACAGGAAATGTAGTTCAATCTGAACGTCACGTGCAACAATACAAAAATGGCGGTTAGCAACGCCACCGGCCCCAAAGGGGCCGGTTAATCGCATCAGCGATAGCGATGTTACCGGCCCCCGGGGGCCGGTGAGAGGTCTTAGACACATGATGCGTGCGCATCGGCAAATAAGGGGGCCGGTTGACCGGCCCCAAGGGTATATAAACAGCGCAAATCTCGGAACACCAACATTGTGAACATGCCTCTGAAGAAATCCATATTATTGGAAGAAACTAGTCAGGAATTTGCAAAATAAAACCTTCACAATGAACCATTATGAGCATTACCTAGGAGCAACTGGCACGAATCGTCAGCCATTCACTTCTTACATTTAAGTTTTATTTTTCGTTCGGACCAGTTGCTCCGAAGTCGGCGTTCACAAAGTGAATCCAAAACAGACCGCCAGCGACATGTCAGTCAGCAGAAGGCCTAGCTCACTGACAACGACACATATGTCTGCCTTTTCGTCGCATGGTAACGTGTCAACAATAAAAAACCAAGACAATGTATACTGGTAGTTGACACGACGGCAGAAAAAACACCCGACTCGGGATTGTCTTACAATATTCTCCGTCAGGTCGGGATCAATGTTCATGTATAAAACTGGAGTTTTTCAGCCACACACATTTGCATTTATTACCCCTCTGCTCCAGGTTTGTGCATGAACATGCAACCTCGTGGATAGCTCAATACGTTTGCATTGAACTGGCGAACATGCCGAGTTCTCTACATTTTAACATAAAAACACAATGCAAATGAGGTTCATTTTATAACGCCAAAAAGACTGCTTTATCACAGTCAGCATGGACATCTAGTCGCTTTAATGTCCGCTATTTTCTTTCCTAAATATATAGGAAATGAAACTTCTACCGACGCCACATGCAAACAGTGGCCAGGGAGGACATATTGGTGCTTTCAATAACCGCCATTTTCTTTCCTGAACACAGGAAATGTAGTTCAATCTGAACGTCACGTGCAACAATACAAAAATGGCGGTTAGCAACGCCACCGGCCCCAAAGGGGCCGGTTAATCGCATCAGCGATAGCGATGTTACCGGCCCCCGGGGGCCGGTGAGAGGTCTTAGACACATGATGCGTGCGCATCGGCAAATAAGGGGGCCGGTTGACCGGCCCCAAGGGTATATAAACAGCGCAAATCTCGGAACACCAACATTGTGAACATGCCTCTGAAGAAATCCATATTATTGGAAGAAACTAGTCAGGAATTTGCAAAATAAAACCTTCACAATGAACCATTATGAGCATTACCTAGGAGCAACTGGCACGAATCGTCAGCCATTCACTTCTTACATTTAAGTTTTATTTTTCGTTCGGACCAGTTGCTCCGAAGTCGGCGTTCACAAAGTGAATCCAAAACAGACCGCCAGCGACATGTCAGTCAGCAGAAGGCCTAGCTCACTGACAACGACACATATGTCTGCCTTTTCGTCGCATGGTAACGTGTCAACAATAAAAAACCAAGACAATGTATACTGGTAGTTGACACGACGGCAGAAAAAACACCCGACTCGGGATTGTCTTACAATATTCTCCGTCAGGTCGGGATCAATGTTCATGTATAAAACTGGAGTTTTTCAGCCACACACATTTGCATTTATTACCCCTCTGCTCCAGGTTTGTGCATGAACATGCAACCTCGTGGATAGCTCAATACGTTTGCATTGAACTGGCGAACATGCCGAGTTCTCTACATTTTAACATAAAAACACAATGCAAATGAGGTTCATTTTATAACGCCAAAAAGACTGCTTTATCACAGTCAGCATGGACATCTAGTCGCTTTAATGTCCGCTATTTTCTTTCCTAAATATATAGGAAATGAAACTTCTACCGACGCCACATGCAAACAGTGGCCAGGGAGGACATATTGGTGCTTTCAATAACCGCCATTTTCTTTCCTGAACACAGGAAATGTAGTTCAATCTGAACGTCACGTGCAACAATACAAAAATGGCGGTTAGCAACGCCACCGGCCCCAAAGGGGCCGGTTAATCGCATCAGCGATAGCGATGTTACCGGCCCCCGGGGGCCGGTGAGAGGTCTTAGACACATGATGCGTGCGCATCGGCAAATAAGGGGGCCGGTTGACCGGCCCCAAGGGTATATAAACAGCGCAAATCTCGGAACACCAACATTGTGAACATGCCTCTGAAGAAATCCATATTATTGGAAGAAACTAGTCAGGAATTTGCAAAATAAAACCTTCACAATGAACCATTATGAGCATTACCTAGGAGCAACTGGCACGAATCGTCAGCCATTCACTTCTTACATTTAAGTTTTATTTTTCGTTCGGACCAGTTGCTCCGAAGTCGGCGTTCACAAAGTGAATCCAAAACAGACCGCCAGCGACATGTCAGTCAGCAGAAGGCCTAGCTCACTGACAACGACACATATGTCTGCCTTTTCGTCGCATGGTAACGTGTCAACAATAAAAAACCAAGACAATGTATACTGGTAGTTGACACGACGGCAGAAAAAACACCCGACTCGGGATTGTCTTACAATATTCTCCGTCAGGTCGGGATCAATGTTCATGTATAAAACTGGAGTTTTTCAGCCACACACATTTGCATTTATTACCCCTCTGCTCCAGGTTTGTGCATGAACATGCAACCTCGTGGATAGCTCAATACGTTTGCATTGAACTGGCGAACATGCCGAGTTCTCTACATTTTAACATAAAAACACAATGCAAATGAGGTTCATTTTATAACGCCAAAAAGACTGCTTTATCACAGTCAGCATGGACATCTAGTCGCTTTAATGTCCGCTATTTTCTTTCCTAAATATATAGGAAATGAAACTTCTACCGACGCCACATGCAAACAGTGGCCAGGGAGGACATATTGGTGCTTTCAATAACCGCCATTTTCTTTCCTGAACACAGGAAATGTAGTTCAATCTGAACGTCACGTGCAACAATACAAAAATGGCGGTTAGCAACGCCACCGGCCCCAAAGGGGCCGGTTAATCGCATCAGCGATAGCGATGTTACCGGCCCCCGGGGGCCGGTGAGAGGTCTTAGACACATGATGCGTGCGCATCGGCAAATAAGGGGGCCGGTTGACCGGCCCCAAGGGTATATAAACAGCGCAAATCTCGGAACACCAACATTGTGAACATGCCTCTGAAGAAATCCATATTATTGGAAGAAACTAGTCAGGAATTTGCAAAATAAAACCTTCACAATGAACCATTATGAGCATTACCTAGGAGCAACTGGCACGAATCGTCAGCCATTCACTTCTTACATTTAAGTTTTATTTTTCGTTCGGACCAGTTGCTCCGAAGTCGGCGTTCACAAAGTGAATCCAAAACAGACCGCCAGCGACATGTCAGTCAGCAGAAGGCCTAGCTCACTGACAACGACACATATGTCTGCCTTTTCGTCGCATGGTAACGTGTCAACAATAAAAAACCAAGACAATGTATACTGGTAGTTGACACGACGGCAGAAAAAACACCCGACTCGGGATTGTCTTACAATATTCTCCGTCAGGTCGGGATCAATGTTCATGTATAAAACTGGAGTTTTTCAGCCACACACATTTGCATTTATTACCCCTCTGCTCCAGGTTTGTGCATGAACATGCAACCTCGTGGATAGCTCAATACGTTTGCATTGAACTGGCGAACATGCCGAGTTCTCTACATTTTAACATAAAAACACAATGCAAATGAGGTTCATTTTATAACGCCAAAAAGACTGCTTTATCACAGTCAGCATGGACATCTAGTCGCTTTAATGTCCGCTATTTTCTTTCCTAAATATATAGGAAATGAAACTTCTACCGACGCCACATGCAAACAGTGGCCAGGGAGGACATATTGGTGCTTTCAATAACCGCCATTTTCTTTCCTGAACACAGGAAATGTAGTTCAATCTGAACGTCACGTGCAACAATACAAAAATGGCGGTTAGCAACGCCACCGGCCCCAAAGGGGCCGGTTAATCGCATCAGCGATAGCGATGTTACCGGCCCCCGGGGGCCGGTGAGAGGTCTTAGACACATGATGCGTGCGCATCGGCAAATAAGGGGGCCGGTTGACCGGCCCCAAGGGTATATAAACAGCGCAAATCTCGGAACACCAACATTGTGAACATGCCTCTGAAGAAATCCATATTATTGGAAGAAACTAGTCAGGAATTTGCAAAATAAAACCTTCACAATGAACCATTATGAGCATTACCTAGGAGCAACTGGCACGAATCGTCAGCCATTCACTTCTTACATTTAAGTTTTATTTTTCGTTCGGACCAGTTGCTCCGAAGTCGGCGTTCACAAAGTGAATCCAAAACAGACCGCCAGCGACATGTCAGTCAGCAGAAGGCCTAGCTCACTGACAACGACACATATGTCTGCCTTTTCGTCGCATGGTAACGTGTCAACAATAAAAAACCAAGACAATGTATACTGGTAGTTGACACGACGGCAGAAAAAACACCCGACTCGGGATTGTCTTACAATATTCTCCGTCAGGTCGGGATCAATGTTCATGTATAAAACTGGAGTTTTTCAGCCACACACATTTGCATTTATTACCCCTCTGCTCCAGGTTTGTGCATGAACATGCAACCTCGTGGATAGCTCAATACGTTTGCATTGAACTGGCGAACATGCCGAGTTCTCTACATTTTAACATAAAAACACAATGCAAATGAGGTTCATTTTATAACGCCAAAAAGACTGCTTTATCACAGTCAGCATGGACATCTAGTCGCTTTAATGTCCGCTATTTTCTTTCCTAAATATATAGGAAATGAAACTTCTACCGACGCCACATGCAAACAGTGGCCAGGGAGGACATATTGGTGCTTTCAATAACCGCCATTTTCTTTCCTGAACACAGGAAATGTAGTTCAATCTGAACGTCACGTGCAACAATACAAAAATGGCGGTTAGCAACGCCACCGGCCCCAAAGGGGCCGGTTAATCGCATCAGCGATAGCGATGTTACCGGCCCCCGGGGGCCGGTGAGAGGTCTTAGACACATGATGCGTGCGCATCGGCAAATAAGGGGGCCGGTTGACCGGCCCCAAGGGTATATAAACAGCGCAAATCTCGGAACACCAACATTGTGAACATGCCTCTGAAGAAATCCATATTATTGGAAGAAACTAGTCAGGAATTTGCAAAATAAAACCTTCACAATGAACCATTATGAGCATTACCTAGGAGCAACTGGCACGAATCGTCAGCCATTCACTTCTTACATTTAAGTTTTATTTTTCGTTCGGACCAGTTGCTCCGAAGTCGGCGTTCACAAAGTGAATCCAAAACAGACCGCCAGCGACATGTCAGTCAGCAGAAGGCCTAGCTCACTGACAACGACACATATGTCTGCCTTTTCGTCGCATGGTAACGTGTCAACAATAAAAAACCAAGACAATGTATACTGGTAGTTGACACGACGGCAGAAAAAACACCCGACTCGGGATTGTCTTACAATATTCTCCGTCAGGTCGGGATCAATGTTCATGTATAAAACTGGAGTTTTTCAGCCACACACATTTGCATTTATTACCCCTCTGCTCCAGGTTTGTGCATGAACATGCAACCTCGTGGATAGCTCAATACGTTTGCATTGAACTGGCGAACATGCCGAGTTCTCTACATTTTAACATAAAAACACAATGCAAATGAGGTTCATTTTATAACGCCAAAAAGACTGCTTTATCACAGTCAGCATGGACATCTAGTCGCTTTAATGTCCGCTATTTTCTTTCCTAAATATATAGGAAATGAAACTTCTACCGACGCCACATGCAAACAGTGGCCAGGGAGGACATATTGGTGCTTTCAATAACCGCCATTTTCTTTCCTGAACACAGGAAATGTAGTTCAATCTGAACGTCACGTGCAACAATACAAAAATGGCGGTTAGCAACGCCACCGGCCCCAAAGGGGCCGGTTAATCGCATCAGCGATAGCGATGTTACCGGCCCCCGGGGGCCGGTGAGAGGTCTTAGACACATGATGCGTGCGCATCGGCAAATAAGGGGGCCGGTTGACCGGCCCCAAGGGTATATAAACAGCGCAAATCTCGGAACACCAACATTGTGAACATGCCTCTGAAGAAATCCATATTATTGGAAGAAACTAGTCAGGAATTTGCAAAATAAAACCTTCACAATGAACCATTATGAGCATTACCTAGGAGCAACTGGCACGAATCGTCAGCCATTCACTTCTTACATTTAAGTTTTATTTTTCGTTCGGACCAGTTGCTCCGAAGTCGGCGTTCACAAAGTGAATCCAAAACAGACCGCCAGCGACATGTCAGTCAGCAGAAGGCCTAGCTCACTGACAACGACACATATGTCTGCCTTTTCGTCGCATGGTAACGTGTCAACAATAAAAAACCAAGACAATGTATACTGGTAGTTGACACGACGGCAGAAAAAACACCCGACTCGGGATTGTCTTACAATATTCTCCGTCAGGTCGGGATCAATGTTCATGTATAAAACTGGAGTTTTTCAGCCACACACATTTGCATTTATTACCCCTCTGCTCCAGGTTTGTGCATGAACATGCAACCTCGTGGATAGCTCAATACGTTTGCATTGAACTGGCGAACATGCCGAGTTCTCTACATTTTAACATAAAAACACAATGCAAATGAGGTTCATTTTATAACGCCAAAAAGACTGCTTTATCACAGTCAGCATGGACATCTAGTCGCTTTAATGTCCGCTATTTTCTTTCCTAAATATATAGGAAATGAAACTTCTACCGACGCCACATGCAAACAGTGGCCAGGGAGGACATATTGGTGCTTTCAATAACCGCCATTTTCTTTCCTGAACACAGGAAATGTAGTTCAATCTGAACGTCACGTGCAACAATACAAAAATGGCGGTTAGCAACGCCACCGGCCCCAAAGGGGCCGGTTAATCGCATCAGCGATAGCGATGTTACCGGCCCCCGGGGGCCGGTGAGAGGTCTTAGACACATGATGCGTGCGCATCGGCAAATAAGGGGGCCGGTTGACCGGCCCCAAGGGTATATAAACAGCGCAAATCTCGGAACACCAACATTGTGAACATGCCTCTGAAGAAATCCATATTATTGGAAGAAACTAGTCAGGAATTTGCAAAATAAAACCTTCACAATGAACCATTATGAGCATTACCTAGGAGCAACTGGCACGAATCGTCAGCCATTCACTTCTTACATTTAAGTTTTATTTTTCGTTCGGACCAGTTGCTCCGAAGTCGGCGTTCACAAAGTGAATCCAAAACAGACCGCCAGCGACATGTCAGTCAGCAGAAGGCCTAGCTCACTGACAACGACACATATGTCTGCCTTTTCGTCGCATGGTAACGTGTCAACAATAAAAAACCAAGACAATGTATACTGGTAGTTGACACGACGGCAGAAAAAACACCCGACTCGGGATTGTCTTACAATATTCTCCGTCAGGTCGGGATCAATGTTCATGTATAAAACTGGAGTTTTTCAGCCACACACATTTGCATTTATTACCCCTCTGCTCCAGGTTTGTGCATGAACATGCAACCTCGTGGATAGCTCAATACGTTTGCATTGAACTGGCGAACATGCCGAGTTCTCTACATTTTAACATAAAAACACAATGCAAATGAGGTTCATTTTATAACGCCAAAAAGACTGCTTTATCACAGTCAGCATGGACATCTAGTCGCTTTAATGTCCGCTATTTTCTTTCCTAAATATATAGGAAATGAAACTTCTACCGACGCCACATGCAAACAGTGGCCAGGGAGGACATATTGGTGCTTTCAATAACCGCCATTTTCTTTCCTGAACACAGGAAATGTAGTTCAATCTGAACGTCACGTGCAACAATACAAAAATGGCGGTTAGCAACGCCACCGGCCCCAAAGGGGCCGGTTAATCGCATCAGCGATAGCGATGTTACCGGCCCCCGGGGGCCGGTGAGAGGTCTTAGACACATGATGCGTGCGCATCGGCAAATAAGGGGGCCGGTTGACCGGCCCCAAGGGTATATAAACAGCGCAAATCTCGGAACACCAACATTGTGAACATGCCTCTGAAGAAATCCATATTATTGGAAGAAACTAGTCAGGAATTTGCAAAATAAAACCTTCACAATGAACCATTATGAGCATTACCTAGGAGCAACTGGCACGAATCGTCAGCCATTCACTTCTTACATTTAAGTTTTATTTTTCGTTCGGACCAGTTGCTCCGAAGTCGGCGTTCACAAAGTGAATCCAAAACAGACCGCCAGCGACATGTCAGTCAGCAGAAGGCCTAGCTCACTGACAACGACACATATGTCTGCCTTTTCGTCGCATGGTAACGTGTCAACAATAAAAAACCAAGACAATGTATACTGGTAGTTGACACGACGGCAGAAAAAACACCCGACTCGGGATTGTCTTACAATATTCTCCGTCAGGTCGGGATCAATGTTCATGTATAAAACTGGAGTTTTTCAGCCACACACATTTGCATTTATTACCCCTCTGCTCCAGGTTTGTGCATGAACATGCAACCTCGTGGATAGCTCAATACGTTTGCATTGAACTGGCGAACATGCCGAGTTCTCTACATTTTAACATAAAAACACAATGCAAATGAGGTTCATTTTATAACGCCAAAAAGACTGCTTTATCACAGTCAGCATGGACATCTAGTCGCTTTAATGTCCGCTATTTTCTTTCCTAAATATATAGGAAATGAAACTTCTACCGACGCCACATGCAAACAGTGGCCAGGGAGGACATATTGGTGCTTTCAATAACCGCCATTTTCTTTCCTGAACACAGGAAATGTAGTTCAATCTGAACGTCACGTGCAACAATACAAAAATGGCGGTTAGCAACGCCACCGGCCCCAAAGGGGCCGGTTAATCGCATCAGCGATAGCGATGTTACCGGCCCCCGGGGGCCGGTGAGAGGTCTTAGACACATGATGCGTGCGCATCGGCAAATAAGGGGGCCGGTTGACCGGCCCCAAGGGTATATAAACAGCGCAAATCTCGGAACACCAACATTGTGAACATGCCTCTGAAGAAATCCATATTATTGGAAGAAACTAGTCAGGAATTTGCAAAATAAAACCTTCACAATGAACCATTGTGAGCATTACCTAGGAGCAACTGGCACGAATCGTCAGCCATTCACTTCTTACATTTAAGTTTTATTTTTCGTTCGGACCAGTTGCTCCGAAGTCGGCGTTCACAAAGTGAATCCAAAACAGACCGCCAGCGACATGTCAGTCAGCAGAAGGCCTAGCTCACTGACAACGACACATATGTCTGCCTTTTCGTCGCATGGTAACGTGTCAACAATAAAAAACCAAGACAATGTATACTGGTAGTTGACACGACGGCAGAAAAAACACCCGACTCGGGATTGTCTTACAATATTCTCCGTCAGGTCGGGATCAATGTTCATGTATAAAACTGGAGTTTTTCAGCCACACACATTTGCATTTATTACCCCTCTGCTCCAGGTTTGTGCATGAACATGCAACCTCGTGGATAGCTCAATACGTTTGCATTGAACTGGCGAACATGCCGAGTTCTCTACATTTTAACATAAAAACACAATGCAAATGAGGTTCATTTTATAACGCCAAAAAGACTGCTTTATCACAGTCAGCATGGACATCTAGTCGCTTTAATGTCCGCTATTTTCTTTCCTAAATATATAGGAAATGAAACTTCTACCGACGCCACATGCAAACAGTGGCCAGGGAGGACATATTGGTGCTTTCAATAACCGCCATTTTCTTTCCTGAACACAGGAAATGTAGTTCAATCTGAACGTCACGTGCAACAATACAAAAATGGCGGTTAGCAACGCCACCGGCCCCAAAGGGGCCGGTTAATCGCATCAGCGATAGCGATGTTACCGGCCCCCGGGGGCCGGTGAGAGGTCTTAGACACATGATGCGTGCGCATCGGCAAATAAGGGGGCCGGTTGACCGGCCCCAAGGGTATATAAACAGCGCAAATCTCGGAACACCAACATTGTGAACATGCCTCTGAAGAAATCCATATTATTGGAAGAAACTAGTCAGGAATTTGCAAAATAAAACCTTCACAATGAACCATTATGAGCATTACCTAGGAGCAACTGGCACGAATCGTCAGCCATTCACTTCTTACATTTAAGTTTTATTTTTCGTTCGGACCAGTTGCTCCGAAGTCGGCGTTCACAAAGTGAATCCAAAACAGACCGCCAGCGACATGTCAGTCAGCAGAAGGCCTAGCTCACTGACAACGACACATATGTCTGCCTTTTCGTCGCATGGTAACGTGTCAACAATAAAAAACCAAGACAATGTATACTGGTAGTTGACACGACGGCAGAAAAAACACCCGACTCGGGATTGTCTTACAATATTCTCCGTCAGGTCGGGATCAATGTTCATGTATAAAACTGGAGTTTTTCAGCCACACACATTTGCATTTATTACCCCTCTGCTCCAGGTTTGTGCATGAACATGCAACCTCGTGGATAGCTCAATACGTTTGCATTGAACTGGCGAACATGCCGAGTTCTCTACATTTTAACATAAAAACACAATGCAAATGAGGTTCATTTTATAACGCCAAAAAGACTGCTTTATCACAGTCAGCATGGACATCTAGTCGCTTTAATGTCCGCTATTTTCTTTCCTAAATATATAGGAAATGAAACTTCTACCGACGCCACATGCAAACAGTGGCCAGGGAGGACATATTGGTGCTTTCAATAACCGCCATTTTCTTTCCTGAACACAGGAAATGTAGTTCAATCTGAACGTCACGTGCAACAATACAAAAATGGCGGTTAGCAACGCCACCGGCCCCAAAGGGGCCGGTTAATCGCATCAGCGATAGCGATGTTACCGGCCCCCGGGGGCCGGTGAGAGGTCTTAGACACATGATGCGTGCGCATCGGCAAATAAGGGGGCCGGTTGACCGGCCCCAAGGGTATATAAACAGCGCAAATCTCGGAACACCAACATTGTGAACATGCCTCTGAAGAAATCCATATTATTGGAAGAAACTAGTCAGGAATTTGCAAAATAAAACCTTCACAATGAACCATTATGAGCATTACCTAGGAGCAACTGGCACGAATCGTCAGCCATTCACTTCTTACATTTAAGTTTTATTTTTCGTTCGGACCAGTTGCTCCGAAGTCGGCGTTCACAAAGTGAATCCAAAACAGACCGCCAGCGACATGTCAGTCAGCAGAAGGCCTAGCTCACTGACAACGACACATATGTCTGCCTTTTCGTCGCATGGTAACGTGTCAACAATAAAAAACCAAGACAATGTATACTGGTAGTTGACACGACGGCAGAAAAAACACCCGACTCGGGATTGTCTTACAATATTCTCCGTCAGGTCGGGATCAATGTTCATGTATAAAACTGGAGTTTTTCAGCCACACACATTTGCATTTATTACCCCTCTGCTCCAGGTTTGTGCATGAACATGCAACCTCGTGGATAGCTCAATACGTTTGCATTGAACTGGCGAACATGCCGAGTTCTCTACATTTTAACATAAAAACACAATGCAAATGAGGTTCATTTTATAACGCCAAAAAGACTGCTTTATCACAGTCAGCATGGACATCTAGTCGCTTTAATGTCCGCTATTTTCTTTCCTAAATATATAGGAAATGAAACTTCTACCGACGCCACATGCAAACAGTGGCCAGGGAGGACATATTGGTGCTTTCAATAACCGCCATTTTCTTTCCTGAACACAGGAAATGTAGTTCAATCTGAACGTCACGTGCAACAATACAAAAATGGCGGTTAGCAACGCCACCGGCCCCAAAGGGGCCGGTTAATCGCATCAGCGATAGCGATGTTACCGGCCCCCGGGGGCCGGTGAGAGGTCTTAGACACATGATGCGTGCGCATCGGCAAATAAGGGGGCCGGTTGACCGGCCCCAAGGGTATATAAACAGCGCAAATCTCGGAACACCAACATTGTGAACATGCCTCTGAAGAAATCCATATTATTGGAAGAAACTAGTCAGGAATTTGCAAAATAAAACCTTCACAATGAACCATTATGAGCATTACCTAGGAGCAACTGGCACGAATCGTCAGCCATTCACTTCTTACATTTAAGTTTTATTTTTCGTTCGGACCAGTTGCTCCGAAGTCGGCGTTCACAAAGTGAATCCAAAACAGACCGCCAGCGACATGTCAGTCAGCAGAAGGCCTAGCTCACTGACAACGACACATATGTCTGCCTTTTCGTCGCATGGTAACGTGTCAACAATAAAAAACCAAGACAATGTATACTGGTAGTTGACACGACGGCAGAAAAAACACCCGACTCGGGATTGTCTTACAATATTCTCCGTCAGGTCGGGATCAATGTTCATGTATAAAACTGGAGTTTTTCAGCCACACACATTTGCATTTATTACCCCTCTGCTCCAGGTTTGTGCATGAACATGCAACCTCGTGGATAGCTCAATACGTTTGCATTGAACTGGCGAACATGCCGAGTTCTCTACATTTTAACATAAAAACACAATGCAAATGAGGTTCATTTTATAACGCCAAAAAGACTGCTTTATCACAGTCAGCATGGACATCTAGTCGCTTTAATGTCCGCTATTTTCTTTCCTAAATATATAGGAAATGAAACTTCTACCGACGCCACATGCAAACAGTGGCCAGGGAGGACATATTGGTGCTTTCAATAACCGCCATTTTCTTTCCTGAACACAGGAAATGTAGTTCAATCTGAACGTCACGTGCAACAATACAAAAATGGCGGTTAGCAACGCCACCGGCCCCAAAGGGGCCGGTTAATCGCATCAGCGATAGCGATGTTACCGGCCCCCGGGGGCCGGTGAGAGGTCTTAGACACATGATGCGTGCGCATCGGCAAATAAGGGGGCCGGTTGACCGGCCCCAAGGGTATATAAACAGCGCAAATCTCGGAACACCAACATTGTGAACATGCCTCTGAAGAAATCCATATTATTGGAAGAAACTAGTCAGGAATTTGCAAAATAAAACCTTCACAATGAACCATTATGAGCATTACCTAGGAGCAACTGGCACGAATCGTCAGCCATTCACTTCTTACATTTAAGTTTTATTTTTCGTTCGGACCAGTTGCTCCGAAGTCGGCGTTCACAAAGTGAATCCAAAACAGACCGCCAGCGACATGTCAGTCAGCAGAAGGCCTAGCTCACTGACAACGACACATATGTCTGCCTTTTCGTCGCATGGTAACGTGTCAACAATAAAAAACCAAGACAATGTATACTGGTAGTTGACACGACGGCAGAAAAAACACCCGACTCGGGATTGTCTTACAATATTCTCCGTCAGGTCGGGATCAATGTTCATGTATAAAACTGGAGTTTTTCAGCCACACACATTTGCATTTATTACCCCTCTGCTCCAGGTTTGTGCATGAACATGCAACCTCGTGGATAGCTCAATACGTTTGCATTGAACTGGCGAACATGCCGAGTTCTCTACATTTTAACATAAAAACACAATGCAAATGAGGTTCATTTTATAACGCCAAAAAGACTGCTTTATCACAGTCAGCATGGACATCTAGTCGCTTTAATGTCCGCTATTTTCTTTCCTAAATATATAGGAAATGAAACTTCTACCGACGCCACATGCAAACAGTGGCCAGGGAGGACATATTGGTGCTTTCAATAACCGCCATTTTCTTTCCTGAACACAGGAAATGTAGTTCAATCTGAACGTCACGTGCAACAATACAAAAATGGCGGTTAGCAACGCCACCGGCCCCAAAGGGGCCGGTTAATCGCATCAGCGATAGCGATGTTACCGGCCCCCGGGGGCCGGTGAGAGGTCTTAGACACATGATGCGTGCGCATCGGCAAATAAGGGGGCCGGTTGACCGGCCCCAAGGGTATATAAACAGCGCAAATCTCGGAACACCAACATTGTGAACATGCCTCTGAAGAAATCCATATTATTGGAAGAAACTAGTCAGGAATTTGCAAAATAAAACCTTCACAATGAACCATTATGAGCATTACCTAGGAGCAACTGGCACGAATCGTCAGCCATTCACTTCTTACATTTAAGTTTTATTTTTCGTTCGGACCAGTTGCTCCGAAGTCGGCGTTCACAAAGTGAATCCAAAACAGACCGCCAGCGACATGTCAGTCAGCAGAAGGCCTAGCTCACTGACAACGACACATATGTCTGCCTTTTCGTCGCATGGTAACGTGTCAACAATAAAAAACCAAGACAATGTATACTGGTAGTTGACACGACGGCAGAAAAAACACCCGACTCGGGATTGTCTTACAATATTCTCCGTCAGGTCGGGATCAATGTTCATGTATAAAACTGGAGTTTTTCAGCCACACACATTTGCATTTATTACCCCTCTGCTCCAGGTTTGTGCATGAACATGCAACCTCGTGGATAGCTCAATACGTTTGCATTGAACTGGCGAACATGCCGAGTTCTCTACATTTTAACATAAAAACACAATGCAAATGAGGTTCATTTTATAACGCCAAAAAGACTGCTTTATCACAGTCAGCATGGACATCTAGTCGCTTTAATGTCCGCTATTTTCTTTCCTAAATATATAGGAAATGAAACTTCTACCGACGCCACATGCAAACAGTGGCCAGGGAGGACATATTGGTGCTTTCAATAACCGCCATTTTCTTTCCTGAACACAGGAAATGTAGTTCAATCTGAACGTCACGTGCAACAATACAAAAATGGCGGTTAGCAACGCCACCGGCCCCAAAGGGGCCGGTTAATCGCATCAGCGATAGCGATGTTACCGGCCCCCGGGGGCCGGTGAGAGGTCTTAGACACATGATGCGTGCGCATCGGCAAATAAGGGGGCCGGTTGACCGGCCCCAAGGGTATATAAACAGCGCAAATCTCGGAACACCAACATTGTGAACATGCCTCTGAAGAAATCCATATTATTGGAAGAAACTAGTCAGGAATTTGCAAAATAAAACCTTCACAATGAACCATTATGAGCATTACCTAGGAGCAACTGGCACGAATCGTCAGCCATTCACTTCTTACAAAAAAAAAAAAACCCTGACACCCCTATAATTTGAAATGGACAACTCCAAACTTACCAAGTTTTGTTTTGTTCAATTTGAGGCTGAACTTCCCCATCAACACTGTATAGGTCATTTTGGAGGCATTGCTTCCAATTTTGTGGGACTTTTACCTGACATTGAGATAAAATGACATCTCAAGCCCTGTGGCCCAATGAAACCAATAGGATTTATAAACATGGGCGGTCAGACTTGCAGCACTTTGCCATCTCTAAGTGGTTTACCAGTACTCGTGTGGTCGGTTCCAGCTCTGTGTGGAAGCATCATGCATCCCATCTATTTCATCAAGCTCTGATAGGTGGGGGTCACAAACTTACTTGGTGGAAGATTCCATTGTCAAATATGGGTTAAGATTAAAATCCTTATTTTGACTAATGGTTCATTTCCTAATCAGAAGGTGAAAGAGTTGATCATAAAAACTGAGGGATGAAGGTAAAGTGAGTAATGCAATGCAAAAAAACATTTTTGTACATATATGATGACCCCACTCAGCGTGTAAAACCACTCAGTCATGATAGAGGATCGTACAGGAGTGTTCATGTATTATTGAATTTATTAAACGAGTTGAGGAAAAGGGATAAAATGTGAGGCTTTGCAGAGCTTTTTATCCCTTTTCCTCAACGAGTTTAATAAATTCAATAACACATGAGCACGAATGCAAGATTCTATTTATCATATGACATTTAAAATGCATTTTATTCATGATTGTTTACAAAAATGTCAATATTCTGCCATTAGTAAACGCGCCCTGGTTAAGGATGTCGTACATGTAACGTTACGGGACGTATCTAGCTAATTTGCATATTTAATCCACTAGTGGATTATTGAAAATATTACTATAATGTTATTAATCAAGTAATTTCATATTGGCCCAGGTACAGGTCCGAGGTCTGCTGTATTGGCACGAGGCCGAAGGCCGAGGCCAATACAGCTGACCGAGGACCTGTAATTGGGCCAATACAAAATTACTTGATTAATGACAATTTTATTAATTGACGCAATTAAAAACATGATTAATGATTTTTGAATATTGGTTGACCTTGTGTAATATAGGATAATCAATTAATAAATGGCGTTATTACACTCTCAGACGCGACGTCATATGATAAAACAGCATTCCCTGTCTTCTGTATGAAGAAGTCTTTGGTCAACATGTAGCCATATGCCACACATCAAAGACTCTGATCAGACTTTAGTTGTGGGGTTCACTGGGTACAAATATTTAAAGAGACATACTTTTGTTGTGCCTGCTATTGCAAAGGAGTCCAATTTTCTGTCCGTTCGACCATCCGTTTGTCAAGCCATCAACATTAGCGACCACCCTAGCGTTCACCCTAATGGTCAGTTTCATTTTTAAATTACTATAAGAGCTTCATTAATGATACTTGGTACAAACTTGTGTCTAGGGATGGTAACTTTAATACAAGCATTCATATTTTACCCAGACCTACATTTCATGGTTCAATGACTTAGTGAACTCTTGCGTCAACCTGAGCATTCACCCTAATGTTCAAGAACAATAAGCGCTTCATTAATAATACTTGGTACAAGCTTGCATCCAGGAATGCCAGCTTTTATGCAAGCATCCATGTTTGACCTTGACCTAAATTTCATGGTTCAGTGACTTTGTGCCCCCACAGGTGCCACGCAGCCTTTGGCAGAATTATCGTTTGGCTTGTCTGATCAATTACAGTAACATTTCTACATTAAGACCACATCTGGAACTGGTCAAAAGTGGTCTTTAAGACCACTTATGAACATTCCCAAAGGTGGTTCCTGATCAGAGGACATGGAGTGCAAAAGACACGAAGAAAGAATAACTGCAACCTTCTATATAAGCTTTTCAAAGCAGAATTAGTCTTAATATTAGGTGGTCTTAATTATTAGGGTATTTGGGAAAACCTAAAACAAACTTTTACCGGAAATAACAGAAAACAAATTCTCATAAGCGAAAACAAACTATATCACCAGTTATACCATGACATAGACATGTTTAAATAATATTTAAACAGATAATATGGCCAAGTTTGGGAGAATAATGTGAAATAATAACGATTTTATTGTCGTTTTTGTATACAATTTTCATAGATGGACTGGGATCTATACTGCTTATACTAGCTGTTTGCCTTGTTGTTTGTGAAAACATTATACTTAGTAACTCGATTGTTTGAAAGTCAGAAATGTGTGTGACTAAAACAAAAATTTATTTAGCAGGATTCTGCTTAAGAAATTAAGTCAAAAATGGTTCAACTGGCTGGTCATCAGAAGCTCACAGGTTAGGTAAATGCCAAGCCAGTAACCCCAGAATCTACACTGCTTGTACTTACTGCTTGTCTTGTTTTTGATTTAAATGAATATATTATTACTTGTACTTTGATAGGAATGGGTATGACTAAATTAATTTATTCAGCAGGATACGGCTTTAGAAATTTTGTATAAAAAATATGTCGAGTATATCCGTCAGATGCGCGTCTCACTTGTCATCAGGTCATTGGTTTGATACCGGCCTGCTACGAACATCTTTTCACGAAGATTGATCATTAAATCATTTCAAGTGTGACACTCTTCCTTCTGCTTGTCCAAGAAGAGCAGTTATCAGTTTTATAACGAAAGAATCTGCACTGGACTAGTTAAAGCCCGGTCCCACAGAGCTTGCGACCGCGATGCGACCTCTCCACGACTAAAAAAAATGGCAATCGCGGAGCTGTTGCAGAAGTCGCAGAGAGGTTTTATAAAGGTTGCAGCAAGGTTGCAGGTAGGTCCCCGATCAAATTTAGTTGCCGATCTTCTTTTGTGCACAAAAGACTGGCTGCAACTGATTTTGATTGCAGACTAGTTGCGATGGTTTTCTAGATGTTGTAGACCAATCTCCGATTGATCGCCGAACAGTCACCGATGGCTCCCCGACCGAAATTTATGCAAATTTGGCTGTAAATTATAGCAACCTTATTGCAACTTATAGGAGACTGGTGGCAGACCGATCGCCGACTAATCCGCGATCGATCCACGACCTATCGGCGATCGGTCGGCAACTGTTCAGCGATCGGTTGGAGATTGATCGGAGATTGATCACTGATAAGTCGGCGATTGATCTGCAACTGGTCGCCGACAAGCTGTAAAAAGGTGTTAAAACCACCGAACTATTATTGCACCAACTACAATAAAAAACTGTTAACATCCTAGCATCATTTCGACAACAGCTTTCAAAGAGGCAACATGGTTCTGAAAGGCGGGCAAAAGAAAACGGCGGCGCAGCCGAAAAGAAAGGGAAGCAAGGCTCGGACACCAATTTTGGATGACGAGGACTTGCAGCAGCCCAGAGAAGACTCTTAGCAGTCGAAGAGGCAAAAAAAAACCCACAAAACAGTCTCCGACAATCATGTTTCACTTGTTGCAAGTCAGTCACCGATCATATGGCGATTCTTCGGCGACAAGTTGCTGATCAATAGCCGGCTATGGGCAACATTAATCGCCGATTGATCGGCGACCGGTCGCCGACATGTCGGCGATCACATTTACGGAGCAAATGTAGTTGCAACAGTTGCAAAGGTCATAGGCCAGTTGCAACAAAATCAGTTGCAGAGAGGTCACATCCGGTCGTAAGGTCTGTGGGACCGGGGCTTTAACAATATAGGTGGCTAAGCCTGTCCAGGAAAACGTGATTAAGTAATTGACTCCCTTGATATGACCTAAATTAAACTTTAAGTAACACATCAGTGAAATAGAGTGCATAATTTCATATCTCCAAACATATATTGGTTATAATATATGATTGTTCTTATTATACAAAATTTCTAAAGCAGTATCCAGCTGATCCTAATGTTACTGGTTTGGCAGTTACCTAACCTGGGACCTCCTGATGACCAGCCCGATGAACCATTTTGACTAAATTTCTTAAGCAGAATCCTGCTGAATAAATTGTTTTAGTCACACACATTTCTGAGTTACTAAGTATAATGTTATTCATTTAAATCACAAACAACAGGGCAAACGGTTAGTACAAGCAGTATAGATCCCAGTCCATCTATGAAAATTGTATAAAAAAGACAATAAAATCATAAGAATTCTCCCAAACTTGGCTATATTATCTGTTTACATAGCGTTTAAACATGTATATGTCTAAATGTACAATAATCATGGTATAGACACATCCAAACACTACGTCATCACTCAATAATACTATTTGCCGGGATGCACCGGTGGTGGGCAAAAAACGTCTTTGATCTTTTATCGCCATTGTAAATGCGATCTTATTTTCTGTAAACTTGTATTTTGTTTGGACTCGAAACAACAGAATTGACCTTTACACTTTTAACATAGACATATCTTAGCCAGTAATTATTGGTTTCTAGAAGATTTGAGGATGTTTTGATGATAATTACCTGTTATACTTATGCAGGTAACGAGGCGGGACGGTCTTAATTATTTTTAATAAAAATGAGCAAACCGAATAACTAAATACGGAAGATGCATGAATGAACCCTAAAATATATTTATCTACTCATTCAAAGTGTATTTCGATCGATTTTTTGTGACATTCAATTAAAATAAGCCCGTAATATTAAACCTATTTACAATGTGTTTATATGGAACCAGCGGCTTTTTGCCAACCACGAAAGATTGTTATCAAAAGGAAAAGTGATTTTGCGCATGCGCAATGACATGTAAACAGAGTCACGTGTCAAAACATTGTATCTGTCTATAATTAGTGATATAGTTTGTTTTCGGTTATGAGAATTTGTTTTCAGTTATTTTCGGTAAAAGTTTGTTTTCGGTTTTCCCAAATACCGTAATTATTATAGCAGAATTTTGCTCATACAATACAAATATCTTCTCTTTTTGTAGAAAGTAAACACAAAAACCTCAGATGAAGTCGGCAAGCTCTTCTTTGGAATGCTTGACGTCAAATGCTTCAAGTTCCAGGAAGGCACGTATTGTTCCAATGAGAGCTCTGTCCTGTCCAAACTGTGGTGTAAGAAGACATCTGGACCACTGGCTGTAATGCAAGCGTTCCCACTGAAGTGGGGAGATGACACGACTGCAGATGATGGAAGGGAGCAGCTTGTTGGCTAAATTTTCAGTTTTGATCAAGCAGAGAAACAGACGGAGAGAGTTTGATGCTAGCCCCCACCATGCTGAACCCAGAATTTTTTTTGTCGTATTGGGACAGACAGGCCTAAGCAAACAGTGTATACCCTGATCAGACTGCTCCTAAAGGAGCAGTCTGATCAGGGTCTACACTGTTTGCCATTCTGTCTGCATGTTATGGGCTCCTTGCTGGATCATTAAACAAATATGTGAAAGTTTTAGGAGAATTAAAGCATGTCCTCAATGTACCTAAATTTTTATGCCCCCCGGCCCCACCCCATTCGATGAATGGTGGAAAGGGCATATAGTGTTGCCCCTGTCCGTCCGTCCGTGCATGCGTCCGAAACTTAAACACGGTCAATCCTTATTTCTTGATGGATTTTAAAATTACATGGCAGAAATGTTAACCATGAAGAGACGACGTGTCACATGCAAAACCCAGGTCAGTACCTCTAAGGTCAAGGTCATACTTAGAGGTCAAAGGTCAAAAAAAGGGTCCGAAACTTAAACGCAGTCAATAACTTTCTTATTTCTGGATGGATTTTGAAATTACTTTGTACAAATGTTAACCATCATCAGACGATGTGTCAAGTGCAAAACCAAGGTCCGTACCTCCAAGGTCAAGGTCATACTAAAAGGTCAAAGGTAAAAAAAGGGTCCGAAACTTAAACGCAGTCAATAACTTACTTATTTCTGGGTGGATTTTGAAATTACTTTGAACAAATGTTTGACCATCATGAGACGATGTGTCACGTGCAAACCCAGATCTGTACATCCAAGGTCAAGGTCATACTTAGAGGTCAAATGTGAAAAAAGGGTCCAAAACTTAAACACGGTCAATAACTTTCTATGGCTGAATACGAACATAGAAATATTATCAGGCGGGGGCATCTGTGTCCTATGGACGCATTTCTAGTTAGGACTTTTACGGTATACTGTTTTACATTCTGCTCAATAGTGAAAAAAATGGGGAGGAGTGTAGTATGTTATGATATTCAGCTCCATGGTGAGGGTTAAGTTCAGACCTAGTTGTTTAAAGCATCGTTAACTTAGCAAACTCGTTAATGATGGAAATGATAAATATTCTAACATGTTCAATACATGTATCTAATACACTTGTACTTTTGCTGAAAAAAATGTGAGTAGCTTTTGCATTGCAAAAGCTACTCACATTTTTTCAGCAAAAGTATTAGTATATTAGCCATTACAAATATTCAATGTTTTGATGCTACTTCCATTTACGCCTTGGTTAGTTTTATTTAACTGGGCTCTGAACAGGTTTTCTTTATTTCTTCATAGAAAAATATGTGTTTCCAGGAACAAGTTTTCTCTTTCACTCTCAGTATTTTTGAAGAAATACAGACTGGTCACTCTCAGTTTTTTGAAGAAATACAGACTGGTCACTCTCAGTTTTTTGAAGAAATACAGACTGGTCACTCTCAGTTTTTTTGAAGAAATACAGACTGGTCACTCTCAGTTTTTGTTGAAGAAATACAGACTGGTCACTCTCAGTTTTTTGAAGAAATACAGACTGGTCACTCTCAGTTTTTTGAAGAAATAAAGACTGGTCATCAAACTCTCCCAGACTGTTGTCCTCTGATGATGTCACAAGTTCCGGAACTGTGGATGGAAACATCAGTTGTCATGGAAACTGTAGGTCCTTGTTCAAAGTTACTTTGTTTCTGTTTAAAGTTTTCGGTTTTGGCATTTATTCTTGATTATTGAGGACTATCATTTCATTACATAATATTATGTAGCCCTCAGAGCTGACTGAGGAGAAGTCCTCTGTCTTCAACAGGTAAGGGGCCTCCTTGGGGAAAATCAATAAATTACTTACTGTTGACTGGTGTACATTATTGATTTTCCTCTTAAGTGCCTCAGTCAGGGGATTCAACAAGAGCTACTAATCACCCTATTAAGGGCCGCCTTTGATCCGCTTTAGTCAGTATATCACAGGGGGCAATAAAACAATTATGACACACCGTGTGTTCTACTGTTACAGAATAAATGCCTTTAAAGTAAATTTGTTAACTTTTGAGTTTTCTTATTTGTTATTAACACTTTTAACCCTTTTGACCAAAATACAGGTGCCAGTTGTTCAAAGTCTCGTTACCTTAACAAGCTCGTTAGTGGTCATATTGTTAACTGTTCTAGCAAGTTCAATTTGTAAAATTTTGGTATTTTTGCTGAAAAAATGTGAGCAGCTTTTGCATTTGCAAAAGCTGATCACATTTTTTCAGCAAAAATATTAGCATATTCATCATATTAAAATGATCAAAGTTTAAACGTTATATTAACTAACGATGTCGTTAGTTTTGAACAACTGGCCCCAGGTGTTCAGCCATGAACCCTTAAGATGCCAGTCACAACAACTTGTCATCTGCTTTGTCGTCTGCTGGTTACTTTATAAGTCATTGTTGCTAACAGTAGGGACCCAGAGGAGTAGTCTGATCAGTGTCCACATTGTTTGCAAAAATATTCTTAAAAATTGGCAAGAAGATGCAGCAGACAGCATAAACAGACAACATTTTCAGATGCTGTTTTCCCTGGCATATTAACCCTTAACCTGCTGTTATGACAACCTTTGCAAACAGTGTAATCCAATCAGAAGGCTTCTGCAGGATCCATCCGATCAGGATCTACACTGTTTTAATGCAGCTTGTGAATTGAACGAATACATTATATTATGTAATTTGATTGGTTGATAGCAATGGGTGTGGCTAAATTTATTCAGCAGGATAAGGGTTAACTGGCATTTTAAGGGTATACATGATGGGTGTAATGTTTAAATCCCAAACCGTTGTTGACTGTCAACAAGCACAAGATGACACAAAGTGACCCTCAAGTATTCATGTGTTGTTCAACCCAAACACAACATTGGCAGTTTATACAGTAGAACTTCGATGGCTCGACCAATGATGGCTCGTTTACCATGGATGAGTCGAACCCGTTCTTGAGCCCCTAGAGAAATCCTCTACATAAGAAACAGTGGGAGATAATTAAGGAGATTTTAGTCTTTTATCTTGCAAATGTATGCTGTGTGTACTCATTAGAATCGCCTCAACGAGGCGATTCTAATGAGTACACACAGCATACATTTTTATTATAGAACACCGAAAAGATGTCTAAAAGTATCTCTTTATTCCTCCTGACAGTAACCTCAGTGGCTCGAACTACCCCTGTCTCGAACAGATTTTCGAGGTCCCAAAGGTGTTCGAGCCATTGAAGTTTGACTGTATTTTGTTGATATGCTCGTTTACCATGGATGTGTCGAACCCATTCTTGAGCCCCTAGAGAAATCCTCTATAAGAAACAGTGGGAGATAATTAAGGAGATTTTAGTTTTTTATCTTGCAGATGTATGCTGTGTGTTCTCATTAGAATCGTCCCAAAGGTGTTCGAGCCATTGAAGTTCGACTTTATTTTGTTGATATGCCACAAAAAAATCTAAATAGAGAGGATGACAATCATTTTTTTTTTTTTTTCAGAGAAAACATTACGATAACACTCCATGTGACATAGTGCATTTTTCGCATCTCTAAAATTGCTAATTTTCTGAGGAAAATCTGTGATATTTTTCTTACTTATACTGCAAAGATAGGTTGTGGGTGCTTGTTAGAACTGGCTCAATGAGGTGATTCTAACGAGTTTCCATTACCTATGTCTTGGAGCAGTAATAAGAAAAATAATTTATACCCCTGTAAGCTCCAGTTTTCTCTATATAAAGTGGGGTTTAGGGGGTGTTTATTTCACAGACTTGTTCACATGATGAAAGCCTTATCATTTCTTCCACTGATTCAAGAAGGGCAGTTGTCAGTTTCTGGTGAAAAGATTTTTCACTGTACTGGTAAAACCACACATGCCAAGGAAAGTGTGGATAGGTAAACTGACCAGTTAAAAAAAAGACCTAAATAGTGTTGACTGGGCCGTTAAACTCCAATACATACGAACAAACTTATCATTTCATGATTCCCATGAAATTTCAAACCTTATTTTTTTTTAAATAAGTTATTTGAAAATGATTTTTGCAACAGTCTTGATTGACATTCAAAATGTCATGGTTTTATTGCATTGAGGTTTAATGACACATCAACCCATGTGGGGCATTTTGTGTCATCTAGGGAAAGGGAGAAGAGATGGAGAGATTGTAAAAATGATGAATGAGAAGGACAGAGAAGATAGAGGAAATTGAAAGTGAAAAAAAACAACACATTACAAAAACATCCCTATACAAATACATTGTAACCTTTGTCTCCGTAAAAAATGAAAATTTTAAGATGAAAAATTGCGACATTTTTCTTATTTCTGCTCAAAATATAGATTGTGGGTACTCTTTAGAACCGCCTCATCGAGGCGTTACTAACACTACCCACAATCTATATTTTAGAAATAAGAAAAATAAGGTTTACCCCTGTAAACCCCAGTTTTGCTGTATAAAAGTGGGGTTCAAGGGGGTCAAAATTATATAGGCATGTTTTTGTAATGAATAAACAAGAGATAACAACATTCCCCCTCTACCCTTAGCTCCTGCAAGGACCAACTGTAAGCCAATATCAATTGGACCTCCCCCCCCCCCCCCCCCCCGTGACTGAAGATGCATAATTCACACACTATTCATGTTTTACCATTGTCAAGGGTAGCTTCCCTTGATTATTAAGGGCATGGTGAAAACTAAATGTGCTTAATGGTTATTTGAAACTTTTTATGGTGATTGATTGATTGATTTGAGGTTTAACATCCCCATCAAGGCTGTATAGGTCATTTTTGAGCATAGACAGTCCGACTCAAATCGCTTTGCCTGAGCAGGCTTAGATCCTCTAAGTGGTTTACCAGTACTTGTGTGCGGTCGGTTTCAACTCTGCGTCGAAGCATCATGCAGCCCATCTATTTCATCAAGTCCAGATTGGCAGGGGCTGTTTTTTTTAAGATAAATTTATTATGATCAGCTTACCGGCCCCGATAGCTCAGTTGGTAGAGTGTCTGCTCTGGGGAACGGGAGGTCACGGGTTCGATCCCGGGCCGCGACATACCAAAATCGTTAAAAATGGTACTAGCTGCTCCTCGCTTGGCACTCAGATTTACGGGGTAGAGCTAGGACTGGTCGACCCAGTGTCAGGATAATGTGACTGGGTGTGGTATCATGTAATGTGTCTGGGACATGATACTTCAGTGAGGCAGCACTATAAAAGTGAGCATTGAGCTCCCTGTCGCAACCAGACACCGTCGTGATATGACTGAAAAATTGTTGAAAGCGACATTAAACCCGAATTCACATACACACACATGATGATCAGCTTGCCTGTATGAAGTATAGGGAGGTATTGTTTTAGTCTCATTCTTGCTATCAGTCTACCCTTCAAGCCTCACTTGAAGTTCTACATGAAAGTTTCTCATACATATCTGTTACCAGTACACGCATGCGCTTTGAACATGATGGTAGATGTTGGTCCAATTTTGGGGTTCATTATTTGGGCCCCGTTAAGCGATTTTGGTACTTATCGCCTATGCGAGCAGCGAAGGTTCAGGCAAGCCTGCGCATCCGCGCAGTCTCGCCAGAACCTTCGCTGCTCGCTCATACAAGCAGTGTATCAAGAAGAACGTTCAGACAGAAAGCCATAACCCTTGCCCCTCTGAATGGCTGGGCATGGGCAGTTAAAATTTGACATGACTGAATGCTTGAAGACACAAATTCGCTTGGCGGGGCTCATTTGTCAGCTGACCCAGTTACTAAGTGCAGTAGCTTTATGTTGTCCATGCCCATGTGACTCTCTGATTTGTATGAAATCCAGGTAACGGTTATTTATAGCCACACTATTCTAGTCTTTTTAGCTCACCTGTCACGTAGTGACAAGGTGAGCTTTTGTGATCACTTCTTGTCCGTCGTCCATGCGTGCGTGCATCCGTGCGTGCGTGCGTAAACAATTTCTTGTCTGCACGATAGCATCTTCATTTATGATTTGATTTTAACCAGACTTGTACACAACTTGTACCACTATGAGATCTAGGTTCCTTTCTTAAACCAGCCATATCCCATCATGTGTTACGGAGTTACGGCCCCTGAAAGGGCAAAAATTGCCTATTTTGGTCTTGTCTGCATGATAGATGTTTCATTTATGATTTGATTTTAAGTAAACTTGCACACAATTTGTACCACCACAAAATCTCGGTCAAGTTTGAATATGGGTCATGTCGGGTCAAAAAGTAGGTCAGTAGGTCAAATCACAAAAAAACCTTGTGAAGACACGAGAGGCCACAGTTTTGGTCTGATCATCATCAAGCTTGCCAAGAATGATCATCTTGACAATATCTCAGTCAAGTTCGAATATGGGTGTTGTCGGGTCAAAAAGTAGGTCAGTAGGTCAAATCATAGAAAAACCTTCTGAACACACTAGAGGCCACAATTTATGTCCAATCATCATCAAACATGCTCAGAATGATCATCATGATAATATCTTGGTGACATTCGAATATGAGTCATGCCGGGTCAAAAAGTAGGTTAGTAGGTCAAATCATAGAAAAACCTTGTGAATACACTAGAGGCCGCAGTTTTGGTCCAATCATTATCAAACCTGCCCAGAATGATCATCTTGACAATATCTCGGTCAAGTTTGAATACGGGTCATGTTGGGTCAAAAAGTAGGTCAGTAGGTCAAATCATAGAAAAAGCTTGTGAACACACTAGAGGCCACAGTTTTGGTCTGATCGTCATCAGACTTGCCCAGAATGATCATTTTGACAATATCTCGGTCAAGTTCGAATATGGGTTATGTCGGGTCACAAAGTAGGTCAGTAGGTCAAATCATAGAAAAACCTTGTGAATACACTAGAGGCCACAGTTTTTGTCTGATCATCATGAAACTTGCTCAAAATGATTATCTTGACAATTTCTCGGGCAAGTTCGAATATGGGTCATGTAGGGTCAAAAAGGTCAGTAGGTCAATTCAGAGAAAAACCTTGTGAACACACTAGAGGCCACAGTTTTGGTCCAATCATCATCAAACTTGCTCCGAATGATAGTCTTGACAATATCCGGGTCAAGTTTGAATACAGGTCATGTCGGGTCAAAAAGTAGGTCAGTAGGTCAAATGATAGAAAAAGCTTGTGAACACACTAGAGGCCACAGTTTTGGTCCAATCATCATCAAACTTGCTCCGAATGATCATCTTGACAACATCTCAGTCAAGTTCAAATATGGGTTATGCTGGGTCAAAAAGTAGGTCAGTAGGTCAAATCATAGAAAAACCCTCTGAACACACTGGCGGCTACAGTTTTGGTCCGATCATCATCAAACTTGCTCAAAATGATCATTTGACAATATCTCGGTTAATTTCGAATATGGGTCATGTCTGGTCAATATGTAGGTCAGTAGGTCAGATTATTGAAAAACCTTGTGAACACACTAGAGGCCCAAGTTTTGGTCCGATCATCATCAAACTTGCTCAGAATGATCATCTCGACAATATCTGTGTCAAGTTTGAATATGGGTCATGTCGGGTCAAAAAGTAGGTCAGCAGGTAAAATCATAGAAAAACGTTTTGAACACTCTAAGAGGCCACAGTTTCAGTCAAATCATCATAAAACTTGCTCAGAATGATCATCTGGACAATATCTCAGTTAAGTTCGAATATGGGTCATGTCAAATCAAAAAGTAGATCAGTAGGTTATTTTGTCATAACTTTTGAACTGTTTGAGATAGAGTCTTCATATTTGGCATGTAGGTTCCTTCTGACAAGGGCTTCCCACTCATAAAGATTTGACCTGTGACCTTGACCTGTGACCTACTTTATCATACCTTTTGAACCATATGAGATAGAGCCTTCATATTTGGCATGCATGTTCCTTGTGACAAGGTTTTCTCAGCCATTCAAAACTTTTGACCCATGACCTTGACCTTTGCCCTACTTTGTCATAACTTTTAAAGCATTTGAGAAACAGCCTTCATATTTAGCATGTAGGTTCCTTGCGACAATGTTGCTTAGATTATCCTCTACCAAAAAGGCTAAAACAATCCCACTCGGATGAACAAAATGGCCACCGGAGGTAAAAATAGAAAAATATTGTAAATTTGATTGAAACGGAAACTCCCCCTAAACCCTAAGGCCAATTTGATTCAAAGTTCCCAGGAATGTTGCCTAGGTTACTCCCTACCAAATAAGCTAAAATCACTCTGCTGATGAACAAGATGGCCACAAAAGCTAAAAACAGAATGTACTCGAGACAGTGACACACAGGTGAGCGAACCAGGGCCCTCTGGGCCCTCTTGTTTATGTGATAGTGCTGTGTAAAGAGGACTATAGATGAGCGGCCAGTTGATCAAAACTAACAATGTCGTTAGTTAACATATTGTTTTAAAAATGCATCAGTAAATATGACAAATGTATAAATATTTTTTTCAGAAAAAAATGTGAGCAGCTTTTGCAAATGCAAAAGCTGCTCACATTTATTATGCCCCCAACTTTGAAAAAGTTGGAGGGGCATATTGCTTCTGCATCGTTCGTCCGTTCGTCCGTTCGTCTGTTCGTCCGTTCGTCCGTTCGTTCGTCCGTTACGCTTTTGATGCATGGCATAACTAAAGAACCGTGTATGCTAGGGTTTTGAAATTTCATATATGGATTCCTCATGGAAAATTAGCTGACGCGTATTTTTTTTCTCGTCCGGATTATGCCCCCTTCAAGAGTTATTGCCCTTTGAAATTTTTTTAATAAAATCTTGTCAGCAAGATATCTCAAAAACTATTGGAGCTAGAGCCTTGAAAGTTTGTGATTATATTGGTGGTGATGAGTAGATGAACTGATTAACTTTTGACAAAATTCCGAAAAATACTTTGTGAGTTATGGCCCTTTGTCATTTTGGTAATTTGTGCCCATTGTAATGTATGCTAAAAGTGATGCATAGCACAACTTTAGAACCGTGTATTCTAGGGTTTTGAAATTTCATATATGGATTCCTCATGGAAAATTAGCTGACGCGTATTTTTTTTCTTGTCCAGATTATGTCCCTTTTAAGAGTTATTGCCCTTTGAATTTTTTTAAATAAAATCTTGTCAGCAAGATATCTCAAAAACTATTGGAGCTAGAGCCTTGAAAGTTGGTGATTATATTGGTGGTGATGAGTAGATGAACTGATTAACTTTTGACAAAATTCTGAAAAATACTTTGTGAGTTATGGCCCTTTGTCATTTTGGTAATTTGTGCCCATTGTAATGTATGCATAAAGTGATGCATAGCATATCTTTAGAACCGTGTATTCTAGGGTTTTGAAATTTCATATATGGATTTCTCATGGAAAATTAGCTGACGCGTATTTTTTTTCATGTCCGGATTATGGCCCTTTTAAGAGTTATTGCCCTTTGAAATTTTTTTAATAAAATTTTGTCAGCAAGATATCTCAAAAACTATTGGAGCTAGAGCCTTGAAAGTTGGTGAATAGATTGGTGGTGATGAGTAGATGAACTGATTAACTTTTGACAAAATTCCGAAAAATACTTTGTGAGTTATGGCCCTTTGTCATTTTGGTAATTTGTGCCCATTGTAATGTATGCTAAAAGTGATGCATAGCATAACTTTAGAACCGTGTATTCTAGGGTTTTGAAATTTCATATATGGATTCCTCATGGAAAATTAGCTGACGCGTATTTTTTTTCTTGTCCGGATTATGGCCCTTTTAAGAGTTATTGCCCTTTGAAATTTTTTTAATAAAATTTTGTCAGCAAGATATCTAAAAAACTATTGGAGCTAGAGCCTTGAAAGTTGGTGAATATATTGGTGGTGATGAGTAGATGAACTGATTAACTTTTGACAAAATTCCGAAAAATACTTAGTGAGTTATGGCCCTTTGTCATTTTGGTAATTTGTGCCCATTGTAATGTATGCTAAAAGTGATGCATAGCATATCTTTAGAACCGTGTATGCTAGAGTTTTGAAATTTCATATATGGATTCCTCCTGGAAAATTAGCTGACGCGTATTTTTTTTCTCGTCCGGATTATGCCCCTTATAAGAGTTATTGCCCTTTGAATTTTTTAAATAAAATCTTGTCAGCAAGATATCTAAAAAACTATTGGAGCTAGAGCCTTGAAAGTTGGTGAATAGATTGGTAGTGATGAGTAGATGAACTGATTAACTTATGACAAAATTCCGAAAAATACTTTGTGAATTATGGCCCTTTGTCATTTTGGTAATTTGTGAAAAACTTTGTCATCGTTCTAGCGCCTACATTTCTTCACCAATTTCAATGTAACTTCACACAAATGTTCCTTATAAAAAAATCTCGAGCGAGTTCGACTTTCAAGGTCATGACCTCAAGGTCAAGGTCACTGTGGCTATTTTTAGAAAAACTTTGTCATCGCTCTAGCACCTACATTTCTTCAACAATTTCAATATAACTTCACACAAATGTTCCTTATAAAAAAAATCTTGAGCGAGTTCGACTTCAAGGTCATGACCTCAAGGTCAAGGTCACTGTGGCTATTTTTAGAAAAACTTTGTCATCGCTCTAGCGCCTACATTTCTTCACCAATTTCAATATAACTTCACACAAATGTTTCTTATGACAATATCTCAGCGATTTCGACTTTCAAGGTCATTACCTCAAGGTCAAGGTCACTGTGGCTATTTTAAGAAAAACTTTGTCATCACTCTAGCGCCTACATTTCTTCACTGATTTCAATATAACTTCACACAAATGTGCCTTATGACAATATCTTGAGCAAAGTCGACTTTCAAGGTCATGACATCAAGGTCAAGGTCACTGTGGCTATTTTTAGAAAAACTTTGTCATTGCTCTAGCGCCTTCATTTCTTCACTGATTTCAATATAACTTCACACAAATGTTCCTTATGAAAATATCTCGAGTGTGTTCGACTTTCAGGGTCATTACCTCAAGGTCAAGGTCCTTGTAGCTATTTTTAGAAAAATTTTGTCATCGCTCTAGCGCCTACATTTCTTCACCGATTTCAATATAACTTCACACAAATGTTCCTTATGACAATATCTCTATCGAGTTCCACTTTAAAGGTCAAGGTCACTGTGGCTATTTTTAGAAAAACTTTGTCAATGCTCTAGCGCTTACATTTCTTCACTGATTTCAATATAACTTCACACAAATGTTCCTTATGACAATATCTCAAGCCATTTCAACTTTCAAGGTCAAGGTCACAATGGCTATTTTTAGAAAAACTTTGTCATCGCTCCAGCGCCTACATTTCTTCACTGATTTTATTATAACTTCACACAAATGATTCTTATGACAATACCTCGAAAGAGTTTGACTTTCAAGGTCAAGGTCACTGTGGCTATTTTTAGAAAAACTTTTTCATTGCTCTAGCGCTTACATTTTTTCACCAATTTCAAAATCGATTCACACAAATGTTCCTTATGACAATATCTGTAGCGAGTTCCACTTTCAAGGTCAAGGTCACTGTGGCTATTTTTAGAAAAACTTTGTCAATGCTCTAGCGCTTACATTTCTTCACCAATTTCAATATAACTTCACACAAATGTTCCTTAAGACAATATCTTGGGCGATTTCGACTTTCAAGGTCAAGGTCACTGTGGCTATTTTTAGAAAAACTTTGTCATCGCCCTAGCGACTACATTTCTTCACTGATTTCAATATAACTTCACACAAATGTTCCTTATGACAATACCTCGAGTGAGTTTGACTTTCAAGGTCAAGGTCACTGTGGCTATTTTTAGAAAAATTTTGACATGGCTCTAGCGCTTACATTTCTTCACCGATTTCAGTATAACTTCACACAAATGTTCCTTATGACAATATCTCGAACTATTTCGACTTTCAAGGTCAAGGTCACTGTGGCTATTTTTAGAAAATCTTTGTCATCGCTCTAGTGCCTACATTTATTGATGGATGTTAACAGAACTTCACACAAATGTTTCTTATGGTAATATCTCGAGTTGCTTTGACTTTCAAGGTCATGACCTCAAGGTCAAGGTCACTGTGGCTATTTTTAGAAAAACTTTGTTATTGCTCTACCGCCTACATTTATGATTTTAATCTAACTTCACACAAAAGATGCTTATGATAATATCTTGAGCAAGATCTACTTCGCGGCCATGGCCTCAAGTCAAGGTCCCTATGACTATTTTTAGAGAAATATTGTCATCACTCTAGAACCTACATTTATGGATGGATTTTTAAACAAACTTTACTCAAATGTTGCATATGATAATATCTCAAGCAAGTTGGACTTTTGCCATTTCAGTGTTTTCCACACACGAAGTTGTCTTGTGCGAGGGGATTTGTATCGCATGCGATGCCTTGTTTTTTTTTTTAATAAAATCTTGTCAGCAAGTCCATATCTTGAGAACTATTAGAGCTTCATTAATCATTCTTGGTACAAACTTGCATCCAGGCATTGCAACTTCAACGCAAGCATTATATCTGACCTTGACCTATATTTCATGGTTCACTGACTTCGTGAATTATTGTGACCACCCTGACTTTCACCATTTCTCGAAAACTATTAAAGCTTTTTAAATTATTATTGGTACAAACTTGCATCTAGGAATTGCAACTGCAACGCAAGCATCCATATTTGACTTTTACCCATATTTCATGGTTCACTGACTTTGTGAATTATTGCGACCACCCTGACTTTCTATCTAATGTAAGAGTCCATTTCTCAAGATCTATAACAGCTTCATTAATTGTATTTGGTACAAGCTTGCATTTAGGAATTGAAACTTCAATGCAAGTATCCATTTCTGACCTTGACCTACATTTTATGGTTCACTGACTTTGTAAAATAGTGTGACAACCCTAACTTTCACCCTGATGTAAGAGTCTGTTTTTAAGAGTTTCATTGATGATACTTGGTACATGCTTGCAACTAGGAGTGAAATTTTTATGCAGGCATCCATGTATGACCTTGACCTAGATTTCATGGTTTGGTGACTTTGCACCCCCACAGGCGGGACATAGCCTTCGGGAGAATTCTTGTTGTATATTTTTGAGTCTTCAACAATATTTGTTGAATATTTTGCCATCTAAGGACAAGCAAAGGTTGGGGGCATTGTGTTTTACAAACACCATTTCTAGTTTCAGCAAAAATGCCAGAGTATTAGACATTGTACTTACTAGAACAGTTAACAGTTACACTGCTAACGAGCTGGTTAAGCTAACAATGCTTTGACCAGTTTGGCCCTACAAAACATTGACTGGCTCTTGTGCCTAGCCATTAGCTAACAGTAGATTAGATACTGCAGAAAGCTGCATCTGATCAGGGTCTTCTCTATTTTATTAAGGCGTTGGAATTTAAGGATTGAACAAAACAGTCTAAGTCTCTGTGCAGGACCATTTTCCAACATACTCTCAAAGACAAACAATCCACTAATACTGTCCATGCTTGATTGTATTCAGAGCTATTCCCATCCATGACCATTGCCATTAGGAAAACATGTCCCTGTGTCCAGCATGGAGTCAGATGCGACAAATTTTGGGTAAAAATGATAACATCTTTCTTATTTCTGCTATCACCATAGATTGTGAGTGCTCGTTAGAACCGCCTCATTGAGGCAGTTCAGTCTATGTTTTTGAGCAAAATAAAGCAGATAGTGTATACCCCCGTAAACCCTGTATTTCTCTATATAAAGTGGGGTTTAGAGGGGGTCTTCGTTTCACAGACTTCTTATCGTGATGCCTTGCGGTCAAGGTCAAACATGCGGAATTATTCTTCCATTTATTCTATTTATATTTAAAACCTCCCATAGAAGGGACATAGACAAACAGTGTCATTTGACCCACCAGTGCTGTCAGTACTTTGATTTTATCATGGCTTAAGCTGGTTGGTAATGTTAACTGTTCTCTTGCTGAATATTCAGTTTAGCCACACCCATTTCTGACTTTGAACCAATCAGATTACTTGATGTAATTTATTCCTGTAAATTCATAAATTGAATGTCAAATAGTGTAGATCCTGATCAGATGGCTTCTTCAGAAGCCATCTGATCTGGATCTACACTGTTTGCATTTCTCATTTCTGCCAGCAACAGTACTTTCCATTATGTGACGAGAGCAAAAATCCAGAAAACTTGGCTGGGGTTTTAACCTGGTCTGATAAAAAAACATGCAAGTTGCAACAATGTCCTTATAAACACAAGGCAGTACAAGTAAAATAGAGGGGGCTAGAAGAAATATATGGGCTGCATGATGCTTCCACGCAGAGCTGAATCCGGCCCGCACACTAGTACTGGTAAACCGCGTAGAGGATCTAAGCCTGTCCAGGAACCAAGGTGCGAGGCGGACCGTCAATGGTAATAAACCCTATTGGTTTCATTGGGCAACAGGGCTTGAGATGTCATTTCATCTCAATGTCGGGTAAAAGTCCCACAAAATTGGAAGCAACGTCTTCAAAATGATCTTTACAGTGTTGACCGGGACGTTAAACATCAAACAAACAAAAAACAAAACAACTAAAATAGAACCCTTTACTCGGCGACATAATTATTCTTAGGGCCCCTGCCAATCGAGACTTGGACAAATAGATTGGGGTGCATGGTGCTTCCACGCAGAGCTGAAACTGACCGCACATGAGTACTGGTAAACTGCTTAGAGGATCTAAGCCTGCACAGGCAAAGCAGTGTGAGTAGGTCCAGGACCATCCCCTACATATAAACCCTTTTGGGTTGTTTGGGCGACAGGGCTTGAGATGTCATTTCATCTCAGTGTTGTGTAAAAGCGCCACAAAATTGGAAGTAATGTCTCCAAAATGACCTAAATAGTGTTGACAGGGATGTAAAACCATAGCTCAGGACTGATTGTCCATCCAAATATTTTTACACTATTCCCTGCATAGGCAGTATTAAGATCAAAATCTCAGACAGGTACAGAAAATATTGGCTATCAATATACATCTATAAAGTATTTTATTATTATATTTATCGATCTATCGAAGTCAGTAAACACTAAAGATATAGGTAAACTCGAATAATATTGAAATAAATTATCACAATGGATCATATTGTGAAAGATAACGGTACTTTTTACCTGGGTGAAGTCATTTTAATGCGGAGGTAGATCGGCTCTTTTGAAGTTGGTGACAGTATATTGATTTTATTGAATTATATATTTATAACATTAAAAACATGATTGAAAAGGTTCAAGATATACTCAGAGGAGATTTATCAGATCATCCAATCAAAGAACGGTTGCTCTGACAGCCTCATCTTGAATCAGATTGGAAGAGTCCATTGTCCCAGGAAAAGAAACATGTTGATACACAAAAAGGTGTTAATCCTTGAACTGTCAATCACATTAGAAGCAGACGACAGTCTAGATTCTTTTTTTTTTTTTTAAAGAAAATAAGGCTTGTCATTACATACATGGAATGTCAAGTCTCATTTTCATTGAAAAAAGATCATAATAAAAATAAACGAAAACTGTCGTCTGCTTTTATTATTGGAAGTGCTTCCTGGGTTAATTGATACAGTTGGCAGGTGTCTATAATTACAAAATTGTGTCGAGTGGTCAATATTTTCATGGTTCATAACAACGTTCTGTTATAATTGATCGGTGATTCTGCAAACATGGAAAAATATTTAGACAAGGATGCGAAGACACTGGAAGAATTGGTAAGCGTCGGTCTTAAAAACTAGAAATTTTGATCTGTCAGTTTTAAAACATGAAATATTGATGCTTTCATTGATAGTGGTCATTGACAATGACTTTTGCACCTTTGTCACCTGTAGTCAGGGTCATTAGGTCAGTTTTCAATGGTTTCACCAGTATAGTGTCAAATTTCTTCCTTAATTTTACCAGTACTGTTAAGTTAATGTTTAAAAGTGCAGTGGGGGTTATTGAGTCTACACATATGTTTTGTGCCATTCAAGGGAAGAGTTAGAGGTAAGGAGTCTTTTCTTGCACACCAGATAAGGCAATCCTGGATTTTACCCCAGGATAGAAAATTTCATCCTTACCAGGTTATTCTACCCAGGGTTTAGATAGAAATTGAGAATTATCAATGTAACATGCGCTGTTGTTAAGGTTGAAAACAAAGCGAGTGCAGTATGGAGGAATAGAGAGAGGTGTGCAAAAAAAAACAAAAAAAAACTGTTGTGGGTGCAGGGAAAGTTAATAAAAATCTATCTCCTGGGATCACAGTCCCGCATCATAAGCCTTGTTATACCAAGACATTGTTATACTAAGACATATTTTTCTATTCAGTCCTCACACCCATTTTAGATTCTCCAGATACAAATATCCTCCATATGTACAGAGCTAGAAATTCTTATCTAGCCTTTGCTATCTCACCTTCTTAGGTCTTTAAGTTAGCCTACATTGTTGTGCACTATTTGCACCACATGCTGTTAGATAGGCTATCTACATTAGCGTACCATGCTGGGCACTGTTGGTGTCACATGCTGACAGAGAGACTATCTACATTAGCCTTCCATGCTGGGCACTGTTTGCACCACATGCTGACAGAGAGACTATCTACATTAGCCTTCCATGCTGGGCACTGTTTGCACCACATGCTGACAGAGAGACTATCTACATTAGCCTACCATGCTGTGCACTGTTTGCACCACATGCTGACAGAGAGACTATCTACATTAGCCTACCATGCTGTGCACTGTTTGCACCACTTGCTGACAGAGAGACTATCTACATTAGCCTACCATGCTGTGCACTGTTTGCACCACATGCTGACAGAGAGACTATCTACATTAGCCTTCCATGCTTTGCACTGTTTGCACCACATGCTGACAGAAAGACTATCTACATTAGCCTACCATGCTGTGCACTGTTTGCACCACATGCTGACAGAGAGACCATGCTGTGCACTATTTGCAGCAGATGGTAACAGAAAGACTATCTACATTAGCCTTCCATGTTGTGCACTGTTTGCACCACATGCTGACAGAGAGACTATCTACATTAGCCAACCATGCTGTGCACTGTTTGCAACACATGCTGATAGAGAGAGTATCTACATTAGCCTCCCATGCTGTGCACTGTTTGCACCACATGCTGACAGAGAGACTATCTACATTAGCCTTCCATGCTGTGCACTGTTTGCACCACATGCTGACAGAGAGACTATCTACATTAGCCTACCATGCTGTGCACTGTTTGCACCACATGCTGACAGAGAGACTATCTACATTAGCCTACCATGCTGTGCACTATTTGCAACACATGCTGATAGAGAGGCTATCTACATTAGCCTACCATGCTGTGCACTGTTTGCACCACATGCTGACAGAGAGACCATGCTGTGCACTATTTGCAGCAGATGGTGACAGAAAGACTATCTACATTAGCCTTCCATGCTGTGCACTGTTTGCACCACATGCTGACAGAGAGACCATGCTGTGCACTGTTTGCACCACATGCTGACAGAGAGACTATCTACATTAGCCTACCATGCTGTGCACTTTTTGCACCACATGCTGACAGAGAGACCATGCTGTGCACTATTTGCAGCAGATGGTGACAGAAAGACTATCTACATTAGCCTACCATGCTATGCATTATTTGAAGCACATGCTGATAGAGAGGCTATCTACATTAGCCAACCATGCTGTGCACTGTTTGTAGCACATGGTGATAGAAAGGCTACCTAAATTAGCCTACCATGCTGTGCACTGTTTGCAGTAATGCTGATAGAGAGGCTATCTACATTAGCCTTCCATGCTGTGCACTATTTGCAACACATGCTGATAGAGAGGCTATCTACGAGGGTAGGCTGAAAAGTTCTGAGCCTGAACAAGAAGCAGGCATAGAACAGCCATGAAATTTTGTATTCATTAAATCCAAACCTTTATTACTTGATTTGACTCAAGTGAGTTCAAGTTTACCTGCAATAGCGTAGAAATTCTAGACTTTGAAAATTGATACTAGCACGTTTTTAAGAAAATGGACAGAATCTGGCATCGTGGTGTCATCAAATACCTCCATAAAAAGGGGTTAGCCCCTAAGGACATTCATGCCGATATGGTTGCTACATTAGGGGATGATCCTCCTTCATATGCAACCGTGAAAAGGTGGGCAGCAAATTTTAAGATGGGCAAGGGCAGCCTTAAAGATGATGACCGGTGTGGACGACCTACAACGGCAACAACTGAGGAAACCATCAGCCAAGTGCACAGGGCCGTGATGGATGACAGGCGTTTAACTGTGAATCAGTTAGCTAACACTGTTGGCATCTCCCGTGAACGAGTAGAAAACATTCTACACAGTGAATTAGGAATGTCGAAGGTTTCCGCCAGATGGGTGCCACGGCTTTTGACGCCTGACCAAAAGTTGACCAGACTGAACCTGACACAAGCCAACTTGGCTATTTTTGAAGCAGACCAAGATGGTTTTCTTGACCGTTTTGTCACTCAGGATGAGTGTTGGGTTCATCACTTTGAGCCAGAGACCAAAAGACAATCCATGCAATGAAAGCACCCTGGCTCACCCCTCCAAAGAAGGTAAAGGTCGTCTCCTCTGCAGGGAAGGTGATGGCATCCGTGTTCTGGGATGCCAAGGGTTTAATATTCATAGATTACCTTCAAAAGGGCAGAACAATTATTGGGGAGTATTATGCAGATCTGCTAAAACAATTGCAAAAAGCAATTAAGGCTAAACAACCTGATTGACAAAAGGGGTCTTGTTCCATAGGACAATGCGCCTGTTCATAAATAGGTTGTCGCAATGGCTGCTGTGCATGACTGGCTTCACACTTGTCGATCACCCTCCGTATTCACCTGATCTAGCTCCATCAGATTATTTCCTGTTTCCAAACATGAAAAGCACTTGGCTGGGCAGCATTATCGGTCAGCCGAGGAGGTGATAGCTGCCATGGATGAGTTTTTCAGGGACCAAGATGAGACCTTCTTTACCACAGCATCGCTGGAGGAAGTATGTGGACAGGAAGGGAGACTATGTTGAAAAATAAGGCACTTTCAGCATGGACAAACCATTGGATCTTGGTCAGGCTCAGAACTTTTCAGCCTACCCTCGTACATTAGTCCAGTTACCATGCTGTACACTATTTGCAGCACCTGCTGATAAGCTATATAGATTAACCCTCCATGCTGTGCACTATTTGCAGCATATGCTGATATAGAGGCTATCACACTGGCCGTCAATGCTGTATTTGCAGCCCATGCTGACAGAGAGGCTATCTACAAAAGCCTACCATGCGGTGCACTGTTTGCACTACATTCTGATACAGAGGCTATCTACATTAGCCTACCATGATGTGCACTATTTGCAGCACATGATGATAGAGAGGCTATCTACATTAGCCTTAACCATGCTGTGCACTATTCGCAACGCATACTGACAGAAAGGCTGTCATTATTAGCCTACCATGATGTGCATTGTTTGGAGCACATGGTGATAGGCAATCTACATTAACCTATCATGCTGTGCACTATTTTGCAGCACATGCTGATAGATTGCTCTAGATTTTGCATTCATACACTAAAGACTGCTTTGCATTTCTGGTGTTTTTATTTTCCATTCAGTGTGACTTTTTAGCTCAGTAGAGCCGAAGGTTCCAGGGAGCTTATAGTATAGGCAGTGGTCCGTAGTCTATCGTCTGTGTCTGCATCGTTATCATTTTCAAACATCATCTCTAAAACTATTGGACCAATTTTAGCATATTATATGTGGAGCCTCTGTGGGAAGAGGGAATGGAAGTTTGCTAGTAAGGAGTGGGTCACATGACCAATATAGCAGCCATGCCCATTTATGGCAACAGCTTTAAAAATCTTCTTCTCAGGAACCAAATAGCCGATGACCTTGAAACTTGGTATGCAGCATCAGGGACTCAGGCCTTACCATATTTGTTCAAATGATGACATTTGGTTGGTATTGACCTGTTTTTCATCAAGGTCAAATTAGGTCACTTAGACATTTGTATTGAAAAAAGACAAAATAGTGGATTGTCATTTCCAAAGATCAGATTCATTTGCTGACCTTTGTACTGGATGACTTAAGATTCAATATTTTTATCTTCTTCTCCCAAAATGCTTGGCTGATTGAAACCAAATTACATGAAAAGCCTGTATGGGATGAGGCAATGAAAAGTTATTCGTGGGATTGTAGTCACATGATCAAGATTGGCGCCATGCCTGTATATTGTAAAAAACGCATGACCTCTGGTGAGCGTAGTGGCCTATGGGCCTCTGGTTCATTTTACCCTATTTTCATGGCACACTATTTGGAAGGTCTGCATCTACTTCGTATGCATATACATTGAGCTTCTTCCATTAGGAAAACATGTCCATGTGAAATAATGGTGTCCAACTTGGTGTCAGAAATGACAAAATTTTGGGGTAAAAATGACAGCGTCTTTCTTATTTCTGCTTTCAACATAGATTGCGGGTTCTTGTTAGAACCACCTTAATGAAGCGGTTCTAACGAGTACCCACACTGTATGTATTTGAGGAAAAATAAGGCGGATAATATATGCCCCCATAAAACCCACTTTTCTCTATATAAAGTGGGGTTTAGAAGGGTATTCATTTCATGGACTTTCATTATGATGAGTGCAAGAAATAAATGAATAAATCAAAATAAAAAGGTTGTGATATACAAGAAAAAAACAAAAATGGATTTGATTTTGGCATTTCCTAGCTCATTTGTCTCAGCAAAGATTAAACTTTTGTTATAAATGTAAAAAAAAAAAATATTTACAGCAGTATGGCCTTCATTTGAAGAAAAAAAAATCATACCAAGTAAGTAATTATTAACCCTTTTTGTACCAAATGGAATATTCCTCCTTATATATAGCAGGAGTTCATTTGTCAGATTGTGTTTTCTTCAAAATTTATTTGGAAAATGACTGAACTTTTAGCAAACGGTGGAGGCCCTGATCAGACGCTGCGTTCTGCGACATCTGATCTGGGCCTGCACTGTTTGCCAGGGTACCAGTTTTGGGGCTTCTGGAACTAAATGGGTTAGAGATTGAAGAAAAAATGTTTCAATAGAACTTGACACATTATTTAATCATTCCAAAATTTCCAATGGCCCATACAAAAAATATTTTGATATATATATATTGACACACCTTGAACCCATTTAAGCCTGGAGACCAATTACAGACATTAACAAACTCTACGCCCAGGTAAACTGCCACAAAATGTGGCATCTGATCCAGGTACACTGTTTGCTTAAAGTGATGGAGTTACTGTATTCTTAAAGTCTTGGAGTTTTGTAAAACTTAAAATAAATGAAGTTAACAAGATACCCCTGGACAAAACCCCAGTGGACTGTATGAGTTAACCCATTTTGTACTGAATGGAATCTTCCACATTATATACAGCAGGAGTCCATTGAGAAATTTAGGGGTTTCGGGTTCAGTCAGTTTCAGAAATTTGATTTTAAAATGGTTGAGTGAGTTTTTTTGTTTTACGTCCCACCAACAGCTAAGGTCATACGGAGACGGGACCTCGGTTTAAAGACTCATCCGAAAGTCTGGAGAAGCCCGGGATCGATCCTGCGATCCCTGGTTTACAAGGCGAGTAGCATAACCACTGCACCACAGGGGCTTCTTTTTAAAATGGTTGAATTTTCTACACTCTCTGAAGTGCCTGAGAAGCATTCGCTGTCCGATTAGGGCTTCACAGTTTGCCAGTGTTTTGCTGTTTAATTTAAACAAAATGGATTAATATTATTAATATGTTGAAAATATTATCTTAAGACAACTTGCCAAAAATAATATAGAAACAAGTCATTAGCAGGTGTTGAATTTAACAATATTTTTTTTTTCCATTTTTTTTTTCCTTTTTGATCTGTTTAGCTTTTTTAACTCTTATCCTGCTGTTCATGACAACCCCTATCATTGGAAACAGTGTAGATCCAGATCAGATGGCTTCTGAAGAAGCCATCTGATCAGGATCTACACTGTTTGACATTAAGTTTGTGAATTTGTAGGAATAAATTACATCAAGTAATCTGGTTGGTTTAAAGTCAGAGATGGGTGTGGCTAAACTGAATATTCAGCAAGAGAAGGGCCAATCCTTAATGCCATCAGGTGAACAAGTCGGAGAAATGAACACCAACCCACCCTAATCCCCACTTTAGATAGAGAAAACTGGGGTTTACAGGGGTATGCGCACTGAAAGTGTGGGTGCCCTATAGTAATCACTCTGTCCGTCCGTCTGTCTGTCTGTCCGTCCGTCCGTCTGTCCGTCCACAAATTTTTTTATCCTCCATAACTTTTTATTATTCCTGGATGGATTTAAATATTACTTGGCATCATTCTGTCCGTCCGTCCGTCTGTCTGTCTGTCTGTCTGTCTGTCCGTCTGTCTGTCTGTCCGTCCACAATTTTTTTTATCCTCTATAACTTTCTTATTCCTGGATGGATTTAAATATTACTTGGCAGAAATGTTAACCATAATGTGATGGAGTGTTGCGCGCAAGACTCAGGTCTGTACCTTAAAGGTCAAGGTCATACTTAGAGGTTAAAGGTCAAAAAAGGGTCTTTCCTGTGTCCAATTAATAACTTTGTTATTATTCCTGGATGGATTTAAATATTACTTGGCAGAAATGTTAACCATAATGTGACGAAGTGTCACACGCAAGACCCATAGCCGTACCTCAAAGGTCAAGGTCATACTTAGAGATAAAAGGTCAAAAAAGCGTCTTTTTCATTGGGTCCAATCTATAACTTTCTTATACCTGGATGGATTTAAATATTACTTAGCAGAAATATTAACCATAATGTGACAGTGTGTCACGCGCAAGACCCAGGTCCGTACCTCAAAGGTCAAGGTCATACTTAGAGGTGAAAGGAAAAAAAAAACGTCTTTTTTAACATCAACATTTTCCTACTCCTCTGATAGCGCTGCCGGGGCCCTAGTCAGTTTCACTGACAGCTCTAGTTTTTCTTATTTTTGCTCCAAGGCATAGGATGTGGGTACCGGTAAGAACCGCCTCATTAAACCCCCTCAATGAGGCGGTTCTAACGAGCACCCACAGTTGAGGCAGTTCTAAAGAGCACCCCACAAACCCTATGTTAGCAGTATAAATAAGAAAAATATGAGGGAATTTTACCAGAAAAGTAGCCATTTTGTAGATGTGAAAAAATGCACAATGTCACAGGGGTATGTTATCATAATGGTCAAGTTTCATATAGCCATATCACATGACCATGAAAGAGGGGATGTCACTTTAAGAAGTCCATATAATGAATACCCTTGTAAATCCAACTTTATATGTTAACCATTGTATACTAGTGGACTCTTCCATTGCTATATGTTGACAAGTCCATTTGTCATATAAGGGGTGTCTGGCCTATTTTTTTGTTTTCATTCTATTTTTGATGGAAAATTCTGTTTGCAAATAATGCAGGCCCTGATCAGACACTGCGTTGATCTGGGGCTGCACATACTGTTTGCCAAGGTACCCCTTTAGGAGTTTCCCCCCATGCAATGGGTTAAAGGGTTAACATGAGTTTCCATGGTTTTTTGCTGAGGAACATAATTATATATTAGTGAGTGAGTGAGTTTTAGTTTTACGTCCCACCAACAGCTAAGGTCATACGGAGACGGGACCTCGGTTTAAAGACTCATCCGAAAGTCTGGAGAAGCCCGGGATCGATCCTGCAACCCCTGGTTTACAAGGCGAGTAGCGTAACCACTGCACCACGGAGGCCTCTTAATTATATATTAGATTGTGGTACTTGTTAGAACTGTCGCAATGATGTGTTTCTAATGAGCACCCACAAGCTATATTTGGATGGAATGTAAATAAAGAAAAAAAGAAATCACAATTGTTGTGATAGGCATTTTATGGTTTAATTTTATGAAGAGACCCCCAAAATGGAGAAAGTGTAAAATTAAAATCTATGTCATGTTTTTCTTGACATAATTTTTTACATCTATAATAAAAATGTTCACACATAAAACACCAAGCACAACTGATACAGATGATATTCTTCTATTTTTCAAGTATATATATACATTTTTATTATTTTATCTTTTTTTTTCAGAGAAAAAAAGGCTTGACATTTCATGTGAATGATGATTGACATAAGATATCAAACTTGATTTTCCCTGTAAAAATGATCGGAAATTGAAATGTCGTCTGCAAATAGCATGTTCCAATTCTGATTGGCTCACTAAGGATGAAAGTTTTATGCCTTTGGCATTGAAGGTTGAGATTACAGAAAAATTTGCCATAAATGTCAAAAAACATGACAACATCATTATGAAGTAAACAAAACATGATGTGAAGGCTATAAGACATTGCAAGGTTGATAGATTATTTTCTACTAATGTCTTTCTACTAATGTCTTTCTATTGTCTTTGAAAGGGTGTTATTTTAGATCACCTGTCTGCTGTCACCGGGTCCTTTTGACCCTTAATGCATCAATCATGAAACATTTTCTTATTTTCAGAAAAAAATCATCTGTGAAAATAGGACACATGCAGTTCATATGAATTGTCTCTTAACTTGTGAAAAGAAATGCTTCACAGTTCATATGAACTGTTTCTGATTGAAAATTCATTTAATATTCAGCTCTTGAAATAATATAAATTGTCTCTTGAAAAATAAGACTTATCATTCATATGAAATGTGCCTAGAAAATATATGAAATCTCAAGCTATAAAAAAAGTAAGAATGACATCATTCTGCTGTAAAATATTCCCCTGCATGCATCCTTATCCTGCTGAATAAATTAAATTACTATCAACCAATCAAATTACTTGATTATCTATGCATTACAGAAAGATTCAGCCAACCAAGTGACCATATGTTGGCTGTTTTGCTAAATCATTTTGCAATAAATTATAATATAGATATTTATTTGTTGAGTTCACAAACTCCATAGCAAACTGTGTAGATCCTGATTTGGATGTACACTGGAATGGTAGGGGTTGTCAAGTTCAGTTGTACCAAGTACATGCTAAATTTTTGCATATTTTTACATAATGAGAACAATTTTATACAGCACCTAATTTTAGAAGTGTGAGTATGGGCCCCGTCAAGCGATTTTGGTACTTATTGCCTATGCGAGCAGCGAAGGTTCAGACGAGCCTGCGCATCTGCGCAGTCTCGCCAGAACCTTCGCTGCTCGCTCATACAAGCAGTGAATCAAGAGCAACCTTCAGACAGAAAGCCATATCCCTGGTCCCTCTGAATGGCTGGGCATGCACAGTTAAAATTTGTCATGACGGAATGCTCGAAGACACAAATTCGCTTGGCGGGGCTCATATGTTATGCAACTATTTTCTGCTATATTGAGATGAATGTGTTCACCTGAATAAACTTTCAGCAGTTTTTAGCTCACATTTTAGTACAAGGAGAGCTATTGCAGTCACGCCCGTCATCCTAGTGCATGTTTGCGTGAAACAGGGTTTAACCAATATTCATTTAAGCCACGCCCATTTCTGTCTATCAACCAATCAAATTACTTGATGTAATTTTTTGCTACAAATTCATAAACTGAATGTCAAACAGTGTAGATCCTGATCAGATGGCTTCTTCAGAAGCCATCTGATCTGGATCTACACTGTTTGCAAAGATAGGGGTTGTCGTGAACAGCAAGATAAGGGTTAACAGTCACTCATATTAATCCTTTTTGTACCAAATGGAATCTTCCACCTTATAAATAGCAGGAGTCCATTTCAAAATTTAGGGGTGTCAGGTTGTGTTTTCTTCAAAAATTATTTGGAAATTGGCTGAGCTTTTTGCAAACAGTGAAGGCGCTGAACAGATGCCGCGTTGTGCGGCATCTGATCTGGGCCTGCACTGTTTGCCACGGTACCCGTTATGGGGTTTCTGGTACTAAATGGGTTAAGAGCTTAAGTGCCTTGAGATTCCAAAAGAACACACCCATGGGTTCATACCCGGGGGTGGGGTCTGGTGGTGGTTTGTGTGTGTGTGTGTGTGGGGGGGGGGGGTCAAAATCTAGGCATATCACTAGTATGTTAAATACATTTCCATTATGCTAACTAGGGCCCCCACCCATAGGGGCTTGGAGAAACAGATTGGGCTGCACGGTGCTTCCACGCAGAGCTGAAACTGACCACACATGAGTACTGGTAAACCTCTTAGAAGGACTAAGCCTGCCCAGGCAAAGTGGTGTGAGTTTGACTGTCCAATGCATATATATAAAGCCTTTTGGTTTCATTGAGTGGCAGGGCTTGAGATATCATTTCTACTCAGTGTTGGGTAAAAGTTCCACAAGTCTCCAAAATGACATAAATCAGCAGTGTTGATGGGGACGTTAAACCTCAGTTCAAACAAACAAACAATTATGCTTACCAGTTGTAGACATATGGGAAAGAGGGAAGGTTATGATGACCTATGACTATAGCTTATATCTTAAAGAAAATTTGATGGATAAATGTCATATCTGGAATGTTAGTTCCATGTGACAAAACTAAGTCCGTGGGACATATATTTCATGGTTCTGTAACGGTTATGGATAAGTACCACTTCTACAGCCTTGCTGCAGGAGCCGGCTTTTTTAGCGACGCAGGTAGAGTGGTTGGCTTATTCCCGAAGTTAAGCAACTGATATCGCGGTTAGTACCTGGATGGGTGACCGCGTTGCTTGACTTCGTGGACGACCTGGTACACGCTACATTGGTGGCAGCGATGGGATGGAAACAGTGCCGTTGGTGTGTTACATAGACTCACCCTCGGGTTTAGCCTTGTGAGGCATGTGTGACTTCGGGACGAAGTCAAGAGATGAGGGGGAGAAATGTAACGGTTATGGATAAATACCACTTCCACAGCCTTGCTGTAGGAGCCGGTTCTTTTAGCGACACGGGTAATGTGATTGGCTTATTCGCGAAGTTCAGCAACAGAGATTGCGGTTAGTACCTGGATGGGTGACCACGTTGCTTGACTTCGTTGATGACCCGGTACACGCTATAGTTCAGTGATTTTGCCTTTTTACTAGAAGAGGGAGCTTCAGTGGCTTAGTGGATAAGAGCGCTGACTCTTAATCATTAGGCCAACACTGTGGTCCTAGCCTGGCTCAAGACAATGTCAGACACCAAGTTCTGCAACAGAAGATCAGGTTGTTTTTCTCAAGGTACTCTGGTTTTGCCTCTGATTATGACCAGCTTGGTTTAGACCTAAGTGGTTAAGTTTGGTCTAGTTCAGCTATGTGCAGAAGTATCATGCAGCCCAATCTATTTCACGCACCGACCCGCACACGAGTACTGGTATACCGCTTAGACGATCTAAGTCTGCCCAGGCAGAACGGTGCGAGTTGGACCGTCCATGCTTAGGTATAAACTCTATTGGTTTCATTGGGCGACAGGGCTTGAGATGTCATTTCATCTCAATGTCGGGTAAAAGTCCCACAACGTTGGAAGCAACGTCTCCAAAATGACCTTTACAGTCTTGACGGGGATGTAAAACCTCAAATCAAACAAACAATCTATTTCGCCAAGGCCCAGTGGGTTTGTGCACATGATTTTGCCTTATATGTTGAATACTAATTACTAGTGAATTACTGGAGAAATGTGATATCTTAATTCTAAGTTCCATGTGATCCAATGAGTGACTTCTAATATATCTAGGTCAATGTGATCTATTTTTCACAGTCTTCCATTATGATAACATGTCTGTGTGTCATTGTTCAGTCTGTTTGTCATTCTCCATTCTTTTACATGTATATCTCAAAAAATAAGTTATTTTTCTAATGATTTTTCTTATTTACAGTCCAAATGTATGCCCCCCCACCCTGACCCACCCTCACCCCTACACATATAAACATGCACAAAAACAGCTGGGGACTAAAAATTAGCTTGAAAGCATGCATTTTGATTGGGAGAATAGGACGCATTAATACTTTACTGTTTTGATTTTACCCCTGAAACTTTCTTTAACCCTTGTTCTGCTGAGCCCGGATATGCATTTTCTTTGAAACAATGTAGATCCAGATCAGATGGCTTCTGAAGAAGCCATCTGCTCAGGATCTACATTGTTTGTCATTCAGATTGTGAATTTGTTGTAATAATTTGCTACAGGTAATCTGATTGGTTAATAATCGGTAGTGGGTGTGGCATATATGAATATTCAGCAGCCTCGATAGCGCAGTGGTTAGCGCGTTCGACTCATGATCGAGAGGTTGTGCGTTCGAATCCGCCACCGGTATCGAGGTGTGTCCTTGGGCAAGTCACGTAATGACACTGCCCCACTCCACCCAGGTGTAAATGGGTAGCAGTGGTGTAAAAGCCACGGCCTCTCTCTCTCGCGCGCGTGAAAACACCCGGAATGAGTGTTCCAGAGCGATTCAATAAGCTTAAAGCTTTCATCGCAATCGAACTAAAATAAATTAGTATAAACTAATATTCAGCAGGACAAGGGTTAAGAAACACACTCCAAAACTACCACAAATCTCTTTCAAAACTGCATCCTCTCCAAGGAAGGTTGAGTATTTGGATGTTAAAGGTGGTCCTCACACAACATTATCACAGAAACAGGTCTATATAAGTCTGCCCCCTTGTAAAAATGGGGTTTACTTAAGTTAAGTAATGTTCTTACTAGTAGTAATACCTGCCCAGGCAAACTGGTGCGAGTCAGACCGTCTATGCCTATAAACCCTTTTGATTTGTTTGGGTGGTAGAGCTTGAGATGTCATTTCATCTCAGTGTCGGGTAAAAGACCCCCAAAATTGGAAGCAATGTCTCCAAAATGACCTTAATAGTGTTGATGGGAAGTAAAACCTCAACTGACAAACAAACAAACAAAGGTCCCCACAATCTATATTTTGAGCAGATATAAGAAAAATATCACAATTTTTCATCTGCAATTTTTTTTTTTTTTTTTTCGGCAGTAAAATTTACAATGCATTTGTATAGACATGTTTTTGTAATGTTGTACGTGTAAGCTACCTTATATCAGGTCAGAGTATAACTGAGGGTGTCACCTTAATTGACCATGGTACATCATATATTATGGTACAACTCATGTCCTTAGACAGACTAGACATTTGTATGACAACAACATAACATAGTTCTCCTAAAAAAACACAATGCACTGTCTTCAAAAAAAAAAAAAAAAAAATGGAGAAAAAGCAATTGGAATCATACATTGTTTTATACAATAAATTACGTGATATAACGTTGGAAGCATGTACCTTTACATTTAGGCAACCATTATTGCAAAGGGAAGCAATAAATTGCTTCCCCTTTGCAATAATGGTTGCCTAAATTGGTTACTGTTATTTTCAGTTTTTCTAAAGGAGTTATTTTTCTGAAGTCACTTTGAATTTCTAGGGAATTTACAGTACTTTGTTGGACATATTGTGAAAATTGTTTTCTTGTTTATTTTATCATTATGACAACATGAGAATTGTTTTTAGATGTTGTGTTAATTGGCTGGATATATCTGTTGTAAACAAAGAAATATTAATTGAAAATGAAGACGTGGTTGATGTGGTCACAAATTGTGGTGACATTTTATACCTTATATTGGATTAGCAAAGAACTTTGCAAAATTTTATCAAACTCTCATCACGAAAACACGCCTATACAATTTTGACCCCCTTGAACCCCACTTTTATATAGTAAAACTGGGGTTTACAGGGGTAAACCTTATTTTTCTTATTTCTGCTCTAAAACATAGATTGTGGGTACTCGGTAGAACCGCCTTGACGAGGCGGTTCTAACGAGTACCCACAATCTATGTTTTGAGCAGAACTATGAAAAATATCGCATTCAAAAAATTTCTGTTTTTTTTTTTTTTTTTCACGGTAAAATTTACACTGTATTTGTATAGGCGTGTTTTCGTTATGTGATAATACAGGCCTACAACATAACAATATAAAATATTGCAGATTACAGATCTTATGTTAAATGACACATTTAAGTAATAATGATTTAATAACACCGTGATTTGCAGATCAAAATAAGTGATAACAAGTTATGACAGATTGCCATATTAAAAGTGATGTAGCGTTTTGTAAGGTTATGAGCATAAATTAAATATGGATTTGTATTTTGTATTGGATTTATACTGACCTCATTCTGAAATTCGGAGCTTTTGTAGTCAGTCTGGGACTTATATCTGGGTCAGTATCGGAGTCTAACTGTTGGTTTTCTTTTGCTCCAGCATTTCAGTGGTTTCTTGCTGTCGAGTCCTCACCGTTGTCTCACCTCTGTGGTTCTTTGATTTTTGTGTTCACGGAGATGTTGCACTGATGAGTTAGGAGGCCTTCATGCGGACTGAACAAATTATTTGTCTAAATCGCGACGGAAGTAAGGGCGAGGATTGTGGCCACGTAAAATCGATTTAAGCCCCCCAGTGGAAATCTTCCACTGACCGTTCCAAGGCGGCTCTTCTGTGGCGATTTATTTATGTTGTTTGTTACTTACTGTGTGTATCACTTGTGTCTTTTAATTTTGGATGGCCATATGGCCATTTTGTGGGAAAGTAACTGTCCTTATGGCCTTCCTTTGTTTAGGTTTCCATTATGGTTTGGTCGCTTAATGTTTGTATTTCTTTCCCTTTGGTGTCTTTGATGGGTGGAGTAAGTTAATTGTATCAATTCCTGATCTTTGTTTTACTTCTACTTTTTATGTGATTCTCTCATCAGATTAACAAGTCAATGTAATAAAGACCCCCTAAACCCCACTTTATACATAGAAAAGTGGTGTTTATAGGGGTAATCATTATTTTCCTTATTTTGGCTCAAAACATAGATTTTGGATACTCGTTAGAACCCACAATCTATATTTAGTCTAGACATAAGGAATATATCAAATATTTCCTTTTAACAGACAGGAAAGACACCATTTTAATGTACAGACATGTAAACATATTAATGTAACTGATGTTTTCTGAAAGACTATTATCCTGTTTAGAAGGCACCGCATTTGATTCGATCTAGTTTTATACCAAAGCAAAGCAAATTGGTCTAGGCATCTTCTGTGCTAAGACGAGTAGGCATATATAATATATCGTCTGTTACAGTGAGAAGCAAGATGCCCATAAAATAGAAGCTTTCTTTTTTCAAAGCTTGGGAACGGTCCATTTCTGATAGGGGTGCAAATTTTTGTTTTGTGTGTGGTAAGTTTTATATAAATGCCTGTAGTTTAAGCATACAGTGTAAACCCAAATCAGATGTTGCAGAAAACTGTGTCTGATCTGGGTCTACACTATTTGCCAACTTCCTGTGACCTTAGGCATATCTATAGTGTGCAGATATTATAAGTTACACTTTGCCAATTGTATTTCTCCAACAGTTTTTTGTTCTGAAATAACTTGTAAAATACAGATAGAGTAAAAACATTCATCTGAACAGCCAATTTGCTGTAAAAATGGATGACATTGCTCGTCTAAACAGGGTATATAGAATGTGCATTATGTGTGAGCTTTCAATGTTTGAAAGTTTGATTTGAGGTTTAACGTCAGTGTCAACACTATATAGGTCACTTTGGAGATGTTGCTTGCAATTTTGTGGGACTTTTACCCGTCATTGAGATGATATGACATCTTGAGTCCTGTTGCCCAATGAAACTGATAGGGTTTATAAGCATGGACGGTCTGACTCCCACAGCTTTGCCTGGGCAGGCTTAGATTCTCTAAGCTGTTTGCCTTCGGTTTCAGCTCTGCGTGGAAGCATCATGCAGCCCATCTATTTCTTCAAGCTCCGGCTTTGAGTGTAATTGAAGTAAACTATATAAAGGTCACAGACACTTGACACTGTTTTGATAGATATTGCTGAACAAGCCATCCTGTTCTTTGACAGCTTTTGTTAAATAAGTTTGCTAATGCAATCAAAATGGATTCTGATAAACAAATGCAATTACCAATCAAGTCATTTAGATAAAACACAAACAGTATCAGATTCAAAATTTGAAAACCAATTGAAAGCATTAGGGATGGAGAAAGCAAAACATCTGACCTGAACAAACGGTTTTTAAACTGCATACAAGATTTTTGTGGTCACTTTGGTATCAGAGTTTGAGATTCCCTATGAATTTAACTCTTATCCTGCTGTTCACGACAACCCCTATCTTTGCAAACAGTGTAGATCCAGATCAGATGGCTTCTGAAGAAGCCATCTGATCAGGATCTGCACTGTTTGACATTGAATTTATGAATTTGTAGGAATAAATTACATCAAATAATCTGATTGGTTCAAAGTCAGAAATGGGTGTTGTTAAAATGAATATTCAGCAGGATAAGGCTTAAACTACATGCAAGACTTTGCGGAGTGACTTTGGAATCCGAGTTTGAGATTCCCTATGAATTTAAGGAGATACAAGATGAAGTTATACTCAATCCCTGAGGAAACCCAGGAAGAAATTGGAGAGGTATGTCATAAGTTTTCTTGGTGAGACTGTAAGGAGTTGATTTTTTGTCTACCGTAAAATTTCTAAAAATTTGGACACCTTGAGGACTTACGGTAATTCTCCTAAAATTTTAACAAATATATTTCATGATTCAGCAAGGAGGTCTAGGTGGAATGTCAAACAGTGTAGACCCTGATCAGACTGGTCCTCCAGGAGCAGTCTGATCTGGGTCTGCACTGTTTGCTTAGGCCTGTCTGTCCCAATACTTAATAATAGTTCGTCATTTCTGACAATGACCAATCTTAATAATCGCATGCAAGAAATGCTACAGTTTGTGTGTTCTAAGATGGCTGATTAGACCAATTCTAAATGTCTGTTGCAGATAGAACAAGATGTGTTTGTGAAACACTGATGCCTGAGGACAGCGCCATTCATAAGTTATGTCCAATGTTGCCAATGTTAAAATTTAAAAAAAAGTGGGTCAAAGGTCAAGGTGACAAGGTAAAAAATTATGGTACCACTGGAAAGGTCTTGCGACAGGGAATTGTGAAATATGAAAGCCCTGTCGGTTACTATTCAAAACTTATGCCCAATGTTAAGGATTTTGTCGACAGACAAACAAACATTTTTTTTAAAAAAGTAGGTCAAAGGTCAACATTACAAGATCAAAAATTATGGTACCACTAGAAGGGTTTTGTGACAAGGAATGCACATGTGAAATATGGAAGCCTTATCAGTTACAATTCAAAAGTTATGCCCAAGGTTAAGATTTTTGCGGACAGACAAACAAACAGATGGACAGACAGACCAAAAACTGTATGCCCCAGAATCTTTGATTCCTGGGGCATAACAGCAGAGGTAAGAGAAAGACACTTCTGTTAGTGATGCCTCAACTCTTGTTTTGCATTCTACACATTTCTGCTGGGCTTTGCTGAGCCTTTTTGTCTCATATTCACTGTCACCTCTCCTGATGAGGCCTCGGCACTTTGCTCGGTCCTGTGCAATTTCTTCCCACCACTCTGTAACATAGTATGTTGAAGTCCTTGAGGGGGGCTTTGAGGGTCTCGTTGTATCTCTTCTTCTGACCACCACAGGAATGTTTGCCCATTTCTAGTTCTCAATAGTGTACTTCCTTTGGCAAGCATTCCTCAGGCATCCTGGTAACATGGCCTATCCATCTTAACTGTGCCAGTTTCTGAAGAGAATGTACACTTATGATGCATCCCTGCCCTTCTAAGGACTTCTGTGTCTGGAATTCTGTCTTGCCACTTAATCTAAGACAGCCAATATGGAAGTGGTTCAGTCTTTTGGTGTGCCCTTAGTAAAAGGTAGGTATCATAATATAATTGAATGCATTAATTATGTCTTCCTATCCTTATCCATTTTAGCATTGAAAAGAATCTTCCTGCTAGTATCAGTTCAGACAATTATGGAATATTTTTGGGTGTCAGGGTGAACAATTTTTATGCCTGAATCAAAGATTTGTGGAGCATATAGTTTTTGGTGTGTATGTTTGTCCGTCTGTCTGCTTGTGCATAACTTTTGAATGGTAACTGATATGGCTTTTATATTTCACATGTGCATTCTTTGTCACAAGACCTTTCCAACGGTACCATAAATTTTGACCTACTTTTCAAAAACTTTAACATTGGCCATAATTTTCGATTGCTAAGTGATTGTGCTTTCATATTTCGCATGAGCATTTCTTGTCACAGACCTTTTCAGTGGTACCATAACTTTTTACCATCGGACCTTGACCTACTTTTGTTAAGACTTTAACATTGGCCATACCATTTGATTGGTTAGTGATATTTCACATGCGCTGTCTGGGGGGGATCAGTGTTTCACAAACACATCTTGTTGAATTTAATATTTAGAAAATGGATGATTTTTTTCGCAAACATTGAAGGCCCTGATCAGATGCCGCATTTTGCAGCATCTGATCTGGGCCTGCACTGTTTGCAAGTTACCAGTTTTGTGGGGTTTACGGAAAACTGGCCAAATTCTTACTTTTTCTCACTTACGCATCCACCAAAATTTCAGCAAATGTTCCATGCGGGTAATACAACAGAATAACAGTTTTCCCCCAGATTTTGGCAAAAAAGGGGGGTGCGGGTAGTACGCAAATGCGGGTAATACACACCCGAATACAGGCTAATTGCATTGACAGTTGAAGAAAGACAACGTGACACGAAATTTGCATATTTCTTTTTCATGGAATGAAATGATATGCATTATACTCTACTTTCTTGCACTAATGATGTGACAGTCTGGGTGTGAATTAATATGCATGACAGCCGTCATGTACACTAATAAGATAAAACACATAAAGTGTGGGATATAATTCAATAACATTGTACAAGGTGTAATAAATGTCTCCCTTTGTGACAGTTTCTTTGCTGGGGATAACATAATAAATCTGCATTTACAATAATAGAAACCCCCCACTGATCTGCACTATGTAGTTTTGTTTGTTTGATTTGAAGTTTAAAGTCCATGTCAACACTGTACAGGTCATTTTGGAGACGTTGCTTCCAATTTTGTGGGACTTTTACCCGACATTGAGATGAAATGACATCTCGAGCCCTGTCGCCCAATGAAACCAATAGGGTTTATAAGCATGGACGGTCCGACTCGCACCGCTTTGCCTGGACAGGCTTAGATCCTCTAAGCGGTTTACCAGTACTCGTGTGCGGGTCAGATTTAGCTCTGCGTGGAAGCATCAAGCAGCCCATATATTTCTTCAAGACCCGATGGGCGGTGGCCAACCTATAGTAGAGGGTTTCCTGTATAACATTGGTAATCCCTTATCCTGCTGTTCACCACAACCCCTATCTTTGCAAACAGTGTAGATCCAGATCAGATGGCTTCTGAAGAGGCCGTCTGATTAGGATCTGCACTGTTTGTATGCAGTTTGTAAATTGAAAGACTACATTATATTGATTACAGTAAAATCTATCTGAGTGACTACCTCTATTAAGCAATCAACCTGTCTTAAGCAAGCACGCATTCAGTTCCCCAAAAAGGCAAATGTATTAAATTCCACCTGTATTAAGCAAGCACCTGTCTTAAGCAAGCACAGTTTGGTTATCCCTTTAGTGCTTGCTTTATACGGGTTGGACTGTAATTTGATTGGTTGGTAATTAATTTATTCAGCAGGATAAGGGTTATTCTCACTGAAACTGAGAACAAACATGATAATTCTTGTACCTGAAGGGAAACTGCATAATTAAATCTGTGAAAAATTTTGAAAATTTATAATAATAACATTAGCATTTTGTGGTGACATTGTTATGCCGACGGTGTGCCCACAGCAAGAGTAGATTACCATACAGATATAAACGTAACCCATTTAGTACCAGAAACCCGAAAACGGGTAGCCTGGCAAACAGTGCAGGCCCAGATCAGACGCCGCAGAATGCGGCGTCTGATCAGGGCCTCCTCTGTTTGCTAAAAATTCAGTCATTTTCGAAATAAATTTTGAAGAAAACACAACCTGACACTCCTAAATTTTGAAGTGGACTCCTGCTATACATAAAAAGGAAGATTCCATTTGGTACCAAAAGGGTTAACCATTTCATAAAAAAAGGGTCTTCAGAAAATGAACAATCACAGATCCCTCAGAGGAACATTATCAGCCAGTGTTAGGGGCCAGGACTGCCAATTTTTGTTTGAAAGTTGGTCAAGTGCCATTTCTTGCTTCAACTCTTTTCGGTTTGGGCAGTTGCATAGACTCAACAGATCCTTGTCTGTTTTCTTATGTTCTTTAAGAACCCTTTTTGCATGGTATGGGATATCTTTGATAGTGCATTGAATTTTGCAATGAATCCGAAGTTTAATAGTCATATCTTTTATCTGATTTTAAGTGTTTAACTTTTCACCTAGAGGTGTTCATACTTAAATGCCAAAATTGAAATCAAAGAATTTCATTCATGAGATGGGATTATGTGATGGACAAACTTGTAAGTACACATAAACCTTTATGGTCCCTGCCCATCGGGGCTTCGAGAAATAGATTGGGCTGCATAGGGCTTCAGCTGACCTGGCAAAGTGGTGCAAGTCTGACCGTCCCTGCTTTTAACCCGAGCGGCTCCTTTGGATATAAAACCTAGTGACTCCTTTGAATGGTTGGGCTTGAGATGCATATGTACTGTGAAAAGAAATTGAAATGTAAGAATATAATGCAAAACTTAAAGACCAATACCCATAATTGAGTGAGTGAGTGTTTGAGTTTTATGTCTTACCAACAGCTAAAGTCATACGGAGATGAAACCTTGGTTTAAAGACTCATCCGAAAGTCTGGAGAAGCCTGGGAATGATCCTGCGATCCCTGGTTTACAAGGCGAGCAATTTAACCAACCCAAAATTGAGTTTTGAGTTAAGCAGTAGTTTGAGATATTAGTGTTTGAGATAATGAGAGTCAACTTTACTTCTCATTTCTGTTTCTTTCACCAGTGTCCTCCATCTGTCTGTTTCCATCACCATCATGTCTTTTTAGCTCATCTGAGCTGAAGGCTCATAGGTGAGCTTATAGTATGGTAAGGTTCTGTTGTGTGTCTGTGTCTAGCTGTCTGTCTGTCAACATTTCAAACATCATCTCTAAAACTACTTGGCCAGTTGAAGTCAACTTTCATATGTAGCATCTATGGGATGGGTGAATGAAAGTTTGTTTACGGGTCTAGGTCACATGACCAAGATGGGCATCATGCCCATATATGGTAAAAACCCTTCAAAAATCTTCTCAACCAGAACCAATGGGCCAATTGCCATGAAACTTGGTATTTAGCATTTGGAACTCTGGGCCCTTCATTTCATCTTAATGTCGGGTAAATTGGAAGCAATGTCTCCAAAATTGCGTTGACGGAGATGTTATACTTCAAATCAGTCAATCAGTCGCACCCATAGTTTGTTCAAATCATGACCCTCAGATGACCTTGACCTATTTTACACCAAGGTCAAATTTGGTCAAATAGACTTTAGTATTGGAAAAAGTCAAAATTGTGTATTTTTCTGAAACCATTGCAGCATGTGATCTGGATATTGGTAAATGCAGTTAGCTAAATGAGTGGATGAAACTATTGGAGTATTCAAGGTCAAGGTCATTCTTTGACCTTGGCTCTAGGTCATTCAGATATGAAATTAAAACTTATTTTCCTCAGAAACCACTAAGGCATTTATAACCAAATTTCATATAAATACCTTCAGGAACAAGGAAATGAAAACTGATTAAAATTGAGTGTGGTCAAATGACCAAGATGGCTGCCATGCCCATATATTAAGCTAAAAACCCTTCAAAAATATTCTTCTCCCAAACCAGCTGGTTGTTTGTCATGTGACCTTGGTATGTAGCATTGGGGACTCGGGCTCATCACTGTTTGTTCAAATGATGACCCTTGGATGGCCTTGACCTATTTGATGCCAAGGTCAATTTTTGTCTTGTATGGGAAAAGGTCAAAACCATGTATTTTTCTTAAACTATTGAACTCTCTGATCTGAAAATTAATAGATTGAGTTAGCTGAATAAGTAGATGAAACTATATGAGTATTCAAGGTCAAGGTCATTTCTTGACATTGGACTAAGGTCTTTCAGATATGAAGATTAAAACTTTTTTTCTACTGGAACCTCTGGGTGGTTTGTGACTAAAGTTTTTATAAAATCTTATAGAAACAAGAAAATGAAAATTTATTAATATAAGTTTGTAACATAACAAATATGGCCACCAAATATGTATCTGTATGGGAGAATTATCGAGGAAGTTTGAGTTTGGTTGCTGTTACTTTTAGTGCACCTTCCCTGTGTAAGTATAGCAACCAATCAATTCCTATGAAACAAATTTCTGGTTCTAGTGTTCTGCAATGCTTTAGGGAAAACTGGGAACCAGTCAGCCATGATCAAACCATCCCATCCTCGTTGGTTGAACCATAGAAACTAAACTGACATCATTTCCTGTAACCAAAGACAAGTTGATCTTAACCCTTGTCCTGCTGAGCCCGGATATGCCTTATCTTTCAAACAATGTAGATCCAGATCAGATGGCTTCTGACGAAGCCATCTGATCAGGATCTACATTGTTTGCCATTCAGATTGTGAATTTGTTGCAATAATTTGCATCAAATAATCTGATTGGTTGAAAATCGGTAGTGGGTGTGGCATATATGAATATTCAGCAGGATAAGGGTTAAGTCACAGTTTAGTGACCGTGGTTCTTACATCGAACTCGCTCAAAGTTAAATATAGGGATAATACTGTTGGCCGAGTTGAGGAAGCCATTTAAAGAATTAAAAATCTTGTAATTGCCTGTAAACTACCTATTGAATAATATATGCACTAAACTTATCCTTTCTAACCAGGTCACTTTTCTGGTCACTCGCCTGTGTTGTTGAAACAAAAATTCATGTTGTTAATTACTGGTCATGATTAGCAGACAACATATTCAAAATCAAAGCACTGAGAGTACTGGACGGTCGATTGTCTCTGGGTGTAGTTAGGAAAAATGGGCCTGAACGTGAACTGTTTCGTTTAACCCTTAAACTCCTTTACTGAAAGCAAACCGTGTAGACCATGATCAGACACTTCGATTTTTGGCGCCTGACCCTTAAATTCCTATACTCTAAGCAAACAGTGAAGACCCTGATCAGACGCCGCGTTCTGCGGCATCTGATCTGGGTCTACACTGTTTGCCTAGCCCAACACATGATTCCAGCCCAGATTTTACAGTTAACCTTTTATGTAAACACGCTGACCTCACTGCGATAAAATTCTATAAATAATCTGCGTGGATTCCTACAAATCAGTGATAGTCACGTGGACTCCAGCACTAATAGAGGTTTTGTCCTTTATACAAAAATATATATCTTGGTTTTCAGAGAAAATAAATTTGACATAACATATGAATGGTCTGTAGGAAGATGATTCACATGTAATGTCAAGCCTTATTTACAGAGGATTTACAGAAGATTCACATCTGTCAAATATGTGCCTAATAATAATAAATAAATAATGTCAAATATGTTCTAGAAGGGATTATCGTTTGGAAGCAAGGAATACACCGCAGAACCGGAAAATATGGAGTGTACATGTTTTCTGGGCCAGATTAGCTTGTTTCGGCCAATTAGGCCTCATCAGTGACCCTCAGATATTTTCAAAATTCAACAATGGAATCAATGATCCCGAAGGACAAGAAAATATAAACTACACTATGATGCGGGGCAGGGAGACTTTTTACGACTGCCACACATTCCCAGACACCATCTGTAGTGACTTAAATATGTTCTAGAACTAGAAAGGGTTATCCTTTGGAAGCAAGGAATACACCACAGAACCGGAAAATATGGAGTGTACATGTTTCAAGCCTTATTCACAGAAGATTCACATGTAATGTCAGGCCTTATTTAAGTTATTTTCTCTGACCTGTCTCATTGCACTGGCTGATATGTCTCTACTGGGTGTACATATCCACAGACACAGTTTCATTGCACTAGCTGATATGTCTCTACTGGGTGTACATATCCACAGACACAGTTTCATTGCACTAGCTGATTTGTCTCTACTGGGTGTACATATCCACAGACACAGTTTCATTGCACTAGCTGATATGTCTACTGGGTGTACATATCCACAGACACAGTTTCATTGCACTGGCTGATATGTCTCTACTGGGTGTACATATCCACAGACACAGTTTCATTGCACTAGCTGATATGTCTCTACTGGGTGTACATATCCACAGACACAGTTTCATTGCACTAGCTGATATGTCTCTACTGGGTGTACATATCCACAGACACAGTTTCATTGCACTGGCTGATATGTCTCTACTGGGTGTACATATCCACAGACACAGTTTCATTGCACTGGCTGATATGTCTCTACTGGGTGTACATATCCACAGACACAGTTTCATTGCACTAGCTGATATGTCTCTACTGGGTGTACATATCCACAGACACAGTTTCATTGCACTGGCTGATATGTCTCTACTGGGTGTACATATCCACAGACACAGTTTCATTGCACTGGCTGATATGTCTCTACTGGGTGTACATATCCACAGACACAGTTTCATTGCACTGGCTGATATGTCTCTACTGGGTGTACATATCCACAGACACAGTTTCATTGCACTGGCTGATTTGTCTCTACTGGGTGTACATATCCACAGACACAGTTTCATTGCACTAGCTGATATGTCTCTACTGGGTGTACATATCCACAGACACAGTTTCATTGCACTAGCTGATATGTCTCTACTGGGTGTACATATCCACAGACACAGTTTCATTGCACTGGCAGATTGTCTCTACTGGGTGTACATATCCACAGACACAGTTTCATTGCACTGGCTGATATGTCTCTACTGGGTGTACATATCCACAGACACAGTTTCATTGCACTGGCTGATATGTCTCTACTGGGTGTACATATCCACAGACACAGTTTCATTGCACTAGCTGATTTGTCTCTACTGGGTGTACATATCCACAGACACAGTTTCATTGCACTAGCTGATATGTCTCTACTGGGTGTACATATCCACAGACACAGTTTCATTGCACTAGCTGATATGTCTCTACTGGGTGCACATGTCCATAGGCACAGTTTCATTGCACTAGCTGATATGTCTCTACTGGGTGTACATATCCACAGACACAGTTTCATTGCACTGGCTGATATGTCTACTGGGTGTACATATCCACAGACACAGTTTCATTGCACTAGCTGATATGTCTCTACTGGGTGTACATATCCACAGACACAGTTTCATTGCACTAGCTGATTTGTCTCTACTGGGTGTACATATCCACAGACACAGTTTCATTGCACTAGCTGATATGTCTCTACTGGGTGTACATATCCACAGACACAGTTTCATTGCACTAGCTGATATGTCTCTACTGGGTGCACATGTCCATAGGCACAGTTTCATTGCACTAGCTGATATGTCTCTACTGGGTGTACATATCCACAGACACAGTTTCATTGCACTGGCTGATATGTCTACTGGGTGTACATATCCACAGACACAGTTTCATTGCACTAGCTGATGTGTCTCTACTGGGTGTACATATCCACAGACACAGTTTCATTGCACTGGCTGATATGTCTCTACTGGGTGTACATATCCACAGACACAGTTTCATTGCACTGGCTGATATGTCTCTACTGGGTGTACATATCCACAGACAAAGTTTCATTGCACTAGCTGATATGTCTCTACTGGGTGTACATATCCACAGACACAGTTTCATTGCACTGGCTGATATGTCTACTGGGTGTACATATCCACAGACACAGTTTCATTGCACTAGCTGATATGTCTCTACCGGTTGTACATGTCCATAGGCACAGTTTCATTGCACTGGCTGATATGTCTACTGGGTGTACATATCCACAGACAAAGTTTCATTGCACTAGCTGATATGTCTCTACTGGGTGTACATGTCCATAGGCACAGTTTCATTGCACTGGCTGATATGTCTCTACTGGGTGTACATATCCACAGACACAGTTTCATTGCACTAGCTGTTTTGTCTCTACTGGGTGTACATATCCACAGACACAGTTTCATTGCACTAGCTGATATGTCTCTACTGGGTGTACATATCCACAGACACAGTTTCATTGCACTAGCTGATATGTCTCTACTGGGTGCACATGTCCATAGGCACAGTTTCATTGCACTAGCTGATATGTCTCTACTGGGTGTACATATCCACAGACACAGTTTCATTGCACTAGCTGATATGTCTCTACTGGGTGCACATGTCCATAGGCACAGTTTCATTGCACTAGCTGATATGTCTCTACTGGGTGTACATATCCACAGACACAGTTTCATTGCACTGGCTGATATGTCTACTGGGTGTACATATCCACAGACACAGTTTCATTGCACTAGCTGATATGTCTCTACTGGGTTAACATATCCACAGACACAGTTTCATTGCACTAGCTGATATGTCTCTACTGGGTGTACATATCCACAGACACAGTTTCATTGCACTAGCTGATATGTCTCTACTGGGTTGTTACGAGATGGAATAGGAAACCTCTCTGGTGCTTATGCACATCTAAATTATTTTAGTAGATATATGGTAGGGCGGTGCGAGTGAAATATTTTAGGTGAAATATGGTACGCAAACTGTGCGGCTCCATGAACAAGTCATGCACATATCATACGATGTATGCATGAGTGGTTTATAGAGAGCTGTTTTTACAATACAGGGGGCCGCTAAAAGGCCGAGTCCTATAGAATTTGCCTAAAAATCGCCAACCGCCAAATTGTGCCATATATGATTTTTATTCCCGTCACGTGTTGTGTGGGTGTTCGTTTTGACAGGAGTCATGTCATTGATTATAGGGTCGTTTCATCAATTTTTCCTATGGGAAATATACTATTTGAACGCAAATCCATTATCTACTCGATTTTTGCTATCTGGCTTTGTTTGTGGCCGGTATCTCCACCTCGCCACGAATTGAGCAAGGTAATATGAGTAGGCATGATTTTCTGGTAGTATTCATAGATATATAAACCCTGAAAAAAGCGGACACTTTAGCAGCAGGTCAAGTTGTAAGAGTGAACACAACATTGTGACGGGGAAATAGAAAGTATATTGAAAGGCACAACAATGTGTGACCTGCTGCTCCCTGCTTCATAGCAGCAGGTACTGGTACGACGCTAGGCGTTAGGGTCCAGCAAGGGCGGACAGACCGCCGTAATCAGCGCCTACCAGGGTAGAAGCAGAATCTAAATCATTGTTCGTTGTAAACAAATGTGAGACATGGAAGAGGTCAACTTACCTGCAGGTTATTTGGACGATCACTAAACCTCTGATCGACAAACGTGATCGCTAAACCTAGGATTATCAACTATGTTGATAGACTAGTTCTACTAGTTCGCGAGAGGAAGTTTCACGCGAGTGGGGGATTCACCCTAAGTTATAAACTGGCCAGTCGCGTCTTGTGTTGTTTCTTTTTTTGTTTTTGTTGTTGTTTTGGTTGTTTGCTTCTGTAGGTATTCACGTCACCCGTTCCGAGCACAGAACATTGTTTTGCCTTCAGAGCGGACGTCGTGAGTTGGCTACAGAAGCAACAAATTGTGATGTTTTGTGTTTGTAAGCGTTGTATGTAGATACTGTAAATAATTCATGTCATTCATCTAACACCTTTCTTGTGCCTTACCCCACAGCTGCCCGTACACCTGTCAGAGATCACGCTCGGTTGTCTTGTCAGCATGGGGGTTTGCGGGACGCCGTAAACCCACATGTAACATGGGTGTACATATCCACAGACACAGTTTCATTGCACTGGCTGATATGTCTACTGGGTGTACATATCCACAGACACAGTTTCATTGCACTAGCTGATATGTCTCTACCGGTTGTACATGTCCATAGGCACAGTTTCATTGCACTGGCTGATATGTCTACTGGGTGTACATATCCACAGACAAAGTTTCATTGCACTAGCTGATATGTCTCTACTGGGTGTACATGTCCATAGGCACAGTTTCATTGCACTGGCTGATATGTCTCTACTGGGTGTACATATCCACAGACACAGTTTCATTGCACTAGCTGATATGTCTCTACTGGGTGTACATGTCCATAGACACAGTTTCATTGCACTGGCAGATTGTCTCTGCTGGGTTTACATGTCCATAGACACAGTTTCATTGCGCTGGCAGATTGTCTCTGCTGGGTTTACATGTCCATAGACACAGTTTCATTGCACTGGTAGATATGTCTCTGCTGGGTGTACATGTCATTAGGCACAGTTTCATTGCACTTGCTGATATGTCTCTACTGGGTGTACATGTCCATAGGCACAGTTTCATTGCACTGGCTGATATGTCTCTACTGGGTGTACATATCCACAGGCACAGTTTCATTGCACTAGCTGATATGTCTCTACTGGGTGTACATGTCCATAGACACAGTTTCATTGCACTGGCAGATTGTCTCTGCTGGGTTTACATGTCCATAGACACAGTTTCATTGCGCTGGCAGATTGTCTCTGCTGGGTTTACATGTCCATAGACACAGTTTCATTGCACTGGTAGATATGTCTCTGCTGGGTGTACATGTCATTAGGCACAGTTTCATTGCACTTGCTGATATGTCTCTACTGGGTGTACATGTCCATAGGCACAGTTTCATGGCACTGGCTAATATGTCTACTGGGTGTACATGTCCATTGGCACAGTTTAATTGCAGTGCCTATGCACATGTACACATAGCACTGGCTGATAAGTCTCTGCTGGGTGTACATGTCCATAGGCACAGTTTCATTGCACTGGCTGATATGTCTCTGCTGGTTGTTCATCTCAATAGGCAGTTTCATGGCACTGGCTAATTTGTCTTTATTGGGTGTGCATGTCCATAGACATAGTTTCATTGCACTGACTGATATGTCTCTGCTGGGTGTACATGTCCATTGACACAGTTTCCTTGCACTAGCTGATATGTCTCTTCTGGGTGTACCTGTCCATAGACACAGTTTCATTGCACTGGCTCATATGTCTCAACTGGGCATACAGTCATGTGCATAGGCACAGTTTCATTGCACTGACTGATATATCTCTGCCAGACCTGGGGTAATCGTATTCTGTATTCTTATTCGAATACTATTCGAATACATTTTTGAGTATTCGTGAAGTATTCTGTATTCATGGATTTTTTAGAATAAAAGTATTTGTATTTATATTCGAATACATTTCAAAAGCCATGTATTCATGAATAGTTTTACGAATACATTATGAATACTTTTGCTCTTTACAGGAAAAAAAATGGTGAAACAATACATAAATGTTATAATTGATATCACTAAAGCCCTTGATTCCTGAGGTAGGAACTTCTGAAATTTTCTATGAGATGGTTTAATACAATACATAACAGAGAGCCAAGAATATTTATTGATTCATTTGGTTGTATTGATACATATAAAAGCTTTTAAGATGACAAACATTTCATTGTTATGAAATTATATTACTTTTAAAGTGACTGATATTATAATTTGCTGACTGGGAGAGGTGTGAAAAACAGAAGAAAATAATATCTCTTCTCAATTAGAATTTTTTTTATTCAGAAACACTTGCTTCAATCATAAATTACTCACAATCATGGCCCATCACTGTGGCACATGGCTATTTCTAGTCTGTTCTTATAAATGTATCCATTTGTCAATGTATGTTGTTTTAGGCGGATTTGTGCTTATTGCATAAAATGATTTCTGCTACCCATTTATGTCCAACGAACTCTTCAATTTGTATAATAAGACAGATACATTTCGATTTATGAGCTGTCTGCTTACTTTTTATTATTTTTTGAAAAATTTTATCTCTAGAAAGTACAGTACACTTTGATCAAACGCTATATTCTGTGGCATTTGATCTTAAACTACACTGCCAAGGTCCCTTTCTAAGGGACTGTAGGCACTGATGAGTTTATCTGTAAAGTTACCTGTATGTCATCTTCCAATAGATTGCCTCAGGATATAGAGATAGAGGGGCAAGACAGTGTTTTTACAACTGAGCCATGCCAAAGCAAAACCTACAAATTACCCACATGTATGTAATTCCAAATACTGGTAAATTGATGTAAGCGCTTTGTTTGATAAGAACATCCTCTCTGTTGATAACATTTAAAAAATCAAACACCAAAAAAAAAAATTGTCTAGGTAGTAAAATGAAAGTGAAGGCAAAACTGAAATCCCAAAAGTAGAAATAGAAGGCAATGGGCAAACTGATTATTTTATTATGTGCTGGCCACCTTTGACACTTGTTTCTCACAAGAAACAGAACACAATAACGCCCCTTATTTAGTTTCATTAGTTAGGAAAATATACCTATACAAATACATTGTAAATTTTATCGTTGAAAAAAAAAAAAAAAACTCAAATTTTAACCCTTGTCTTGCTGAATATTCATTTAAGTCACACCCATTTCTGTCTATCAACCAATTAAATTACTTGATGTTATTTATTGATACAAATTCATAAACTGAATACCAAACAGTGTAGATCCTGAAGCCATCTGATCTGGATCTACACTGTTTGCAAACATAGGGGTTGTTGTGAACAGCAAGATAAGGGTTATGCTGAAAAATTATGATATTTTTCTTATTTCTGCTCAAAATATATATTGTGAGTACTCATTATAACCACCTCAATGGAATTACAGACAAAATCCCCCCACCCTACCAGGCAAAAAAATACCTTTCCTACATTGGGTTACATTGACCAATTTATTCTGTGCATAAAGGTCAAATTGCACCTACTATACAGAACAGTAAAATCATCAATATGACTAAATTCTAACAATGAATGAGAACATTACAAATGAAACAAAAGTAGTTCATTTGTCATGGCAAGAGATTTAATTCATTGAACTGACTTTATAATGTGTATTCAATTATGATCATCACCTTTAATTAACATCATAAAATTTATAAAGAAATGTGTTAAAAAGTCATCACAATAATCAAGCAGAATTTTCAAAAGTGATACATTATCCTAATAAGGTGGTTCTACTGAGTACCCACAATCTGTATTTTAGAGCTGAAATAAAGAAAAATGGGTTTACAGTAAACCCCAGTTTTACTGTTTAAAAATGGGGTCTAAGGGGGTCAGAGTATATAGGTGTTTAGGTGATTATGTTATTCATCAATCATTAACATTTGATTGATAAATGCCCCAGACACTACAAATGACCTGTTTCATACAAGATCCTGCACACCTTCATTGATTGTGTCTTAAATTGTTCCAGAGAAAACAGAGATGTGTATCTGTCAATGACCCAAACATTACTGCAGTCACCAGTGGTTCTTGTTTTGATGGAAATGTATTCAAAAGTATTCTAAAAGTATTCAAATACATTTGCAAAGTATTTGTATTCTCATTCCAATACATTCATAAAAAATGTATTTTTATTTGTATTCTGTATTCGTGAAATTCAAAGTATTTGTATTTGTATTGGAATACTTTTGAAAGTATTCGACCCCAGGCCTGATCTCTGCTGGGTGTACATGTCCATAGACAGAGTTTCATTGCGCTGGCAGATATGTCTTTACTTGGTGTACATGTCCATTGGCATAGTTTCATTGCAGTGCCTATGGATGTAGCAGGTCGACCGTGTGACTCGGTAGCTCAGTCGGTAGAGTGTTCACACGGTATGCGAGAGGCTCTGGGCTTGAGTCATGTTCTTTTTCCACCCCTGTGACATTGAGTGGCCAGTGTGGGGGTCCAGCACTGCCTCTGATGCATGAAAGAGTATAAAAAATAAGTCTCACAGCCGCACGGGATAGGGCTTAGAGATTCAGGATGGATCTCATTAGGAGAGATTTGGGCAAATCTAATTAGATTACATACATGTACACACAGCAATGGCTGCTATGGGTGTACATGTCCATAGGCACAGTTTCATTGCACTGGCTGACATGTCTCTGCTGGGTGTAAATCTCCATAGGCACAGTTTCATGACACAGGATAATATGTCTCTGCTTGGTGTGCATGTCCGTAGACACAGTTTCATTGCACTGGCTAATATGTCTCTGCTGTTTGTACATGTCAATAGGCACAGTTTCATGACACTGGCTAATATGTCTCTACTTGGTGTGCATGTCCATAGACACAGTTTCATTGCACTGACTGATATGTCTCTGCTGGTTGTACATGTCCATAGACACAGTTTCATTGCACTTGCTAATATGTCTCTGCTGGGTGTACATGTCCATAGACACAGTTTCATTGCACTGGCAGATGTCTCTACTGGCAGGTATGTCTCTGCTGGGTGTACATGTCCATAGACCCAGTTTCATTGCACTGGCAGATGTCTCTACTGGCAGGTATGTCTCTTCTGGGTGTACATATCCATTGGCACAGTTACATTGCACTGGCTGATATGTCTCTACTGGGTGTACATGTCCATAGACACAGGTTCATTGTACTGGCTGATCTGAGTCTGCATGCCAACTGGGGTTAACAGGGGTTAAACTAATTTTTTTATTTCTGCTCTTAAATATAGATTGTGGCCTTGATGAGGCAGTTCTAATTGAGGCGGTTCTGATGGGTACCCATAGTCTATATTTTAGATTATCACATTTTTTCATCTTAAAATTTTCAATTTTATTGGCAGTTAAATTTACTATGTATTTGTATAGGAGTGTTTTCGTAATCTCAAGAGACACATTTTTACGAATTATGGCTTCTGTGTTATAAGGACATTTTTCCATGTGCCAATTCAAAATTATATACATACAGTGATTGAAGAATTCGGATTAGCTTTGTAATGATTAGTGGGATTATCGTCTTAAATATCACTGTTGTCATTCTTTAGAATAGGTGTATTTCAAATATTGTACAATAATTTTGAGGTAATATAAATATGGCATGAAGTGGTAAACAGCTCTTTTGTTAAATTCTACAATTTTTGTTGAAACTAATAACCGTTTGTATACAACAGTGTCAGAGTTGAAATAATTTTTTGGAAAACTAATTAATGTGCTAATTTGTGTGGGTGATAAGCAACAATGAACAGATCTGTATCAGTTTTGGAATGTTTCTTCCATGAATAAGGGTAAAGGTGGGTTCTATTTCTGATTTCTTACTTTGTTTGTCCTTATTAGTCATTAACCCTTTTTGTACCAAATGGAATCCTCCTCCTTATATATACCAGAAGTCCATTCGGAAATTAAGGGGTGTCAGATTGTGTTTTCTTCAAAATTTACATGGAAGATGGCTTTACTTTTAGCAAACAGTACAGGCTCAGATCAGACGCCGCAGAACGCGGCGTCTGATCTGGGCCTGTACTGTTTGCCAAGGTACCCCTTTAGGGGTTTCTGGAACTGACTGGGTTAAGACCATTTGCCAGGGATAATGACTAAAATGAAATTTCTTTGTCTTTGTGAGTTTGATTGTTTTGACAATGTCACGCTTAAAAACACATACAGTTGTTCTTAATGAGATAACCTGTTAAACAAAAACATAGCAAGTTGGAACAAAGTGAAATCTTTAATTGTCGGAGTAAAATAGAGTATTGAGTGATTGTTAAAAATGCTTTCAATAAAACGAAAAAGTGACCGCGTTACCATGAGAAATGTAAGGGATGTATATCTGCCAAAATATGTGAGTAAAACTTTCTAGATTGAAATAAGGCACTCATTTCTTACCATTTAACTCTTATCCTGCTGTTCACGACAACCCCTATCTTTGCAAACAGTGTAGATCCAGATCAGATGGCTTCTGAAGAAGCCATCTGATCAGGATCTTCACTGTTTGACATTCGGTTTAAGAATTTGTAGGAATAAATTACATCAAGTAATTTGATTGGTTCAAAGTCAGAAATGGGTGTGGCTAAATTGAATATTCAGCAGGAGAAGGTTTAAACAAAGTTGGGGTGGTTGGATGTATTCTGGTTTCAACTTCCACTGAACATCAGGGCCCAGTTGTTCAAAGCATCGTTAGTTTAACAAGCTCATTAGTGGACATCTTGTTAACTGTTCTAGCAAGTACGATATCTAATATAGTGTAATTTTTGCTGAAAAAATGAGAGCAGCCTCTCATTTTTTCAGCAAAAATATAAGTATATTTGCCATATTACATGATCAAAATTTTAATGATACGTTAACTAACGATGTCATTAGTTTTGAAGAACTGCATGGCCCCATGTTAGCAAGTCTGTGCAATGAAGACCCCTCTAAACCCCACTTTATATAGAGAAAGTGGTGTTCATGGGGGTGTTTATTATTTTTCTTATTATTACTCAAAATAAAGATTAGGGGTACTCGTTAGAACTGCCTTATTGAAGCTGCTATAACGGGCGCCCACAATCTATATTTGGTCTAGAAAGAAGAATAATATTGACCATTTTCATATGAAAAATGCAAGTTCTAGAGATGCCAAAGGTTGGATTTGTTATCTTAATGAGCTTGGATGATGATATGGGAATAAGGATCCTTACAGACATGTATCAGACATCGAAATTGCTTCTATGGTCCCTTCTTGCTCCTGTGGTCTACTCTTAAATGAAAGAATTTGCTTCTGTGGTGACTTTGCTCCTGTGGTCTACTCATAAATGTTACGGGAACAGATACACACGGCACAATTTCTGCCATCTTTTATCAGGGAGGCAACTTTTGGGACGTCCTGTTTGTACTGCTGAAAAAGGAGTCTAATCTTACATGTAAGAATATGCTTCTGAGGTCTTTCCTTGTCCCTGTGGTCAACTCTTAAATGAAAGAATTTGCTTCTGTGGTCTCTCCTTGTTCCTGTGGTCAACTCTTAAATGAAAGAAATTGCTTCTGTGGTCTCTCCTTGCTCCTGTGGTCTACTCTTAAAGGAAAGAATTTGCTTCTGTGGTCTCTCCTTGCTCCTGTGGTCTACTCTTAAATGATGTAGAAGCCTCCGTGGTCGAGTGGTTACGCTACTCGCCTTGTAAACCAGGGGTCGCAGGTTCGATCCCGGGCTTCTCCAGACTTTCGGATGAGTCTTTAAACCGAGGTCCCGTCTCCGTATGACCTTAGCTGTTGGTGGGACGTAAAAACTGAAACACTCACTCACTCACTCTACTCTTAAATGAAAGAATTTGCTTCTGTGGTCTCTCCTTGCTCCTGTGGTCTACTCTTAAATGAAAGAATTTGCTTCTGAGGTCTTTCCTTTTGTTAATTTAAAGAATTTGATTCTGTACTGTAGTCACTCCATGCTCCACTCTTAAAAGAAAGAATCGCCTTGCTCCTGTGGTCAACTCTAAAAGGAAATATTTTTCTTCTGAAGTCTCTCCTTGCTCCTCTGGTCTACCCTTAAAGAAAAAAAATTGCTTCTATGGTCCCTTCTTGCTCCTGTGGTCTACTCTTAAATGAAAGAATTTGCTTCTGTGGTGACTTAACTCCTGTGGTCTACTCATAATTTAAAGAATTTGCTTTTGAGGTGTCTCTTTACTCCTGTGGCCTACTATTAATTTAAAGAATTTGCTTCTGTAGTCACTCCATGCTCCTGTGGTCTATTTTTAATTTACAGAATTAGCTTCTGTAGTCACTCTTTGCTCCTGTGGTCTACTCTTAATTTAAAGAATTTGCTTCTGTAGTCACTCCATGTTCCTGAATCCCCTCGCTCCTGTGGTCTACTCTAAAAGAAAAGACTTTTGCTTCTGTGGTCTCTCCTTGCTCTTGTGGTCTGCTCTAAAAGAAAAGAATTTGCTTCTGTAGTCTCACCTTGCTCCAGTGGTCTACTGTTAAATGAAAGAATTTGCTTCTGTGATGACTCCTTGTTCCAGTGGTCTACTCTTGAAGAAATTGCTTATGTGGCCTCTCCTTGCTCCAGTGGTCTACTCTTAAGGGAAAGAATTTGCTACTGTGGTCTCTACTTGCACCAGTGGTCTATCTTAAAGGAAAGAATTTGCTTCTGTTGTGACTCCTTGCACCAGTGGTTTACTCTTAAAGGAAAGAATCTGCTTATGTGGTCTCCCCTTGCTCCTGTGGTCTACTCTAAAACAAAAGAATTTGCTTCTGTGGTCTCTCCTTGCTCCTGTGGTCAACTCTTAAAGAAAAGAAATTGCTTCTGTGGTCTCTCCTTGCTCCTGTGGTCTACTCTTAAAGAAAACAATTTGCTTATGTGGTCTCTCCTAGCTCCTGTGGTCTACTGTTAAAGGAAAGAATTTGCTTCTGTAGTCTCTCCTTGCTGCGGTGGTCTACTCTTATAGAAAGAATTTGCGTCTGTAGTCTCTCCTTGCTCCGGTGGTCTACTCTTATAGAAAGAATTTGCTTCTGTGGTCTCTCCTTGCTCCTGTGGTCTACTCTTAAAGGAAAGAATTTGGTTCTGTGGTGACTCCTTGCTCCTGTGGTCTACTCTAAAAGGAAAGAATTTGCTTCTGTGGTGACTCCTAGGAGAGAATTTCTGTCAACACTAATTAGGTCATTTTGGAGATGTTGCTTCCAAATTTGTGGGACTTTTACCTGACATTGAGATGAAATGACATCTCACGCACTGTCGCCAAATGAAACATAAAGGCTTTGTCTTTGTGCTAGACAGGCTTTGATTCTTCTAAGCGGTTTACCAGTACTCATGTTATTGTGTGGTCAGTTTCAGCTCTGCGTTAAAAACACTATGCAGCCCATCTATTTCTCCAAGACCCGATGGGCAGGGGCAAATTTGTTAGTGAGGATCACACCGGGTACTCTCGATCACAAGTCGGATGCTTTACCACTGCGCTATGTTTTGGAAATCAGAAAGAATGCATTGTATTCTAAAGAGCTATTCATGAATCAGCTCTCCAAACATGCATCATTAACTGGGCAGGTGTTATGTAATCAATATTAACATATCAATTACGCATCACCTGAACCTTGGTCACTTTCACCCTTTGGCCCACTTAGATAGTTTATCTAGTTTTCTTTTGACTTAAGGCCTTCTTGTGTAAAATAATTATGCTATCATTGAATAGTTAAACGTACCTAAAGGCAATGTTTATTTTAAAAGTTGAACTCAGGTGACATATATATATATTATGTTCTTTTGTTTTAGTCAAGTCAAATTGAACCCTACCCTTGTCCTCCTGAGCCCGGATATGTCTTATCTTTCAAACAATGTAGATCCAGATCAGCCGGCCTCAGTGGTTCAGTCGGATGCGCGGGTTCGACTCCCGCCAGGGTAGGCAACATTCTTTCGTGGAGATTGATCATGAAATCTTTTCTACGGTCATTCTCTCCCTTCCGCTGATTCAAGAAGGGCAGTTGTCAGTTTCTGGCGAAAGAATGTGCACTGTACTGGTTAACCGCTTACGTATAAGCCTGTCCAGGCAAGTGTTGATAGGTAAACTGACTGGCTCAAAAATGACCTAAATAGTGTTGACTGGGCCGTAAAACTCCAATACAAACAAAAGATCCAGATCAGATGGCTTCTGAAGAAGCCATCTGATCAGGATCTTCATTGTTTGTCATTCAGTTTATGAATTTGTTGCAGTGATTTGCATCAAGTAATCTGATTGGTTGATAATCAGTATTGGATGTGGAATATTTAAATATTCAGCAGGTCAAGGGTTAAAGTACAGCAGAATCTGGATAATTCAGACTCCACTTATCTATGCTTTGCATTGTTTATTTGTGTTGAGGTTTTACATCCCCTATAACACTATTCGGTTCATTTCGGAGATGGTGCTTCTGATTTTGTGGGACTTTTACCTGACATTGAGATGAAATGACATCTCAAACCCCACTGCTCAAAGAAACAGCTTAGGTTAAAGGAGCTGTCTGAAAGGACCCGCACCACTTTTCCTGGGCAGGCTTATACATTCTACGTGGTTTACCATAGCCGGCCTCAGTAGCTCTGTCGGATGCGCGTCTGCCTGGTGACAAGGAGGATATGGGTTTGACACCTGCCAGGGTCGGCAACATTCTTTTGTGGAGACTGATCATGAAATCTTTTTTATGGTCATTCTCTTCCACTGATTCAAGATGGCATCATGGGCAGTTGTCGGTTTCTGGTGGAAGAATGTGCCATGTACTGGTTAAATGCTTTCATATAAGCCTGCCCAGGAAAAGTGTGGATAGGTAAACATTACCTAAATATTGTTTACTGGGCCATTAAACTCCAATACAAACAAACAATCAATCGTAGTTTACCAGTACTCAAGTTCTGTGGGTTACAGCTTTGTGTAGAAGGCATCATGCAGCCCTACCTATTTCTCCAAGCCCTGATGGGCAGCATCTAATCTGGGTCTTCACTGCAGAAAGTTCAGCCATTTTCCTGTCTTGCATAGCTCCAGATAAGAGGTTATTCCTTGACCTGCTGAATATTTATATATGCCACACCCACTACTGATTATCAACCAATCAGATTACTTGATGCAAATTATTACAACAAATTCATAAACTGAATGGCAAACAATGAAGATCCTGATCAGATGGCTTCTTCAGAAGCCATCTGATCTGGATCTACATTGTTTGAAAGATAAGGCATATCCGGGCTCAGCAGGACAAGGGTTAAATGGCAATTTTCTTTATTTCTTGCTGGTACTTGATGTTGCAATTCTAACAAGTACCATCAAAATATCCCATTGAGAAATAAAAAAGTATATGGTATCTTGAAATTACATTGTATTCTGTTTATGCCTCCATACCTCTAACCCTTATCATGCTGAACACGTGGCCCCCGCCCATAGGGGCTTGAAGAAATATATGGGCTGCATGATGTTTCCACGCAGAGCTGAATCCAGCCCACACGCTAGTACTGGTAAACCGCTTAGAGGATCTAAGCCTGTCCAGGAACCGCGGTGTGAGGCAGACCGTCCATGCTAATAAATCCTATTGGTTTCATTGGGCGACAGGGCTTGAGATGTCATTTCATCTCAATGTCGGGTAAAAGTCCCACAAAATTGGAAGCAACGTCTCCAAAATGACCGGGACGTTAAACCTCAAATCAAACAAAACAAACATGCTGAACACGACATCCCCTACCTTTGCAAACAGTGTAGATCCAGGTCAGATGGCTTCTAATCAGGATCTTCACTGTTTGTCATGCAGTTTGTGAATTGAATGAATACATGGTATCAAGTAATTTGATTGGTTGAGAGTCAGCAATGGGTGAATGGGTGTGGCTAATTTAAGTTATGGAGCAGGATAAGGACTAAAGATGATGGGGATGAACAAGAAATCTAACCAATTATATGCAGGAAACCCCTAAAAGGGGTAACTTGTCAAACAGTGCAGGCACACATCAGACGCCCCAGAACGCGGCGTCTGATGAGGGCCTGCACTATTTGTTACCAGAATTTTCCGTCAAAAATAGAATAAAAACAAAAATGATAGGCCTGACACCCCTTATATGACAAATGGACTGGTCCAACATGTAGCAATGGAAGAGTCTACTAGCACATGTTGGATCAATTTATTCACTGATCAGTTGAATTATTCACTTAACTGACTTATTAAACCATGTTAATAAACCGAGCCATTTACGGCCATTTTATGACATGGTAAATATTGACTGATTTGACCTGGCTTCTTGATTAACCATTAATTTGTTTGTTTGATTTGAGGTTTAACATCCCTGTCAACACTGTAAATGTCATTTTGGAGACATTGCTTCCAATTTTGTGGGACTTTTACCCGACATTGAGATGAAAACATTGAGATGAAATGACATCTCAACTCAAGCCCTGTCGCTCAATAAAACCAATAGGGTTTATTAGCATGGACTGTTCCTGGAAGGGTTAGATCCTCTAAGCGGTTTACCAGTACTAGTGTGCGGGCCAGATTCAGCTCTGCGTGGAAGTATCATGCAGCCCCTATATTTCTTCAAGCCCCTATGGGCCGGGGCCGGATTAACCATTAACCCTTTACCACTCAGGGATTTTGTGAATTTTGCTGATTTTCACAGTGTTGCACCTGACAACAACTTCAACTAGCCATTGTTTCATAATGGATGGTCTGTTTTACACCAAACTCGGTATGAATGTTCATTGGGCAGTAGCCTTTCAAATGCAACCTTTCATGGCTTGATCATTGTTGTCATGGTAAAGAGGGGGCATCTCAAAGTTGGCAAAAAGTGTGTTTTCACATGAATTTTTGACCACATTTTAATCTTCACACAGCTGTCAAGGCAACAATTAAGGTGTTTGGCACTGGCCATTTTCACTGTTTGCAGCATGTTTTATCAGCATCAATTTTCAGGCATTTTTGACCCCGTACACCCTCAGATATAAATTTCAGCGGCCGGTTGGGCCATAAACCCAAAATTTTTCGGGATGTTGGGGGGGGGGGGGGGGGGGGTGTAGAAATGAAGATTTTAGGTGCTTCTGGGGCTTAAAATGGGGGTGGGGTGGGGTGCAGACACGTAAAAACACGTATCTGAGTGGTAAAGGGTTAACTGAAATCTGGGAACATACTGAATTTTAGTCTAAAATGCATTAATTATATCTGAAATATTGTTTCTTGCAATAAAATGATGAAAAAACATTATTTTGGTCAGTTGGGATTTTCTTCATTAACCCTTTACCACTCAGGGATTTTGTGAATTTTGCTGATTTTCACAGTGTTGCACCTGACAACAACTTCAACTAGCCATTGTTTCATAATGGATGGTCTGTTTTACACCAAACTTGGTTTGAATGTTCATTGGGCAGTAGCCTTTCAAATGCAATCTTTCATGGCTTGATCAGTGTTGTCATGGTAAAGAGGGGGCATCTCAAAGTTGGCAAAAAGTGTGTTTTCACATGAATTTTTGACCACATTTTAATCTTCACATAGCTGTCAAGGCAACAATTAAGGTGTTTGGCACTGGCCATTTTCACTGTTTGCAGCATGTTTTATCAGCATCAATTTCAGGCATTTTTGACCCCGGACACCCTCAGATATAAATTTCAGCGGCCGGTTGGGCCATAAACCCAAAATTTAAACCCCCCCCCCCCGAATATTTTTAGTGGGGAGGCACGCGAAAAAACAGGTCACTTTTTTGCCAAACAAATCCTAAAGCAAACTTAACTATCCAGGGGTAGAAATGAAGATTTTAGGTGCTTCTGGGGCTTAAAATGGGGGGGGGGGGGTGCAGACACGTAAAAACACGTATCTGAGTGGTAAAGGGTTAAGCAAATTTCTTAACCCTTGTCCTGCTGTTCACAAAAATTCCTTCCTTTGCAAACAGTGTAGATCCAGATCAGATGGCTTCTGCACTGTTTGCCATGTACTGTAGTTTGTGAATTGAATGATTTGTTTGTTTGATTTGAGGTTTAACGTCCCAATCAACACTGTAAAGGTCATTTTGGAGACGATGCTTCCAATTTTGTGGGACTTTTACCCCACACTGAGATGAAATGACATCTCAAGCCCTGTCGCCCAATGAAACCAATAGGGTTTATTAGCATGGACGATCCGCCTCGCACCGCGGTTCCTGGACAGGTTTAGATCCTCTAAGCGGTTTACCAGTACTAGTGTGCGGGCCTGTGAATTGAATGAATATATCAAGTAATATGATTGGCTGGTAACTGGTAATGGGTGTGGTCTAGTTAATGTTTGTTTGTTTGAGGTTTAACGTCCCCGTCAACACTGTAACGGTCATTTTGGAGACGTTGCTTCCAATTTTGTGGGATTTTTACACGACGATGAGATTTTTTATGCCCCCGGATCATATGATGCCGGGGGCATATAGTTTTTCGGTTTTCCGTACGTGCATACATGTGTACGTCCATCTGTACGTATGTGTACGTACGAACGTACGTGATCCTGTAACCTCAGGTTAAAGTTTTTGCAACAGGTAGAGCCTGATTTATGAATGGCATTTGGCGGGGGCATCCGTGTCCTATGGATACTTTTTCTATTTTTTTTTTTTTTTGTTTGGGTTTTATGGGCAAAAACCGGAGTACCCGGAGAAAAACCAACTGACATTCCGTTGCAGAACTTGGCGTCTCACACGTGGCCCGAGCGAGGCTCGAACCTACGGCGGTGAGAGACCTAATGACTAAGAGTCAGCGCTCTTATCCACTAGGCCACGGAGGCCCGTCAACCCGACGATCAGATGAAATGACATCTCAAGCCCTGTCGCCTAATGAAACCAATAGGGTTTATAAGCATGGACGGTCCGACTTGCACACCTAGTTAATATATTCAGCAGGATAAGGGTTAAGATACACAAACAGGCCTCCAAGACCCAGTGGTTTATTGTTTGTATGGAGTTTAATGGCCCTTCTTGAATTAGCTGAAGGGAGAGAATGACCGTAGAAAAAATTTCATGATCACTCTTCATGTAAGAATGTATCTGACCCTGGCAGGTATCAAACTTCTCTACTGGCTCTTCTTTTTTTTTTCTCCTTCGAGATCTCTTTAATGACCCCCTTAGGTTGACATGATGTTACCGGACACAATCAATCAGCCATTTTCTTACTTAACCCTTCTCTTGCTATATATTCAGTTTAGCCACACCCATTTCTGACTTTGAACCAATCAGATTACTTGATGTAATTTATTCGTACAAATTCATAAATCAAATGTCAAACAGATCAGATGGCTCCTTCTGTTTGCAAAGAAAAGAGTTGTCATGAACAGCAGGATAAGAGTTAAAAGAACTGAGTTTGTTTAAAAAAAACTAAAACATGACTTCAAAATCTCAAACTTTAAAGTTACTGTGAAATGATTGTAAATCTATTCACCATATTTGCATTATTTGCTGGCTCCCAGCTTGCACATTGTCAATATTGGAAAAACAGGTGACCAGACCCCCCTGACTTTTCAAGGTCAGGGGGGTCTGGTTACCTGTTTTTCCAACACTGATAACCTTCAGACTAGGAACAAGTAGATAATGCAAATAAGGTGAATGCCCAGGTGAGCTAATCTGTTCTTTGATAGCTTTTGTTTGGTTTAGGTTTGAAAAAAAACGTCTGATTACAACCTGTATACCTATCATTATAGATCTATCATTATAATAGTCCGAAAAAAGTTTACAATTTCAAGTCTCTTCCATTAATACATCAGGTATCTGTCGTAACCTATTATTTGCTCCATTAAATTTTCTTTTTTCAAGATTTATAGCAATCTTTATTTTTCTATGGTGTTTGCAGTGGCTCATGTGAAACAGCACTTATGGCAAACAGATATATTCACCATATTTGCATTATTTGCTGGCTCCCAGCTTGCACATTGTCAATATTGGAAAAACAGGTAACCAGACCCCCCTGACCTTAAAAGGTCAGGGGGGTCGGGTTACCTGTTTTTCCAACACTGATAACATTCAGACTAGGAACTAGCAGATAATGCAAATAAGGTGAATAGCTCCAAAAAGATATGGAGAAGTAATGAGAAATAATGCTTTTGCTCACCTGAACGAACCAGGAAGGGTTATTTCACTACCCCCAGTGTTGGCGTTCACTGGAACCGGTGTCCCAGTTTATCTTGACCCCTGGGTGGCTTTACCCCCGGGGGTAAAGCTACTCAGGGGTAGCTTTACCCCCGGGGGTAAGGATATCCCGGGATATCTTTACCCCCACCCTGGATATCTTCAGCCCCGGGGGTAAAGCTAAACTGGCCAGGATATCTTTACCCCCGGGGGTAAAGCTAAACTGGCCAGGATATCTTTACCCCCACCCCAACTTTTGGGTATAAACTATTTTCTTAAAACCCAATTTCTTCTTACATGTAAGAGAAGCAAGATAGTGGACTCGATGTTTCACTTTAACTTTTTTTGTTTCAATCATGACTCAGCTTTTTTTGTTTCAATCATGACTCAGACTAATAGAACTACCCTTAGTAAGAAATATGACCACATTATAGAGGCAAATAATTATTTAATAACTTCTTTTTGTATATTTTCTTATTCAAAATGTCCCTTATGACAATCTTTCATAATCTTGCATTATCCCTGTCAGTTGTGAAATGGGTGGTGGTGGTGAGTGGAAAGGCGGGGGTAAAGATATCCCGTCTGGGATATCTTTACCCCCGGGGGTAAAGCTAAACTGGCCAGGATATCTTTACCCCCACCCCAACTTTTGGGTATAAACTATTTTCTTAAAACCCAATTTCTTCTTATATGTAAGAGAAGCAAGATAGTGGACTCGATGTTTCACTTTAACTTTTTTCGTTTCAATCATGACTCGGACTAATAGAACTACCCTTAGTAAGAAATATGACCACATTATAGAGGCAAATGATTGTTTAATAACTTCTTTTTGTATATTTTCTAATTCAAAATGTCCCTTATGACAATCTTTCATAATCTTGCATTATCCCTGTCAGTTGTGCAATGGGTGGTGGTGGTGAGTGGAAAGGCTGGGGGTAAAGCTAAACTGGCCAGGATATCTTTACCCCCACCCCAACTTTTGGGTATAAACTATTTTCTTAATGCCCAATTTCTTCTTATATGTAAGAGAAGCAAGATAGTGGACTCGATTTTTCACTTTAACATTTTTCGTTTCAATCATGACGCAGACTAATAGAACTACCCTTAGTAAGAAATATGACCACATTATAGAGGCAAATGATTATTTAATAACTTCTTTTTGTATATTTTCTTATTCAAAATGTCCTTTATGACAATCTTTCATAATCTTGCATTATCCCTGTCAGTTGTGCAATGGGTGGTGGTGGTGAGTGCAAAGTCGGGGGTAAAGATATCCCGGCTGGGATATCTTTACCCCCAGGGGTAAAGCTAAACTGGCCAGGATATCTTTACCCCCACCCCAACTTTTGGGTATAAACTATTTTCTTAATGCCCAATTTCTTCTTATATGTAAGAGAAGCAAGATAGTGGACTCGATTTTTCACTTTAACATTTTTCGTTTCAATCATGACGCAGACTAATAGAACTACCCTTAGTAAGAAATATGAACATATTATAGAGGCAAATGATTATTTAATAACTTCTTTTTGTATATTTTCTTATTCAAAATGTCCCTTATGACAATCTTTCATAATCTTGCATTATCCCTGTCAGTTGTGCAATGGGTGGTGGTGGTGAGTGCAAAGGCGGGGGTAAAGATATCCCGGGGGTATATCTAAACTGGCCAGGATATCTTTACCCCCAACCCAACTTTTGGGTATAAACTAAGTCCTAAGTTCATGCTGAACCATACATTTATCCCATTTCAGATGGGAAACCCAAAATTGCAAACAGTGTGGGGTCAGATCAGATGCTGCAAAAGCGATGTTTGAACAAAAAACCCACGCATAAACAATGGTAGAATTTGTGAAAAACTGATTTATGCAAGCTATAGGGTATAAGTGTGCTTGTTTTGGTTTTTCGAAATGCTGGAAGTGTGGGGGTGAAGGTAACCCAGCCAGGATATTTTGCTTCCGGGGGTGAAGGTATCCCGGCCGGGATATCTTTACCCCCACCCATGAGCAATGGTAGAGATGTGAAATCCTGAATCATGCAAGCTAGCTTGTGGTGATGTTATGTCAACCATAGACTATTGGACATCAGTAGTACCTTCATTGTTGAGAAGTGAGCTTGTTTTGGTCTTCCAAAGTCTGGATTTGGGATTGGGTGGTGTCACACTATCTTCACCCCCACCTATTCACAATGGTACAATTTGGGAAAAACTGATTTATGCAAGCTATAGGGTATAGGTGTGCTTGTTTTGGTTTTTCGAAATGCTGGAAGTGTGGGGGTGAAGGTAACCCAGCCAGGATATTTTGCCCCCGGAGGTGAAGGTATCCCAGCTGGGATATCTTTACCCCCACCCATGAGCAATGGTAGAGGTGTGAAATCCTGATTCATGCAAGCTAGCTTGTGGTAATGTTATGTCAACCATAGACCATTGGACATCAGTAGTACCTTCCATTGTTGAGAAGTGTGCTAGTCTGGGTATTCCAAAGTCTTGATTTTTTGGGGGGTGGTGGTGGCGGTGGGGGGGGTTACCCTATACCAGCCAGGAAATCTTCACCCCCACCCATGAGCAATGGTATAAGATGTGAAAAAAATATTCTTGCAAGCTGTATGGTTTAATTATGCTTGTTTTGGTTTCTTTTTTTTTTTTTGCTTCACTTACATATAAGAAGAAATTGGGCATTAAGAAATAGTTAATACCCAAAAGTTGGGGTGGGGGTAAAGATATCCTGGCCAGTTTAGCTTTACCCCCGGGGCTAAAGATATCCCAGCCAGGATATCTTTACCCCTGCCTTTCCACTCACCACCACCCATTTCACAACTGACAGGGATAATGCAAGATTATGAAAGATTGTCATAAGGGACATTTTGAATAAGAAAATATACAAAAAGAAGTTATTAAATAATCATTTGCCTCTATAATATGGTCATATTTCTTTCTAAGGGTAGTTCTATTTGTCCGAGTCATGATTGAAACGAAAAATGTTAAAGTGAAACATCAAGTCCACTTTCTTGCTTCTCTTACATATAAGAAGAAATTGGGAATTTAGAAAATAGCTTATACCCAAAAGTTGGGGTGGGGGTAAAGATATCCTGGCCAGTTTAGCTTTACCCCCGGGGCTAAAGATATCCCGGCTGGGATATCTTTACCCCCGCCTTTCCACTCTCCACCACCACCCATTTCACAACTTACGGGGATAATGCAAGATTATGAAAGATTGTCATAAGGGACATTTTGAATAAGAAAATATACAAAAAGAAGTTATTAAATAATCATTTGCCTCTATAATATGGTCATATTTCTTACTAAGGGTAGTTCTATTAGTCCGAGTCATGATTGAAACGAAAAAATGTTAAAGTGAAATATTGAGTCCACTATCTTGCTTCACTTACATATAAGAAGAAATTGGGCATTAAGAAAATAGTTTATACCCAAAAGTTAGGGTGGGGGTAAATATATCCTAGCCAGTTTAGCTTTACCCCCGGGGGTAAAGATATCCAAGCTGGGATATCTTTACCCCCGGGGGTGAAAAGGTAAAGATATCCCGGGATATCTTTACCCCCGGGGGTAAAGCTACCCAGGGGGTAAAGATAAACTGTTACACCGGGCTTCTCCAGGCTTCGGATGAGTTTTAAACCGAGGTCCCATCTCCATATTACCTTAGCTGTTGGTGAGACGTAAAACTCCAACACTCATTCACTCACTGTTTGCTAAGGCCTATATATCTGTCCCAATTCACCATATTTGCATTATTTGCTGGCTCCCAGCTTGCACATTGTCAATATTGGAAAAGCAGGTAATCAGACCCCCCTGACCTTTAAAGGTCAGGGGGGTCTGGTTACCTGTTTTTCCAACACTGATAACCTTCAGACTGGGAACCAGCAGATAATGCAAATAAGGTGAATACTTTGGATCATTGTGGTATACTAGTACACTGACATCTGAAATAAATTCAATTTCTGACATGAAAATGTTGTAATATGACAGAACTGTCATTTAACTATATATATGTCGTAGTCCAAATAGGAATTTAGCCAGATCCGGAATCTGGCTAGGCCAAATAGGAATTCCTATTTGGCCTAGGCGGATTCCGGATCTGGCTAAATTAATATTTAGTTTAGCCAGATTCCGGATCTGGCTAAACTCTGTTTAGTCCAAATAAGAATTCCTATTTGGCTAGGCAGATTCTGGATCTGGCTAAGCTGGTTAGGCCAAATAGGAATCTTGTTGTTCTATGGATAATGTATGGCTGGATACATCTCCTAAGATGTCAGTAGCCCTGTGGCCATCCTTAAAAATAATCTATATGGTGTTGTAGGAAGCAAGAGGAATATAAAATTCATTCTGAGAAAAAAAAAAAAGAAATATATTAATTATTTTTCATGAACAGTCATAAAATTGTTTGGGCCGGTAGTCATATTTAACTGGGTCTGTAGGGTGACAGGAAACAAAATATTTTAAGGTCCTGGTGAAGGATTGTCTAAGGACGTGTCGTCAATAAACAATTCTGATTTTGGTCTCATTTTTTCAAAGACAAATAAGATCTGATTCATCATTTTTATAAGACCAAATCCAATTTATAAGAACAAAGTCATTAAATAAAGTTGTCTTTTGTCATCAACTATTGTTATTATCAACTCATTTAAGAGCAGAAATACCGTAAGAAAACTGATCATGATCCTCAGCTTACATGTATTTTCCCAGTATAAAGGAGGTGGTTAATTGGGACTTCAGGTCATAGAATTGGTACCATTACAGCAAATCTTAATTCAAATAGTCAGATCACGATATGGAAAACATATTGTACCATAATATCATACATCATATTAACAGGTCTGTGTAATGAACACCCCTCCAAACTCCACATTAGTGGAACAGCTAGTACTTATCTAAAAGCTCATAGATTTTTTCTTTTTACTCCAACACTTTCATGTTCACTTGTTAACTGAACTCTAAGATCTTAATAATGAAGAAGAATCCATAAGAGATAGACTTCAGAATATAAAACAATTATGAGATTTTCTTCCATCTTTTGTTGCTACATAATGTTAGTATAAAATTGTCTTTCATTGTTTTTCACACATATTTGAATCAGGCAGATGATCAGTTTATCATAAAAGTAATTAGCCCGAAGGTCTAAACAGCACATTATTAAAGACAAAAATGAGTGCAATAAATACTTCTTATTATGATCTAGTTAAAACAAATCTATGAGAAATTAAAAAACTATTTTTGTTGAAGCAAATTATCAATATTCAAACAAGGTCTGTTACCATTAAACCAAGATTCCTATTTGGCCTAACCAGCTTAGCCAGATCCAGAATCTGCCTAGCCAAATAGGAATTCTTATTTGGACTAAACAGAGTTTAGCCAGATCCCGAATCTGGCTAAACTAAGTATTAATTTAGCCAGATCCGGAATCTGCCTAGGCCAAATAGGAATTCCTATTTGGCCTAGCCAGATTCCGGATCTGGCTAAATTCCTATTTGGACTACGACATATACATCTCTGGTCATACTATAACAAGGTCAAAATGAAATTTTCACTTTCATGCATCTTTTATTTACGAGCTAAAATTGAAGTCCAGTTGTTCACAACTAACAACATCGTTATTTTTTTTTTGAGATTTATTTTTAACTTTACATAACACAGCCTCTGCCCACAGGGGCTTGAAGAAATATATGGGCTGCATGATGCTTCCACACAGAGCTGAATCTGGCCCGCACACTAGTACTGGTAAACCGCTTAGAGGATCTATGCCTGTCCAGGAACCGGGGCGCGAAGTGGACCGTCCATGCTAATAAGCCCCTTTTTGTTTGATTTGAGGTCTAATGTCCCCGTCAACACTGTAAAGGTCATTTTGGAGACGTTGCTTCCAATTTTGTGGGACTTTTATTTAGGGTTTATTAGCATGGACGGTCCCCCTAGCACCGCAGTTCCTGGACAGGCTTAGATCCTCTAAGCAGTTTACCAATACTAGTGTGCGGGCCGGATTCAGCTCTGCGTGGAAGCATCATGCAGCCCATATATTTCTTCAAGCCCCTGTTACAAAGATAGCAGGCCTTGCCCAGTTGTAGGCCAATATCAGTTGGACACTTAAGTGAAGTAATTACAGTAACACAACACCTCTGCCTCACCTAACCAACTCAGGCATCCCATCAGAGGTTCATTGTTGGTTCAAAGAGGTGTAACTAACAACAAGGATACTTTTGGGACAATTTCTCCACACAGGCCTCATACCTCTTAAATGGCTACTTTTCTGATGAAAATCCGTGGTATTTTTCTTATTTATACTGCAAACATAGGTTGTGGGTGCTCGTTAGAACCACCTCATTGAGGCGGTTCTAACGAGTACCCACAACAGATGTATTGGAGCAAGAATAAGAAAAATAATGTATACCCCCGTAAACCCAAGTTTTCTCTATATAAAGTGGGGTATAGGGGGGTCTTTATTTCACGGACTTGTTCACGTGATGCTAAGATACACAACACATTGGCCTCGCCCAACCAACTCAGGCATCCCATCAGAGGTTCATTGTTGGTTCAAAGAGGTGTAACTAACGTGGGACAATTTCTCCATAAAGGCATTATGTTGTGGTTACTTGTTAGATCACATACTAAGAAGTACCTGCGCTCCCACCCATCAGGGCTTGGAGAAATAGATTGGCCTGCATGATGCTTCCCAGCAGCTCTGAAACTGACTTTTGAGTACTGGTGAAATGCTTAGAAGGTCTAAAGCCTGCCCAGGAAAATGGTATGCATCAGATTATCCCTTACACCTAGTGGTTTGATTGGGTGGTAGGGCTTGAAATGTCATTTCGTTTCAGTGTTGGGGAAAAGTCACACAAAGTCAGATGCAACATCACCAAAATAACCAAAATAGTGTTGATGGGGATGTAAAACCTCAACACAAACAATCAAACAAAACTAATAACAAAAAATAAGGTAAAAATGATCCCTTAACCTATAAGATGCCAGTCGCCACAATTGTTGTCTGCTTTGACATCAGCTAGTGACTGTAAAAGCCATTTTTGCAAACAGTGTGGACACAGATCAGACTGCTCCTCTAGGAGCAGTCTGATCAGGGTCCACACTGTTTGCCTGTATGCGTGAGTTTTAGTTTTACGTCCCACCAACAGCTAAGGTCATACGGAGACGGGGCCTCGGTTTAAAGACTCATCCGAAAGTCTGGAGAAGCCCGGGATCGATCCTGCGATCCCTGGTTTACAAGGCGAGTAGCGTAACCACTGCACCACGGAGGCTTCTATTTGCCTGTATGCAAAAGTATGTTTGAAAAGTTTGCAAAAAGATGCAGACGACATTTTCACATGCACTTAAGGGTTAATTTTTTGATAATATGCCCCCTTATCTGGAGCTGTGTTCGATAACCAGAGTTCAAATTCAAACATCACTTTTTTTGTGTGTTTGTTGGGTAGATGCAAAAGTATTATTTTACCTCAGAACACGAGGAAATGTAAATAACAGTCTTTACTTTTTCAAAAAGGATCAAATTACACACCTGTTAAACTCTTGATCAAGATTAAGTGGGTCCGCACCAACAATATTAGCAAAATGACGTGACCAACAAACCTGCCGCCAATAGATACATTTTAGATGCAGTTGCGGAAAGCTAATGATGTTGTTAATTAGCATATCATTAAAACCTTTGTCATTTTATATGACAAGTATGACAGAATTTTTGCTGAAAAACTGTGAGTAAGCTTTTACAATTGCAAAAGCTTCTCACATTTTTTCAGCAAAAATATGTATGGGTATATTAGATATTGCACTTGTGAGACCTATAATTTTACAGTTTGGCCACTAATGAATTTGCATCAGGTGAACAAGTCCGTGAAATGAAGACCCCCCCCTATACCCCACTTTATATAGAGAAAACTGGGGTTTATGGGGGTATTCATTATTTTTCTTATTTTTGCTCCAAGACATAGGTTGTGGGTACTCGTTAGAACCGCCTCAATGAGACGGTTCTAACGAGCACCTACAACCTATGTTTGCAGTATAAATAAGAAAAATAGCACACATTTTTATCAGAAACTAGCCATTTTGGAGATGTGAAAAATGCACTCTGTTGCACGGGGGTGTTATCGTAATGGTTACTCGTAAGCTGAACTGAAAAATGTGAGTTTCTTTTTTTTGCAGAAAATAAAAAAAATGTGTTTTTGACATTGTACTTGTGAGGCCATTTAATAAAATGTCTACTAACAAGATCTTTTACCATTTTATACCAAAAACCTAAAAGCGGTCCGATTGGCAAACAGCGCAGGCCCAGATCAGATTGCTGCTGAATGTGGCATACGATCGAGGCCTTCACTGTTTGCAGAAAAGTTCAAATATTTTCTAAATAAATTTCTGAAAATAACTAAACCTGACAACCCTAAATTTTTAAATGGACTCAGCTGCTGTATTCTGTAGAACTTCAGTCTCTGGAACCCAGGTGGCTCGTTTACCATGGACTAGTCGAACCCATTCTTGAATCCGCAGGGAATTCCTCTAAATATTATATAGGGATAATGTAAGGAGATTTTCCACTTTTATCTTGCAAATGTTTGCTGTGTGTACTCATTAGAATTCCCTTGCTGTGTGTACTCATTAGAATCACCTCGATGAGGCGATTCTAATGAGTACACACAACATACATTTATAATACATGTATAGGACACCGACTCACCGCTGTGGGTTCCAGCCTCGCTCGGGTCACGTGAGACGCCAAGTTCTGCAACAGAAGGTCAGGTGGTTTTTCTACAGGTACTCCGGTTTTTGCCCACCTCTGATTAATGATCGACTAGATATGAATGAAATAATCTTGAAAGGGCCATAAAACCAAAAAAAAAAAAAAATAGGACACCGAAAAGATATCAGAATTATGCCTCCCGGTATGGCACTAATGGTAACTCTCCGTGGCTTGAAGTACCCCTGTCTCAGAACAAATATTCTTGGTCCCAAAGGCCTGGGGTTCAAGCCATCAAAGTTAGACTGTATAAAGAGGACAACAATTCCATTCAATTCTAAGCAACAGGGCACTGGTGGGTATTGAACCCTTATTGTGAGATCACTAAGGGCTATAATCATCTTGAAGGTACATACGAAATAAGTAGAGGTTCTTTACACTATACAAATACATTGCCATCTTTATCGTCGAAAAAATGAAAATTTTATGATGAAATATTGTGATACTGAGGCAGTTCTAATGAGTGCCCACAATCTATATTTAGAGCAGAAATAAGAAAAATAAGGTATACCCCCGGAAACCCCAGTTTTACTGTATGAAAGGGGGGTTCAAGGGGGTCAAAATTATAAAGGTGTGTTTTCGTGATGAACTCATAAAATGCCAATCACAACAATAGTCATCTGCTTTGTCATCTGCTGGTAACTTTAATAGTCATTTTTTGGGGGCAAACCGTGTGGACCCAGATCAGACTGCTCCTGTAGGAGCAGTCTGATCAGGATCCACAATTTGCCTGTATGCAAAAATAAGTTTAAAAAGTTTGCAAGAAGATTCAGCAGACAACATAGACGACATTTTCAGATTCAGTTTTTTGGGGTTTTTTTCTGCATCTAAAGGGTTAAACTCATTATACTGGTAATTTTGTTTATTTTGCTGTAAGGGGGCTCATTTTGTGTTTTTGCCAGTTGAGACAGAGTATCAGTCATTTGCATCTGAGCCACGGCATGACGGTATGACGGGGGCCGCACCATAAATGCATTGCCTCAGATATCAGTTTTCTGACCTATTCCAGTCGCAGCTTCTTAAAATTCTCATCCCACCTCCATTCCTTCCTTGCCTACAAAAAAAAAACAACAGAAAATGGAATATGTAAGCTTAGATGTGTGAGTGGTGGTAAAGCCCTTTCTTAAGGCACAGCCCACCTGATTTCCTATATATTAGCTGAAACTGAGATTTATTCGTTTCATGTGGATCATTTTATGTTTTTAAAACAATTTATTGTTTCTAAAATGGGGAGGCAGGCAAACATGTCAAGTGTTATTTTAGGCATTTGGAATATTTTTAAAATAAATTCTGGTAAGTAATGAACTTTGTCATATTAACCCTTTTTGTACCAAATGGAATCTAGCAGGAGTCCATTTCAAAATTTAGGGGTGTCAGGTTGTGTTTTCTCAAAAATTTGTTTGGAAATTGCCTTGACTTTTTGCAAACAGTGTAGGTCCTGATCAGACGCCGCATTCTGCAGCGTCTGATCTGGGCCTGCACTGTTTGCCAGGGTACCCGTTTTAGGGTTTCTGATACCAAATGGGTTAATAATAAAGCCAGAGCTTGTGTCTTCAGGATGTTTAACGGCAACCCCTACCTTTGCAAACAGTGTAGATCCAGATCAGATGGCTTCTGAGTCTAGACAGAACATGCCAGGGGTTTTCATTCATCATAAGCAGGTGTGTGTGTGTATGTGTGAATTCGGGTTTAACGTCGCTTTCAACAATTTTTCAGTCATATCACGACGGTGTCTGGTTGCGACAGGGAGCTCAATGCTCCCTTCTATAGTGCTGCCTCACTGAAGTATCATGTCCCAGACACATTGCATGATACCACACCCAGTCACATTATCCTGACACTGGGTCGACCAGTCCTAACTCTACCCCGTAAATCTGAGTGCCAAGCGAGGAGCAGCTAGTACCATTTTTAACGACTTTGGTATGTCGCGGCCCGCATAAGCAGGTGTGATACCAAAAAGATCACTAGGTTTTGTATTGTTAAAAATCCCTTTTTGTACCACATGGAATCTTCCACCAAAATTAAGGGGTGTCAGGTTGTTTTTTCTTCAAAATTTATTTGGAAAATGGCTTAACTTTTCACAAACAGTGTAGGCCCTGATCAGACGCCGCATTCTGCGGTGTCTGATCTTGGCCTGCGCTGTTTATCCTCGTACCCGTTTTGGGGTTTCTGGTACTAAATGGTACTAATTACTAATTAAATTTATAATGGAAGTCTGTTACCTGCCAAGTTTCATAACAATATGTAAAAATCCTGGCATGTTTAATAAATTGTTTTAACATGATTAGTGATAGGTAGCTTCTTAAACCTGTGTGGTCTTTTAACCCTTAATAGCTTAATTAAGCAGGTGACAAATTGATGATTTTCTTACTTTTGCCAGAAAATAGGATTTTGACATTTCATGCAAATTATCTCCAGGGGAGATAATTTGCACAAATGGAGACAATTTGTACAAATTGTCTAATCCTGTTTTCTGGGCGAATAAGAAAAACATTTCAAATGTTGTATGCAAAGTGTTAAAGCCCCATACAGAATTACAAAACAAATGACTTTCTTTTTTTTACCTCACCTTTAGCTCAAGGTGAGCTATTGTGATCACTCTGTGTCCATCGTATGTGGGTCGTCAGTTGTTCGTGGCTCGTCATCAACATTTACCTTGTTCACCCTCTAGAGGCCACAGTTTTACTTCAGTTGTCATGAAACTTTGCCAGAATGTTTGTCTTGATAAAATCTAGGTCAAGTTTGAATATGGGTCATGTCAGGACAAAAACTAGGTAACTTAGGTCAAATTTCTTTAAAACCTTGTTCACCTTCTAGAAGCCAAAGTTTTGCTTAAATCTTCATGAAACCATACCAGAATGTTTGTCTTGATGCTATCAAAGTCAGATTCGAAGATTCGAATTTTTTAAGCCTTGTTCACTCTCTAGAGGCAAAAGTTTTGCTCCAGTCTTCATGAAACTTTACCAGAATGTTTGCCTTGATGATATCTGGGTCAAGTTCCAATATGGATCGTCTTGGGTCAAAACTAGGTCACTAGGTCAAATTGCGTTAAAACCTTGCTCACCCTCTAGAGACCACAATTTTGCTTAAATCATCATGAAACTTTACCAGAATGTTTGTCTTGATGACATATTGTCAAGTTTGAATATGGGTCATGTCAGGGTCAAAAACAAGGTCACAAGGTCAAATTTCTTTAAAACCTTGTTCACCCACTAAAAGCCAAAGTTTTGCTTCAATCTTCATGAAATTTTACCAGAAGTTTGACTTGATATCTGGGTTGAGTTCGAATATGGGTCATGTCAGGTCAAAATCTAGGTCACATGGTCAAATTTCATTAAAACCTTGTTCACCTTCTAGAAGCTACAATTTTGCATCAATCTTCCTGAAACTTTACCAGAATATTTGTCTTGATGAAAGCCACATCAAGGTCAAAAACTAGGTCAAAGGTAGAAAAGGTTTTTTTTCATGTAAGGTCAATAACTTTCTTATTTCCGGATGGACTTTTTAAAGTTACTTTGATGAAATGTTCACCTTCAGATACTTCCAAAACATTCCAATTATTTAATAGTGCCAAAGGATGACTTTCTATGCTTTTAAAAAAAAGCCAACCTTGTAACAACACAGGGGATCTAGCTGTGACGCAGATGCTCAGTTGAAGCAAATTAATAAATCATTGAAATTGAATAGAATTAAAAAGTCAATCAGTATATTAGATGAAGATGTTAAAATTCAAAGAATATCATATCTTATAAAAGTACACGCTTATCTTTAAAACTTGTTTACATTTGATTTTATATAACGTAATGATCCTAAGTATCGGGACAGGCAGACCTAAGCAAACAGTGCAGACCCAGATCAGACTGCTCCTGAAGGAGCAGTCTGATCAGGGTCTACACTGTTTGCCATTCCATCTTCATTTCTTGGACTCCTTGTTGGATCGCAAAACAAACTTGTTAAAATTTTAGGAGAATTATAGCAAGTCTCAATTTTTAGCGTTTTTACAGTAGTGCTTCACATTAATCCTTAGAGTTTGAAATCTTCACAGACACACTTGAATTTAAAATTCGGTCACATCTTTTCCTTCTGTGTCTTGCATATACTTCAACAGCTGATCATCTTAAGGTCAAGGTTTTCTAAAAATATTAACCCCCACCATGCTGAAAATTACAATATGCTACCCTCCTCCCCATTTTTAGCCATTCATGTTTACATTAACATGCATGTCAACCCACCAGCCCTGATAGGTCAGTTGGTAGAGTGTCCGCTCTTGGGAACGGGAGGTCACCAGTTCGATCCCGGGCCGCGACATACCAAAGTCGTTAAGAATGGTACTAGCTGCTCCTCGCTTGGCACTCAGATTTACGGGGAAGAGCTAGGACTGGTCGACCCAGTGTCAGGATAATGTGACTGGGTGTGGTATCATATAATGTGTCTGGGACATGATACTTTAGTGAGGCAGCACTATAAAAGTGAGTATTGAGCTCCCTGTCGCAACCAGGCACCGTCGTGATATGACTGAAAAATTGTTGAAAGCGACGTTAAACCCGAATTCACACACACACACACACACACGCATGAGTCAACCCTCTTTATACAGACATTCAATCTTTCAACAAAACTGATCATAATGACAATAAGAATTATAGGAGATATTCATGAATATTGTAATTATTTAATGCTCCAAGAAACACGTGTTGTAGATATTTTTTAGAATCACCTCGGAAGCGTGATAACTCAGTGGTTAGTGCAAGTTGCCTCTGATGCTCGAGGTCCCCGGTTCGATCCTCTGCAGCGGCGATAAAATTCCGGTGTCCGAGCATGCTCCATTGGCATCATTTGTAGGGATGAATGTCATTTAGTGCACTGTCCTTAACTGGAGGCCCCCTGTGCAGGGAGAGTCATGCCTAGTGCAGGTTAAAGACTCCTACCGTAATTACATGATTACTGTGTAGGCTTTCATCCTGCAAACATGGTGTGTATGTAATGTACACCTGAGAGTAATGGTCAGATGTGACCGATCGCACTATAAGTAGAAAGAAGGAAAGAAAGAAAGAAACATTCACAATATTTGCATTTCTGAGAATAATTAGAAAAGTATTATACTACTCATGGTGACAAATTATCTATAGTGGCATATTGTTAGGGAACATATACTGTATATGTTGTTATATCCAGTGTCCTCTGTTCTAAATTAGCTTAAGTAAATTATATGTTCTTAAAAGGGTTATCCTAACAAGTTTGTTTTTTCTGGACCAGACTAGCTAATTTTGGCTAATTAGCCCTTCTCTTGCGGAATATTCAGTTAAGCCACACCCATTTCTGACTTTGAACCAATCAGATTACTTTATGTAATTTATTGCTACAAATTCATAAATTGAATGTCAAACAGTGTAGATGCTGATCAGATGGCTTCTTCAGAAGCCTTCTGATCAGGATCTACACTGTTTCCAAAGATAGGGGTTGTCGTGGGCAGCAGGATAAGAGTTAGGCCTCATCAGTATGAGGAAGGGCTTGAAGACTTTTTAAGGCACATTTTATCTGTCACAGATAAGAGATATTTTCCATGTCTTATGATATCTGCTATGTTTACAATTTTTTAAGTGGATGACCCCAAGTGATCCACTTGTTTAAACATTCTCTGTGAATAAGGTCAGAAATAGTCAGTAGATGTTTATGAAAGATATGCTTTTGTGACAATTCAGGTTCAAAAGATCGACAGATTAAGCAACAAGATTGACCCGTTCATAAGTAATTTATCCATTCAAATATCGCACTTAACCAAACAGATATACAGGTTGATTATGACAAAGTCCGTAAGGAAATATTTTCATTATGTTATGATATACAAAAAGCAAGGCACACAACAGGCCTCCATTTATCATTTGGTTTCTCACCGCTGTGGTTCGAGCCTCACTTGGGTCACGTGGGAACCCTGTTTCTGCAATGGAAGGTCAGGTGATTATTCACTGATGCCCTGGTTTTCGCCCACCTTTGATTAACAATAAGCTCAGAATAAGTGAAATAATCTTGAAAGGGCCGTAAAACCAAAAAATAATGGCTATATGAAGTTGCTGTCCTAGGCAACACTCTAAAAATCAGCAAAATTCGCAAGAAGTTTAAAAGAGAAAACGCATTAAAATCATGTTTTTTCATCATTGTATTGTAAAATATGATATTTTTATTCTGTATATAATTAATGCATTTAAGAATAAAATTAAGTTTTTATCAAGATTCCAGTTAACCCTTTCCCTCTCAGATATGTTTAAAAAACATCAGACTTGACATTGCATTTGAATAATCTGCTAGAAGATGATGAGAAAATCTGAAGCTCAACATTACATATGCATTATCTGCTACATTTTGAGAAAATCAGGCTTGACATTGCATTTGAATCATCTAGTTTTTGTTGTTGTTTTTTGTAAATAACCAAACTAGCAGGTCATCTGCTGTGGTTTTGCTAGGGAGTTTAACGGTTAAAGAAATGAGTAAATTGAGAAGCTATGTTGATATTTTGAGCAACTAAGCAGCAAAAGTTTTATTATTGGAAGCATGAAAAACACACATTAAGGTACAAAACGGTCCTGTGTCTATTTAAACGACTTTATTTAGTTGAACTTCAATGAGATTATTTCAAAAGCTTTAAACTTACAATACCAGTCAAAAACAGCAGAAGAGAAGCCTCAGCGGTTTAGTATTTATGCTACACGCCCCATAAACCAGGGGTCGGGTGTTCAATCCCGGGCTTCTCCAGACTCTCGGATGAGTCTTTAAACCAAGATCCCATCTATATAATTATGACCTTAGCTCTTGGTGGAATGTAAATCTCAAACACACACATAAGCAGCAAAGAACATTTTCAAATAGTTTTCATGAAAATCAGGCTTGAGATTTCAGATAAAAGTGGGTTTGACATTAATTTTGATGTCCGTCTCACAGACAATTTACGAATGTTCAGTCTGGGTTTCTTATAAAATTAGCAACAAAAATTTCATCTGCGACTCATTTGTTTTATAAAGTAACAAAAATTTCATCTGCTACACCATTGTTCTTGGTGCTTCAAGTGTTAAAACTGTGAAGAAATCTGATCATTTTTTTTTTTTTGATTTGGGTTTTACGGCCCTTTCAAGATTATTTCACTCATATTGAGCCGATCGTTAATCATAGGTGGGCGAAAACCGGAGTACCCGGAGAAAAACCACCTGACCTTCCGTTGCAGAACTTGGTGTCTCACACAGAAATCTGATCATATTTCTATACTTCCTATTAACCCTTAAGGTGCCAAGCAAAAACATGGCACATGTCAGTTTAATTTCCCTGTTTTAATTTTTTGAAGAAAAAACATTCTGTCCTGTCCTCTAAAGCATGTTTTAAATGCTTTAGCACCTTAAACCTTGTGCTGCTGAATATTCATAAATGCCACACCCACTACCGATTATCAACCATTCAGATTACTTGATGCAAATTATTGCAATAAATTCACAATCTGAATGGCAAACAATGTAGATCCTGATCAGATGGCTTCTTCAGAAGCCATCTGATCTGGATCTACATTGTTTGAAAGGTAAGGCATATCCGGGCTCAGCAGGACAAGGGTTAACCCATTTTGTACCAGAAACCCCTAAATAGGTGCCCTTGCAAACAGTGCAGGCCCAGATCAGACTCAGCAGAACGTGGGGTCTGATCAGGGCCTCCACTGTTTACTAAAAATTCAGCCATTTTCTAAATCAATTTTGAAGATACCACAACCTGTCACCCCTAAATTTTGAAATGGACTCCTGCTAGATTCCCTTTGGTACAAAAAGGGTTAACCCTTGTTCTGCTGAGCCCGGATATGCCTTTTCTTTGAAACAAAGTAGATCCAGATCAGATAGCTTCTGAAGAAGCCATCTGATCAGGATCTACATTGTTTGTCATTCAGGTTGTGAATTTGTTGTAATAATTTGCATCAAGTAATCTGATTGGTTGATAATCGGTAGTGGGTGTGGCATATATGAATATTCAGCAGGACAAGGGTTAAGCATAAATTCGGTAACTACTGGTATGGCACGTAAGTCTTATTGACAATATCATATTGACCATCAGTAACTTTAATTATGGTGACAAAACCACAATTTTAATGAAGTCCCCGGGTTTTCTATAGGTAGGGACGACTAGAATAAATCGCTTTGGATGTATTGAATGAAGGTTTTGGCCAGTCTTCAAGTTTGTACTATTTTGTGCAAAATTTTTACTATATCATTGCCTATCTTGTCAATATGTGTGAACATGCTCGTGTTGAGGTCGGTTGTCAATGAATTTGCCGGGTGCCTGTTGGAGTGTTACATGAGTTTCAGTAGCAATGGTTGTACATTGCTTTGGAATCAGATTCAAATTTACTAGGAAAGGTATTAGAATGTTTTACATGCTCTTGTGTTGTTTGACTGTTGGGAGTGTTGCATAACTTTCAGCAGCATTTGTTGTACATTGCTTTGGAATCAGATTCAAGGTATCAGAATGTTTTACATCCTCTTGTGTTGTTTTGTTATGTTTGTTTGATTTGATGTTTAACATCCCCGTCAACACTATAAAGGTCATTTTAGAGACGTTGCTTCCACTTTTGTGGGACTTTTACCCGACATTGAGATGAAATGACATCTCAAGCCCTGTCGCCCAATGAAACCAATAGGGTTTATAAGCATGGACGGTCGGACTCAAACCAGAAAAAGCTATCTGATCTGGATCCACACTGTTTACACAGGTAATGGTTGTTTTTAGCTAAAAATAGAATTACAGAATTGGTGTAGAATATGTTCTATAAAAGGGTTATCCTTTGGAAGCAAGGAATACACCACAGAAGTGAAAAATATGGAGTGTACATGTTTTCTGGGCCAGACTAGCTAGTTTCGGCCAATTAGGCCTCATCAGTGACCCTCAGATATTTTCAAAATTCCACAATCCCAAAGGACAAGAAAATATAATCTACACTATGATGTAGGGCAGGGAGACGTTTTACCGCTGCCACACATTCCCACACACCAGCTGTAGTGAAGTTAAATATGTTCTATAAAAGGGTTATCCTTTGGAAGCAAGGAATACACCACAGAAGTGAAAAATATGAAGTGTTCATGTTTTCTGGGCCAGACTAGCTAGTTTCGGCCAATTAGGCCTCATCAGTGACCCTCAGATATTTTCAAAATTCCACAATGGAAGCCTTTGTGGCTACTGCTTTGTTAACCAGGGGTCTTGGGTTCAATTCCAGGCTTCTCCAGACTTTCGGATGAGTCGTTAAACTGAGTTCCTGTCTGGGTATGATCTTAGTAATGTTGCTGGGACAAAAAAAAAACGCACACAGAATTGGTGCTTTGCCCTTAAAGGTTGATAATTGCCTGAGCAAGAAATCTAGGGCTAAAAACTCCATATTTAATTTCACTGTGTAAGTTTTTTCAGTGTTTTACAAACTTTTTTGTTATCTTGATTGGTTTTAAATTTTTCAGCTCATTCATTCAGGTTAATGGAGGAGAAACCAGGTTTAATCAATCTCCATTTTCTGGATTTAATTGATATGGGCATGTATCAGGCTAAAGATCTGAATTACATGAATAACCTTTTTTAAAAACCCTTGTCCTGCTGAGCCAGGATATGTCTTATCTTTCAAACAATGTAGATCTGGATCAGATGGCTTCTGAAGGAGCAATCTGATCTGGATCTACATTGTCTGTCATTTATTTTATGACTTTGTTGCAATAATTTGCATCAAGTAATCTGATTAGTTGATAATCAGTAGTGGGTGTGGCAGATTAATATATTCAGCAGGTTAAACTGAATCTTCCTTTTTATAAATTCTCAACAGTTAACAGTATGTTCCAGCAAGTGGAATATCTAAAATTTTGGTATTTTTGCTGAAAAAATGTGAGCAGCTTTTGTATATGCGAATGCTTCTCACATTTTGTCAGCAAAAATATTAGCATATTTACCATATTAAGGTGGCCGACCTTAATTTCGGTTGCGCAACGTTCTACGCATTGCCGTCAATCGGCACTGTAACGACATTCACTTTTTAAGTGGTATTTATATTTTCTTTTCGACCTCTAAAACGAAGTAAATTTTCTACGATTGACTGTATTTTCCATCACACATGGATAAATACGCCAACAGTTATCATTTCTTGTCACTGTCAAAGCAGACAAAGTGAAAGTAGAAAAAATCGAGTTCAGAAATGATCGAATGTGTCGGTCACAATTGAGCCAATAAGGCATCTCATTTACAATAGCAGAACTGTTTACCTTTTTTATTCGTCTTTTTCTCGGAGATATCTTTGGCTCCTGAAGGCACCTTACCTGACATAGAAAAGCCCGTCCGAAAGTATGTCATCTTTCCATAATGGCAGTTACATTAAACGTGTAAAGTGTCTAGATCTAAGTATTAGATCAGAATCAGAATTGTTTACTGGTGACACGTCCTTAGTCAATCCCTCAACAGGACATGTTGAATGCCATACTATATCTCCTTTAAAGTACAATCCATTTGCTATCCTGTTTGTTTACGCTTGCAACACACTAAAATGATAGTTCTTTGGATATACGTTTACACACGGCCTGTGTGTAAACTTTTAGTTTGCTGTGACGTAATCATATTTATGACGTCATGATAAACAGCCGATGGATTGAATCAAAGTCCGCATGCTACTGATTTTTTTTTTTTTTTTTGATTTTGCTGGCTGAGAACTGACAAGTATGCCCGTAGAATGAATCATTCTGTCTGCATAGGCCTACTACTAAATTTTATTGTGGTCGAGAACTGCTGGCAGTCTCTCTCTCTCTCTCTCTCTCTCTCTCTCTCTCTCTCTCTCTCTCTCTCTCTCTCTCTCTCTCTCTCTCTCTCTCTCTCTCTCTCCCTCTCTCTCTCTCTCTCTCTCTCTCTCTCTCTCTCTCTCTCCAGTAAGTCTCTTGGCTTTCTTTCTACTTATATACTGCGATCGGTCACATCTGATCAATACTCGCAGGTGTACATTACATACACACCAGGGGCAGTTGGTCGAAACTAACGACGTCGTTAGTTAACGTATCGTTAAAACTTTGATCATTTGCATATGCAAAGCTGCTCACATGTTTTCAGCGAAAATACCAAAATTTTAGATATTGTACTTGCTAGATCACTTAACAATATGATCACTAACGAGCTCGTTGAGCTAACGATGCTTTGAACAACTGGCCCCTAAGCCTACACAATAATCGTGTAATTACGGTAGGGGTCTTTAACCTGCACAGGGCATAACTCTCCCTCCACATTCCCAGTTAACATCCCGATCCACAGGACGGTGCACTATGTGGCATTATCCCTGCAAATGATGCCAATGGAGCGTGCTCGGTTACCGAAATTTTATCGCCGCTGCCTGGGATCAAACCCGGGACCTCTAGCATCAGAGGCAAGTGCACTAACCACTGAGTTATCTCGCTCGCACTCGGCATCACGAAAACACGCCTATCTAAGTTTAACCCCCTAAAACCACACTTTTATACAGTAAAACTGATGTTTACAGGAGTAAACATTATTCTTCTAATTTCTGTTACTCGTTTATGCTATGTTCCCACTATCACGATTCGCGCCACGATTGCAATCGTGTTCTTAATCGTGGACTAATCGTGGTGATCCTATCAGATCTTATCAGATCTTGAGGTCAGTCGTGGCAATCGTGTTAATCGTAGAAAATTTTTGAACGGTTCAAAATTTTTCCACGATCAACACGATCGATTTCAAATCGGGATCATCGTACCACATCGTGTTGCATCGTAACAAAGCGCGACGGATCGCATCTAATCGTGCTTCCAAATCGGGGTGATCGGGGCCAATCTTGGACAAAACAAGCATCGCGTTCTGTTGAGATGTGTTGCGATCTCACAAGATCTGACACGATTTGTTACGCTCTGTCGGGTCCCATTGCTCAAGACCTGTCACGAATGACTCGTGATCAGATACGAGATGATACGAGTAAATGCGATTAGATACGAGTAGGCTACGTTTTTATACGAACGTTCACGATCTATTACGAGTTCTCAAGATTTAATGTGACTCATTCAGCGATCTGCTCATGAGTGAGTGAGTGTATTTCAGTTTTACGCCTCACCAATAACTAAGGTCATACGGAGACGGAACCTCGGTTTCTAGACTCATCCGAAAGTCTGGAGAAGCCCGAGATCGACCCTGCAATCCCTGGTTTATACAGGCCTTTGCTAGTATTTTTAAAGCCTATGAAAGATGCCAGCCAAGGGTAATGGAACCTAAGAATGGAAAAGGCAAGCCTTAACCATTCCAGCCAGAGAAATTGCCACATTGTCATCATCCGCAACTCCTACCATCATCAATGGTTGGGGGTCAGTGTTTATGCTGTAAAAGTTCAAGAAACAATTAAGTCCAAGGTCAGCTCGGCTGTATATATACCAGTCGGGGTCAAGTCGTAGCTCAAATCGTGATCGCCATCGATCATGATCGTGAAAAACATCGAGACGACAGTCGTATGCTATCGTAACGGAGCGCATCGGCTCGTGGTGAGCGTATAAGAACTTACCTGTACGTATCAGATCGTCCCAATTCGGGGTACTCGATCGTGATGATCGTTCCAGATCGAGACGAAGTCGTAGACTCGATCGCAACAATCCTATCGGAACGCATTTGGTCGTATCTGAACGTGAGAGCAGACCTTGGCTGATCGTGATACCTGAAATTGACAAATCGTGATTGGATTGCATCCGAGCGCAACGAATCGCACCAGAACGTATCGACTCTCATCACCTCGTATCCAAACCTGAACTTTCAGAGAATATGCCACGACCAGCTACGAAAGGCCAATCGTGGCGTTCGTAACGGATCGCACGACAGTGGGAACCTAGCATTAAGCAGAACTGACAATTATGCCGGCAGAAATATGAACAAAAAAGTTAAAAATTCTCATTTTGTGGTGGTAAAATTTTGTTATATTTGAGTATTTTTGGTTTGTTTTGAGGTTAACGTCCGCGCCAACACTGTACAGGTCATTTTGGAAACATTGCTTCTAATTTCGTGGGAATTTTACCCGACACTGAGATGAAATGAAATCTCAAGCCCTGTCGCCCAATGAAACCAATATGGTTTATAAGCATGGACGGTACGACTCGCATCGCTTTATCTGTGCAGGCTTAGGTCCTCTAAACGGTTTACCAGTACTCGTGTGCTGTCGGTTTCAGCTCTGCGTGGAAGCATCGTGCAGTCCATTTATTTCTTCAAGCCCCAATGGGCGGGGGCTATGATATATTTGAGTAGGCAGATTTAAAACACAGTAAGGTCATTTATAGTTAAGAGAGAGAGCGAAAGAGTGAGAGAGATCTTGGTTAAAATACATAAAAATCTGGAACCGTAAAAGCTTCACGGTTAAATCCTAAACGCATGGAATGGAAACTAGAAATCACAAATGATTTCTCTCTCTCTTTTTGTCGTTGTTGTTTCTAGCTTTAAAGGCGTTCAGGAATATTCGCTAATTTCGAGCCAATCATTAAATAGAAGTTGGTGTACGAGGGTCCTTCAAAAAGTTTTGTCACTAATAGGTTTCCTTAGTTTTATCATACGTATTTCTGATAACGCATCATTGCATTTGAATAGCCTTTCAAATAGCCACCGATAACAGTTTATTTCTAGCAAATTGCCTTTATATTTACCTAGATTTATCAAATTTAAATGCATGTAGTCAAATACACTGGCCAATTTACGAGTTACATTGTAAAATGGACAGAAAAATAAAACTCAAAAATGAGAAAGACTGAAATTCGCAGCTAAATTAAATGCCGTGTAAGGCTTGACATAGGTTGATGAATTGTGTGGCAAAATGAACCTCTTATAAAGTCAAAGCGCACAATTTATCGGTGGGTCAAAGCTTTTAAAGCTGGTAAATAATCAACCAAAGATGATGCCAATGTTGGTAGGCCAAAGACCTCCATCACCATGGCAACAATCGCTGATGTAAAGGCAGCGATCAAAGAAGATGCGCGACTGTCAGTGAAAGAGATATCTTAATGCACTGGCTTATCAGAAGGCGGTGTACAAACCATTCTGACAAAGTACTGGGCTGAGAAAGATTTGCGCTAGGTTGGTGCCCCATTTGCTCACTGAAAGGCGAAATTGTATTATGTTAGTGTTTCTTTGGTGTTAGATAATTTTATCGATACCTATTCATTGTTTTAACTTCTGTTTGGCAAATCATATGTAGATATATGCCCTATCTGAGTGACACCTTTGTTTTAGTATACAATTAACTAAACAAAAAGAGATTTTGACCAAAACAAAAAAACAAAAAAAAAAAAAAAAAAAAACAGATATTTTGCATGAAAAGCTTACTCTTATAACGACCCCCCTTTTGTATTAACGACCTACTGTTTTTATTTGGTAGGTTTTGCAAATAATATTTAGATATAATACCTTTCTGTGTGATCATATCACTTATATAGCAGAAATTCCTATAATAATTTGAAAAATATATGTATATATGTTCATATTTTTCAGTTTATCTTTACTTTTGAAACGACCCACATTATCTTATTGGAAACCTGTCAACCTGTTTTCATTTCAAAGTTTTGCGGATTACATATAGATACATCACCTATCATGTCTTAACTCAGAAGCAACTATAATTTTTGTGATGTTTTCAAAAAAATAAGTTTTGCCTGTTATGATAACTTTTGAAACGACCCTTTTTGCTTGAAATAACACTATAACCGAATTCTTTCATCATATTGCGGCAGATAATAAGCATTAATATCATCTATTTGCGTGGAGTTATAATTTCTAGCAAAACAGTTATTTTAATGTTAGCGATCTTCACGAAAAAAGGTATTTTGCCTGCAATTTTTACTTTTGAAACGGCCCTCATTCTCTTATATGGCCGGTGACCCCCCATTTTTATTTCATGTTTTTGAATGCCGTATGAATATATATAATTTAATTTAGTAAGTCCAAAATCTCTAGGGCAGAAGTCACTTTAATTTTCGCATTTGTGTCAAATTTTAGCGATTTCCCATTACAATCAATGCAAAATATGTGTAAAATGGCGTTACTTTGGGATTGACCCCCATTGTTTCCCAGTCTCGGTGACATGATATTTTTATGACTTTAATCTAAAGTTAAGTCCTTGCTGGGTATTTTGTTATAATATAAGGGAATTCTCTAGGGCAGGTATCTCAGAAAAAAATTAAGGTCGGCCTCCTTAAATGATCAAAATTTTGACAATACATTAACTAACGATGCCGTTAGTTTTGAACAGCTGTCCCCAGATTTCTCAACTTTGATGTCTTTGACAGTCTCTGGTGGCCTAATTTGTTTTTGAATATTTACATAAGTTTTTATGAAACCTGGTGTAAGGAAACCATTTATCATTTTAATAGTATCTTTTTTATATTTGAACAGGCTGTATTTTCTTATGATATGATTTGAAAATAATGTGTTTGTATTGTGATAATTTACTTGATAGTGTTGCTATTTGTCAATTTAACCCATTTTGTACTGAATGGAATCTTCCACCTTATATATAGCACAAATCCATTACAAACTTTAGGGATGTCAGGTTGTATTTTCTCTAAAAAAGATATTTCGAAAAATGGCTGAACGTTTTGCAAACAGTGCAGGCCCTGATCAGACGCTGCATACTGCAGCGTCTGATCTGGGCCTGCACTATTTGCCAATTTTCCGGTCTGAAATGGGTTAACTTTGAGCAGTTTGACCCTTAACCCATTTAGTACCGGAAACCCCAAAACGGGTACCAGGGCAAACAGTGCAGGCCTAGATCAGACGCCGCAGAACGCGGCGTCTTATCAGCATTACGCTAACATATCCGTGCGGCATACTGCATTTTTCACATCTCCAAAATAGCTATTATTTCTGAAGAAAATATACGATATTTTTGTTATTTTTACTTCAAAGGTAGGTTGTGGGTGCTCATTAGAACCGCCTCATTGAGGCGGTTCTAACGAGTACCCACAAACTATGTCTTGGAGCAGAAATAAGAAAAATAATATATACCCCCGTAAACCCCAATTTTCCCTCTATTAACTGGAGTTTAGGGGGATGTTCGTTTCACGGACATGTTCACGTGATGAGGGCCTACACAGTTTGTGAAAAGTTTAGCCATTTTCCAAATAAATTTTGAAGAAAACACAACCTGACACCCCTTAATTTTGAAAAGGACTCCTTGTATACATAAGTTGGTTCAAAAAGGGTTAAAACACAACTCAAAACATAGCAGACAACATTTTCATATTGTTTTATTTATTATTTTTTTCCGAAAAATAAAGCTTTGAAATTTCATGTTGTCTACTAAGCTGCTGATCTACATTCAATCAATCAATCAATCAACCAATCAATCAATCTGATGGGAGGTGTGGGGTAATTGTATCGATTCCTGATCATTGGCAGTAATCAGGAATGTATACAATTATACCTCACACCTCCCATCCGAGACACCAAAGGGAAATAAACATGAAGATAAATATAACTTCACTGTAATGAAAATATCACAAGCGGAAAACCAAAAGGATAGTTACTTTCCTTCAAAGTGGCCAATTGGCTATCCAAAATAATAAATACCAGTGTATGCAAAGATGATTGAATGATTGATTTATTGATTCATTCATTCATCTTTCTTTAACAATGGGTCATTTTGTTTCGTTTGTTTGTTTGATTTGAGGTTTAAAATCCCTGTCAACACTGTAAAGGTCATTTTGGAGACGTTTCTTCCAATTTTGTGTGACTTTTACCTGACATTGAGATGAAAGAAGAGAAAAGAGGTAGGAGAGATAGTAAAATGAATGAAAGTGAAGGACAGAGGAGAAAGAGGAAAGTGTAGAAACAGAAGAAATAACAACATTCCCCCTCTACCCTTACCTGCTGAAAGGACAGCAGGCCTTGTCCAATTGTATATGCCAATATCAGATGGATGCCCCAGTGACGCAAGATACAGGTCACCTTTGCCTCACCCAACCACCCCCCTATATATGCAGACGAACTACACCCTATAACAATAATAAACCGCGACAGAAGAACTGCCTTGCAAGCCTAATTTATTTGAAAAATTGGCATATAAGCAAACATATTTGAAAATGTCATCTACTTGCATTTGGCTGGCACTACTTGTATTTTGCTGGGATTTAGGAAAGGACTTGTTCCAAGCTGTGGAATAGATTTGTCCCACGTTTACGTGTTTTAGATGGGAAAACTCCAAATCAGGACATTGACAAATTGAGATGCCGAAGCATTGTCACAGCATCTGATCAGGGCCTCCACTGTTGGCAAAATGTTCTACCATTTACTGGATAAATTTCTGTCGATTTATCAATCTGACAGCCCTAACTTTCACAATGGATTCCTGGGCGCAGTTTCACTAAACTTCTTAACCCTTGTTCTGCTGAGCCCGGATATGCCTTTTTTTTTTTAAACAATGTAGATCCAGATCAGATGGTTTCTGAAAGAGCCATCTGATCAGGATCTACATTGTTTGTCATTCAGATTCTGAATTTGTTGTAATAATTTGCTACAGGTAATCTAATTGGTTGATAATCAGTAGTGGGTGTGGCATATATGAATATTCAGCAGGACAAGGGTTAAGTCTACGAAGTGCGTAAATTTAAGATCTGCACTCACGAACTTTCTTACGAAAATCATATGTGCTTTTCACTAAAGCGTTTGTAAGAACAATAGTTAAGATTTTCTTAGGTGTTACAAATGCCTATCAACCATCTTAAAGTTACGAAAAAAGTTCAGAAAATCAACATTGACGTTTAAGTGTAACACAATTTGTGACTTAAGAATTTGTAAGATAATTCTTACGAAAATCTTAGACTTAAGGGGAATGGGAACACCTGGCATATTTTGCAGCCATTTTTGAAAGGGAGACAACTTCCAGGACTTCCTGTTTGCTTTTCTAAAAAACTCGTTCCCACTGAAAAAAAGGGTCTGCTCTTAAAGTAAAGAATTTGCTCCTCAGGAGCAAATTCTTTCCTTTAAGAGTTGACCCCTATTGACATGGGAGACAAAAACACCTTTGAAGGAGTTGCCTCCCCTGAAGGTGTATCCATTCCCATAAAGACGTTCAATGAAAAAATCCTGCTATATATAATGAGGAAGGTTCTATATTCAGTTGAAAATGTGTTCATTTTCTGTTTCAGTTGGCAGCTTGCACGGACTTCAAGGAACGTCGTAATATCAGAGAGGCACTCAGAGAGTTGAAAGGCCTTAAACTTGACGGCAACAAAATTGTCACATATTCATTTGGTGCTGATACTCTTAAAAGACTTACCTCATTAAGAACTGCCAGGGATCATAAATTGGGAAAGACCACTCCATCACCAACATCTAAAATTTCAGATAGGGATGAAGTAGATGATTGTGCAAAAGTTATCACAAATAAAAATGGTTACGTGACCAATCCAGTAGAAGAGCAAAACAACAACTATTCTAGTTACCTGTATGCAGGTAATATTGGTAAATCACAAAATGATACAAAAGCTGATCAACAGTCAGATTCTTTAGAAAATGGACATTGTGATGTTTGTGAAGAAGATGTGTCAGTTACAAGATTGAAAAACAATAGTGAAGTTTTAGATAGTTCTGAAAAAGATAATACTCCTCCAGACACTTTGAAAATTAATGATAAAGACGATACAGCTAGTGTTGTGAGATTAAATAACCAGTCACCAAAAATTAAAAGGTCACATTCTAGTCCATTTTCTAGACCTGGTTTACTTAGCTCAGTCAGCAAAACTGTGTTGAGATTGAAAAACAGAAAACAGGCTTCCCTGAAAGAATCAGTGAATGAAGAACCAAATGATATTAAAGCTAATTGTGATAATAAAGTTGAGAGGCCCAGTGAATCTGAACTGAAGGTAACTATGAAGACACAAGATACAAGACGTAACTTTAGTGAAAGTTCAGTGCCCTCAACAAGAAACGAACTTAGCTGGGCAGATGAAATAAAGAAAGAAAGATCAAAATCATGCAACAATGAAAATGACTATGATATTGATGGTGTGAAGATCAGGAAAAAGTCAAACTTGTCAAGGAAAAATAGAGTTGAAAGTGAATGGAATATGAGTCCAAAATTAAGTTCTAAGTTTCGAAAGAAAATAGGATCATCAACTGACTCCATATCAAACATAACTTCATTAGGATCTTCAACTGATTCAGTTGTCAATGCAGTAAATACCTCTGAAATAAATGTTAGTATAAATGCAGAAGACATTGGAAAGGAAGGATCAAATTTGTGTAGATCAGATAGTGCTAAAAAACCTCCACTTCGCAGGAAGTTGCCAGACATTCCGGTTAAGGTTGCAAATGAAGACGAGGACTCTGATGAAAATATACATGAAAGAACATTAAGATTGTTGCAAGAAAGGCGTCAAAAAAGACGTGACAAGGTTAAAAAGGGAAGTGAAACAGAAACAAAAATGGTGACAACATCAAGTAATAACGAAACTGTGGAAAATAGACCGAAGTCGAAAAAGAAAGAAATAAGACTTCGGAGGGAGTTACAATTACTCAACAGGGCCAGTGAAAGTATTATATCTAAATCAGAATCTCAGTTAAGAAAATCAGATGATGCAGAGTCTGTAGGAGAAGAGAAGCCTAAATCAAGTCATCCAGTTAGGAGGTCCAAATCTGAAATGGTCAGAAGTAAACCTCCTATTACTCCAGAAAGTGCAGCAAGAAAGGTGGAAGAGACTAAGACAGAAGTTGTTGTAGCTGTTGATCTGGAGAGTTTTGATGCAATGCCCACAGAAAATAAGATAGATCTCATCGGTAACTTGATGCAAGAGGAAGCCAAACTGCAAGAAACTGTGAGTATGCATTGTTTCACTTGCAAAATTAACTCATTGTGAACCCAAATATTTTATATTCTTTTTTGAAAACAATATAGATACAGATCAGCTGGCTTCTCAGAAGCCAGCTGATCAGGATCTATACTGTTTTCCATTCTGCTTCTGAATCCATGGAAAAAATTGAAATTGAGCAACAGAAATGGCTGAAAATTGGTAGGAGTGTAGTATATTGAATTATTCAGCACAGTGAGGGTTAAGACTGACATATAGTCCAAATTATTTGAGCTACATCATGAGAAAAACTGTGTTTGGTTTTGATTTTGTGGACACCTAAGTTGCTGTGCAGTCTGATCAGCAACTAACTCTTCTTTGCTTGGATATGACAATACCACTAAGCTCAGTTGTTCAAAGCCTCATTAGCTTAACGAGCTTGTGAGTGGTCATATTGTTAACTCTTCTAGCAAGTACAGTATCTAAAATTTTATTTTTGCTAAAAAATGCGAGCAGCTTTTGCATTTGGGAAAGACATTTGCAAAAAGCTGCACATTTCTTCAGCAAAAATATTACTACCGTATTCGCCTTATTTACCGCACATGCTCCTATAAGCGCACACCCAAGCTTTTTCTGGAAAAAATACACAAGCGCACACTTTACAGTAACCTTCCAACAAATTCATATTGAGTTTTGCTGCATCTTTGACCCGGACAAGCATAATTATGTATATGTGGTGAACCCCTATGCTGAAATTCAACTCTATAAAATAATCATATCGGAAGCTTTTTTTGTATTTTTTTCATATTGAGTGTGCGCTTATTAGGTAGATTTTTCACCACAATATTTTCATACAGTTTTGAAAAAACTAAGCGCACGGTGCGGTAAATAGGTCGAATACGGTATTTTCGTCATATTGAATGATCAAAGTTTTAACAATACGTTAGCTAACGATGTCGTTAGTTTTGAACAAACTGGCCCCTGCTTTCTGTGACTTGTGTTGGTGTGTGAAGACAGGTTTTCTCATGACAAAGGTCATATGAACATATGTCTTGGAACATTTGCAGTCAGCACACACCCAAACCAGCCTGCAGACTCACTCAAGTTACCTGTTGTAGTATACAACCAACCCAAGAAGTTCTGTGTCATCAAGCATCCCTACAGCTCACCAAAGACTGATAAGATTGCATGAATGTGCAGGCTGATCTGAGTCTTAGCTGTACAGACACATTTTCATTTGTCATATCTCACTAGTGTCTTTAACCCATATCCTGCTAAATCTTCTTAGACAGTGTAGAACCAGTGCAGAGCAGATGGCTTCTGAAAAAGCTATCTGATCAGGATCTACACGTCATGCTGTATAGTGCTTCCTCGCAGAGCTGTAACCGACCACACATGAGTACTGGTAAACTGCTTAGAAGGTCTAAGCATGCATCATATAAATCCTATCGGTTTCATTGGGCAGCAGGGCTTGAGATGTCATTTTATCTTAGTTTTGAGTAAAAGTCCCACAAAATTAGAAGCATTGTCTCCAAAATGACCTATATAGTGTTGAACGGGATGTTAAACCTAAAATCAAACAAACAAAATGACAGCCTTTGAAAACAGGAGAAGAACTAGCTTTGTTCTAATCCTATTGGTGTATGTGTCATCGACATTGCATTCATGTTGTGGGGTAGATCCAGATCAGATGGCTTCTGAAGAAACACTGTTTGTCATGCAGTATGTAAATTGAATCATGTAATTTGATTGTTGGATAGTCAGAGTGGGTAAATTAATTTATTCAGCAGAATAAAGGTTTAGATCACCGGAACAGTCCCGCTATAAACACAGTTTCATTTTTTTTTTTTTTGTATTGTTATAAGGGAAATAACCTCTACATGACACTTGATAGCAACACAGAAGAGTAAGCAGCCTTACATCAATAACCTGAAGTTATAAAACCCCTGGCATACAAAGTATGCTATGGTTATACCCCCGGCATACAAAGTATGCTATGGGGGTATAATGTTTTCTTCCTGTCATTCATCCGGCCGTCTGTCCATTCGTCTGTCCATCCATCTGTCTGTCCATGTGTCCGTCTTTCCGTCCATTAACATTTTGGTTAAAGTTTTGCGTCAAAGTTTCTTAGAGATTGTATCTTCTGAGCCCTTTGATAGATTTAGTTGATACTTACACTGAAGTTACATACTGGTCTAAAAATTTCATTGATGCATGTCCCACCCCCCACAGTGACCTTGAGGTCAAGGTCACAGACTGAGAAATTTTACATTTGGTTAAAGTTTTATGACAAAGTTTATAGATGCCTGTATGTTCTAAACTCTTAAGACAAATTTAATTGATGCTTGCATTGATGTTACATACCAGTCCAAAGATTACATTGATGCATACCCCACCCTGCTGCTTCAGTAACATTGATACCCAACCCCTTCAGTAACTTTGATGCCCTCACTCCCTTCGTCCATTTAGAAATTTTATGTTTGGTTTAGCTTTTACAAGCACATTTATAGATTATTATAGCTTCTTGACATCTTCATTCATATTACATACAAGCTCAAAAGATATATCAGAGTATGGCGCTGGCCGGGGATATACATGACCCACTGGTCGCTTTCTCTAGTTTTAACTCATTTAGTACCAGACACCCCCAAACGGGTACCCTGGCAAACAATGCAGGCCCAGATCAGACGCAGCAGAATGTGGCATCTGATCAGGGCCTATACTGTTTGCAAAATTTTCAACAATTTTCCTAATAAATTTTGAAGAAAACTCAACCAGTCAGCCCTAAATTTTGAAATGGACTCCTGCTATATATAAGGAGGAAGAAAAAGAGTTAAAATTTGTTTTTCAGTTGAGGCGAACAACCAGCTTCAGTGAGAGAAGAAAGATTCGCTCCGAAGTTCGACAGCTTCGAGAAAAAAGAACAGGTAGGAAAATAATCACTGTTGCAGCAAAACAACCCAAAACGGAAATATGAAATTACCATATTCACTGTAATGAGTGCACATGTACTAATAAGCACGCACCAGTACTTTTTCAAGAAAAAAACAGTGACTACCGATTCAGAGTGGAGATGTTGCAACTTGCTGAAAGATCACTCGAACATTCTAACATATCATTTACAGTATTTGACCTTTTTACCACAAGGTGCGCCTAGTTTTTCCAAAATTTTATCAAAAAGGCATGGTTTAACATCTACCTATTAACCCTTTTTGTACCAAATGGAATCGTCCTCCTTATATATAGCAGGAGTTCATTTCAAATTTTAGGAGTGTCAAGTTGTGTTTTCATCAAAATTTATTTTGGAAAATGCCTGAACTTTTAGCAAACAGTGAAGGTCCTGATCAGAAGCCGCGTTCTGCTGCGTCTGATCTGGGCCTGCATTGTTTGCTAGGATACCCTGTATTGGGGTTTCTGGTACCAAATGGGTTGATTGCACATGCGATTTGAAAAAAAAAAGAAGCTAGAACACATTACAGATTGTGTTGAATTTCAGCAGAGGGGTTCACCACATATACATATGATTGTCTGGGTCAAAAATGTACCAAAACTCATTTGAAATTGTGAGGAGGTTTCCTCCATAAAGGGGATGGAGGTTTTCATGAAAAACTCCTGATTTTTTTTTATACTTGTATAAATAATTCTTCGAATAATAACAAAAAAAACGAGAAGATAAGATCGTAGCCTGGTTTACCTATTTCGGACTTTTTTGTGGAACAAGTAGTGACTGTAAATGATTTCGAAAGATTATTGACAGCAAAAAGCTACAGCATTATGATAACTCACCTGTGCGGCATAGCGGATTGTTTCATATCCAAAATGGCTACTTTTCTGATGAAAATTGGTGATATTTTTCTTATTTATACTGCAAACATAGGTTGTTGGTGCTCGTTAGAACCGCCTCATTGTGGCGGTTCTTACGAGTACTCACAACCTATGTCTTGGAGCAGAAATAAGAAATATAATGTGTACCCCATAAACCCCAGTTTTCTCTATATAAAGTGGGGTTTAGGGGGTGTTCGTTTCGTGGACTTGTTACCATGATGCACCTGCTAACCTCTTATTTTCAGAAAGAGTGAGATTTCAAAATTCTATGGGTCAGGTTTCAGTTTTTATATTAAAAAAGTAATTTTTTAGCGTGAGATTGGTTGTAAAATCCGAAAAAAGATGAAAAAGAGAGCCTCTGTGAATGTCCATATCATACACAACACAACATAGTTTCAATAAGTATACTACTGTGTGACCTGGCTTTAAATGAACTGATTAAAATAATGCAAACATAACCTTTTGGATATAAAAATATGAAAAATAAACTTATGGAAATTTATAATGCAGCTGTCATCAAGTGTAAGACTTCAGATACACCAGGCAAAAGAGGTTCATATTTCTTCTCTAAAATCCAAGTCAATTTTTTGGTAGATTTATTGAATTTAATAAGAAAATTGGTTTGCTTAAGGATATTGAAAGATACCTTGTTGTTCCAGCTGTGTCGTGATTAATGGGGTCTTAAATCTCTTATCTCCCACTTGCAATCACTCAAATCCATCATTCAAAACGGCTTTGCACCTCTAAGTAGAGGGCTGGCATCACGACTTTGCACCTCCAAGTAGAGGGCTGGCATCACGAAAACATGCCTATATAATTTTGAACCCCTTGAACCCCACTTTTATATAGTAAAACTGGAGATTACTGGGGTAAACCTTTTTTGGATGGGTTTTTCAAAGAAAAATTCCGTCCTTTTGGTTAACCCTGAAAAACCCGTCCATAACGCCATTTGGTGATTTTCTTGTTCTTATTTCTGCTCTAAATATAGATTGTGGGTACTCGTTAGAACCGCCTCATCCTTATTTCTGCTCGAAAATATAGATTGTGGGTACTCGTTAGAACCGGCTCGGTTATAATGAGTACCCACAATCTATATTAAGAGTACTCACAATCTATATTTAGAGCAGAAATAAGTAAAATATCATAATTTTTCATCTTAAATTTTTCGTTTTTCCGGTCGTAAAGTTTACAATGTATTTGTATAGGTGTGTTTTCATAATGGGTATCTGAAGCCTCTGCTTTGTCTCTTTTGTTGTTGCTGTTGTTGTTGTTGTTGTTAGTGGAGCGTGATAGCTCAGTGGTTAGTGCACTTGCCTCTGATGCTAGAGGTCCCGGGTTCGATCCCCGGCAGCGGCGATAAAATTTCGGTGTCCGAGCACGCTCCATTGGCATCATTTGCAGGGATGAATGTCATTAAGTGCACCGTCCTTCGGATCGGGACGTTAACTGGAGGCCCCCTGTGCAGGGAGAATCATCCCCTGTGCAGGTTAAAGATCCCTACCGTAATTACATGATTACTGTGTAGGCTTTCATCCTGCAAAACTGGAGTGTATGTAATATACACCTGCGGTAATGGTCAAATGTGACCGACGCAGTATCAGAAGATAGATAGATAGCTTATGAACAGTAGAGGCTCAGATGAGACTGTGTTGTTCATTATGTTGGTACGACTCGGCTTCTGACTGATATTAACCCTTATCTTGCTGTTCACAACAACCTCTTTCTTTGCAAACAGTGTAGATCCAGATCAGATGGCTTCTTCAGAAGCCATCTGATCAGGATCTACACTGTTTGGCATTCAGTTTATGAATTTGTAGCAATAAATTACATCAAGTAATTTGATTGGTTGATAGACAGAAATGGGTGTGGCTTAAATGAATATTCAGCAAGATAAGGGTTAATGAATATCATCCCAAGCTTTGAATATTTCATATGGACTCCGCCCATCGGGGCTTGAAGAAATAGATGGGCTGCATGATGCTTCCACGCAGAGCTGAATCTGGCCCGCACACTAGTACTGGTAAAGCACTTAGAGAATCTAAGCCTGTCCAGGAACCGCGGTGCGAGTCAATTTGTCCATGCTTATAAACCCTATTGGTTTCATTGGGCGACAGGGCTTGATATGTCATTTCATCTCGATGTCGGGTAAAAGTCCCACAAAATTGGAAGCAACTTCTCCAAAATGACCTATACAGTGTTGACGGGGACGTTAAACCTCAAACAAACAATATTTCATAAGAAACGGTTATTATAGGCTATATGTTTCTTAACCCCTGTTCTGATGAATAAGCTTGGACTAATTAACTAACACAGTTTCCGCTTTGAACCCCAACAATAGTGATAGGGTAGAAGTCGGTCATTTATTGTAAGATACTATTTCATTCAATGTGGCTTCAAAAAATATACGATAGTTAAACAAATCGTAACATCCACCCATTGATGATAGGGTAGAATAGTCAGCTAACCTGATGAAATTAGTATTTGTGTCAAAATGATGAAAAAAGTGGTGGGCTGGTAACTGGTACAGGTAACACTATAGGCCTGGGCTAGACACCCAACTATGACCTCAGTTCCCTACTGTAACTACCCTTCTTCCTCTAAACTATTTTCTGTTTATAATAATAGTTTAACCCTTTTATACCAAATGGAATCGTCCTCCATATGTAAAGAGGGAGCCCATTTAAAAATTCAGGAGTGTCAGGTTGTGTTTTCTTCAAAATTTATTTGGAAAAAAGCTTAATTTTTTGCAAACAGTGTAGGCCCTGATCAGCTGTTGTGTACTGCAGCGTCTGATCTGGGCCTGCACTGTTTGCCAGGGTACCTCCTTAGGGGTTTCCAGCCTGAAATGGTTTAAAGCCCACGATAAACTGGGGCAGTCTTTAGTATGTGCAGTATGGCTTATGAACTGACTGGCATGATAGTAATATGGCTTATGAACTGACTGGCATGATAGTAATCTATCACAGAATCATTTTTATGTGCTTAGTTGCATTCATATTTGAAAAGTCCTCGTATGATTGGGGCCATTGTCAGTTTCTTACAAAAAAAATGTTCAGTACCCAGGAAAAGAGCAGTTAAATAAAGTGACTGGTTCGACATGACCGGAATAGTGTTGATGGGGCTGTTAAACTTCAAACCAAATCCACTATAAACTCATAGCTTCACTTGAAGCTGATATTAGGGTATACTGTAAACATCCTAAAAATTCGGACACCTTGAAGACTTGCAGTAATTCTCCTAAAGTTTTACCAAATTTGTTTCACAATCCAGCAAGGAGTCCAAAAAGGCCCCCGCCCATAGGGGCTTGAAGAAATATATGGGCTGCATGATGCTTCCACGCAGAGCTGAATCTGGCCCACATACTAGTCCTGGTAAACCGCTTAGAGGATCTAAGCCTGTCCAGAAACCGCGGTGCGAGGCGGACCGTCCATGCTGATAAACCCTATTGGTTTCATTGGGTGACAGGGCTTGAGATGTCATTTCATCTCAATGTCGGGTAAAAGTCCCACAAAATTGGAAGCAACATCTCCAAAATGACCTTTACAGTGTTGATGGGGACGTTAAACCTCAAATCAAACCAATCAAACAAGGAGTCCAAAAAGTGGAGACGGAAAGGCAAAAAGTGTAGACCCTGATCAGACTGCTCCTAAAGGAGCAGTCTGATCTGGGTCTGCACTGTTTGCTCAGGCCTATCTCTATGTCCCAATACTTAGGATCATTACAATAGTTCTCCTGATTTCTTGTTTGAAACATAAAATTATGCTGTGGGTACTTGTTAGAATTGCCTCAAAGAGGCTGTTCTAATAAGTACTCACAATATGTGTTTCGATGGAGAAATAGGAAGATTGTCCCCACCTCTATATCTGGAGCCATGATGACATCTATGACCCACACATTGGGTGGTGGGGGTGGAGACGGGGTGGGGTAGGATTGGTTGACTTCTGGTAAAACTCCAGATCATCTGGAACGTATTATGATAATCAAAGCACTGACAGTATTGGTGGGTCTAATGTTTCCCTGAGTGGATTGGCTTGGTACTGAACATAATATTGAGGATCTAAATAAACAGATAGGATTTTGGTGACCTTGACCTAATTTTAGGGTCACTACATTCCCTAAGGTTAATTATTCAGAAAAGGACTATCATCCTGAAGTATCTCAATATCCAATGGACTGGTTCTATTGAAATGCTACTGAACATAATTGGGAGGATCTTGATTGCAGATAGGATGTGGTGAACTTGACCTTATTTCAAGGTCACTGCAAAACTAAGATGAATTATGAATTTTAATCATATCTTGTGGATTGCTACTGAACATAATTTTGAGGGCCTTGTTTGCAGACAGGATTTTGGTGACCTTGATCTAATTTCAAGGTCACTACAGAGCTTAATTGAATTATTCAGAAAACAGGTTACCATTGCAGCAACTCCATACCCAGTGGATTGGTTTTAGTGAAACTTGAAACTGAGCATAACTGGGAGGGTCAGATAAGATTTTGGTGACCTTGACCAGTTTTCAAGGTCAGTACTAAAAATATATTGTCCAGAAAATCTAGTGCTTGATTGGCTGGCTATGTCTGTTTTCTCTGATAATGATTCTAGTGAAAACACATATAAGTCACCTTATTTCACTGTTCATTATACATTGTAACACAGTTTATTATATAACACAGTTTAAAGCTGGATCACAGAAATATACATAAATGGTCATTTGTCTATATAATCTATATATTTCACAGTTGTTTACTGTAACTGTTTGACCCCAATCTCATTAAAACTAGCCAAACCGTATTGGGCCCCCGCCCATTGGGGCTTGTAGAAATAGATTGGGCTGTATGGTGCTTCCATGCAGAGCTGAAACTGACTGCCCATGAGTATTGCTAAACCCCTTAGCAGGATTAAGCCTGCCCTGGCAAGTGGTTTGAGTCTGACCGTCCAGTACATATATGCCGTATTGGTATCATTGAGTGGCAGAGCAGATACAGTAAAATTCCTATATTAAGACCACCTTTGGGACAGTTCAAAAGTGGTCTTTAAGACCGCTTTTGAACCGTCCCAAAGGTGGTGCCTTAATTATCAGAGGACACTGGGTGTAGAAACCAGAAAGAATGAATAACTTAAACAAGCTACATATATGCTTTTAAAAGTAGAGTTAGTCTTAATTTTAACTGGTCTTAACCCTTCTCTTGCTGAATATTCATTTTAGCCACACCCATCTCTGACTTTGAACCAATCAGACTGCTTGATGTAATTTATTCCTACATATTCATAAATTGAATGTCAAACAGTGTAGTTCCTGATCAGAAGCCATCTAATCTGGATCTACACTGTTTGCAAAGATAGGGGTTGTCGTGAACAGCAGGATAAGGCTTCTTCAGAAGCCATCTAATCTGGATCTACACTGTTTCCAAAGATAGGGTTGTTGTGAACAGCAAGATAAGGGTTAATAGCTGAATTTCACTGTATTCGGGTAAAAGTCCCACAAAATTGAAAGCTACGTCTCAAACAAAAATAGCCATGATTATTCATTATATTATCTCGCCTTGTAAACCAGGGATCGCAGGATCGATCCCGGGCTTCTCCAGACTTTCGGATGAGTCTTTAAACCGAGGTCCCATCTCCGTATGACCTTAGCTGTTGGTGGGACGTAAAACTAAAACTCACTCACTCACTCATTATATTATCTGTTACGAAACTGGTCAACAATTTTAACAATTCATGCATATACAAGTGTTGACATTTCAGAAGTTAATAAACACTTGAACTCATTTTTAAGCCACTCTGTACATATCATTTACACTTAGATGCTCTCCAATGGTATTAAGTCCTATTACTGAATAGCTATTTTCTCTATCTAAGCACACTTTATGTGCAAAATTGAACACCTCTTTTACCCCCCTAGAGCGTTAGTGTAATAAGGCAAGTCATGTGAAATAGTCCTTTACAGCTGAACCAGAAAAAAAAAGCTTGCTTGAATGTGCAATAATTAGGATAACACACCCCTGCAACATAATGTATTTTTTCACATATCCAAAATGGCTACTTTTCTGATGAAAAGCTGTGATATTTTTCTTTTTTATACTGCAAACGTAGGTTGTAGGTACTTATTAGAACCGCCTCATTGAGGTGGTTCTAACGAGTACCCACAACCTACTTCTTGGAGCAGAAATAAGAAAAATAATGAATATCCCTGTAAACCCCATTTTTTGTCGCGCCTCTTATTAGCATGGGGCGATATAGGCGCCCGGTTTTCCGTCCGTTCATTCGTCCATCCGTTTGTCAAGGCGTCAACATTTGCGACCACCCTAGTGTTCACCCTAATGGTCAAGTTTATTTCTCAAGAACTATAAGAGCTTCATTAATGATACTTGATACAAACTTGTATCTGGGGATGACAACTTACATTCAAGCATCCATATTTGACCTTGACCTACATTTCATGGTTCACTGACTTTGTAAAATATTGCGACCACACTAGCGTTCACCCTGATGGTCAAGTTTACTTCTCAAGAATTATATATTTATGATACTTGGTACAAACTCCTATCTGGGTATGGTAACTTAAATGCAAGCATCCATATTAAATTTTGACCTTGACCTATATTTCATGGTTCACTGACTTTGTAAAATATTGCGACCACCCTAGCATTCACCCTGATGGTCAAGTTTATTTCTCAAGAACTATAAGAGCTTCATTAATGATACTTTTTTACAAACTTGTATCTGTGGATGGCAACTTAAATATAAGCATTAATATTTGACCTTGACCTATATTTCATGGTTCACTGACTTTGTAAAATATTGCGACCACACTAGCATTCACCCTAATGGTCAAGTTTATTTCTCAAGAACTATAAGAGCTTCATTAATGATACTTTTTTACAAACTTGTATCTGTGGATGGCAACTTAAATGCAAGCATCCATATTTGACCTTGACCTACATTTCATGGTTCACCGACATTGTAAAATATTGCAACCACCCTAGCGTTCACCCTAATGGTTAAGTTCATTTCTCAAGAATTATTAGAGCTTAATGATACTTAGTACAAGCTTGCATTTAAGAATGGACACTTTTGTGCAAGCATCTATGTTTGACCTTGACCTACATATCATGGTTAGGTGACTTTGCACCCCCACAGGCGCGACATAGCCTTCGGCGGAATTCTTGTCTCTATATAGAGTGAGGCTTAAGGGGTTGTTCATTACATGGACATTAACGTGATGGATTGTGGGTGCTCATTATAACGGCCTCGATTCTAACAAGTACCCAAAATCTATGTTTTTGAAAAAAAAAAAAAAAAAAAAGAAATTGCTTCTGCTGATAACAGCTGCTGATAACAGCCACTTGTCTCTATATAAGATAAAGTGGGGTTTGCATGGAAATGTGGACATGCCTATACAAATACATTGTAAATTTTACCACGGAAAAGAAAATTTTAAGATTGTGACAAATTGTGATATTTTCCTTATTTTAACTCCAAACATAGGTTGTGGGTGCTCGTTAGAATGAGGCGGTTCCAACAAGCACCTACAACCTAAGCTGTAGGACATAGGTGTGAACTTCCAGACCAAGACAATTCTCCGAGATAAAGTGCTTCATACAAATTAAAATTGTCAATTGTCTCATCAATTACTAGAAGCCTCCGTGGTGTAGTGGTTACACTATTCGCCTTGTAAACCAGGGATCGCAGGATCGATCCTGGGCTTCTCCAGACTTTTGGATGAGTCTTTAAACCAAGGTCCCGTCTCCGTATGACCTAAGCTGTTGGTGGGACCTAAAACTCAAAACACTCACTCACTCACTCATCAATTACTGATTTCAATTACTAGCCTTCATTTCTGTCAGCTCATGAGAAAAGACAACACATCACATGTTACCAGCAAAGTTTTAGACAAGCACGCACAGCCAGCTACCTGTAACTGGCCTAGACACGTGTGGCTAACTCAAGGTCTTTGGTACATGTCTGTGAGCAACAATGGCTCTGGGGAGACTGCACGTATGTGCAGGTTACCCAGAGTCTTTGTTGGTGGCCTCTGCAATATATACCCTTTTTACATGAGCTTGCTAATTTATTGGTAAAATTATGCAAATCAATATTTTAATATGATAGTTTTGCATGGTACGTTGCACCAATAAAGACATTAAATAAAATTTATTGAATCCTGATAAAATGTAAATCATAGTCAGTATCCTAGTATCCTATTGCAATGATTTATTGGGCTCATCATACTATATTTATTTATTTATTTATTATACCCCCTGCATACAAAGTATGGGGTTTACTGTTTTCATGTTGACTTGAATACTTGGAAAATTAAAATGGGAGTCTCTCAAGAAAAGGAGAAAAGACAGTAGGCTAATCCTTTTATACAAAGGTCTAAAGGGTGCTGCCAGCATCCAACAGATGACCTTGTTCCCCCAGCTAGACACTATAGAAATCACCATTCGTTGGCGTTTCAGACCCTTACTGCAAGAACATTACTGACATTTATAAAGAGTCGTTCTTCCCCAAAACCATTTGAGATTGGAATGCCCTTCCTGATTCAATTATTTCGACAGCTGAAGGTGCTGATGATTGTGTAGCTAAATTTACCTCTTTGGTTAGAGCTAGGGACTAACTTCCCACATCACAGGTCCTGGTGTATGAATGTCATTTGACGTGTCACCAGTAACAATTCTGATTCTGATTCTGTTGTCTGTCCATCTTTCCATCAGTCATTTCCACTCAATGACTTGGAAACAAATCAATGGATTTTGATCAAATTTTGCATATAAATTGATATTGACAACCTTGGGATTGTTTGACAGCTGTTTGGGTCGATTTTCAACAGTTAGGGCCCTTGCCTGAAACCAGAAAGTCGTTTCCCCTCAGTATCTTAAGAAACAAATGATCAGTTTTGTTTAGGTTTCCATTATGGTCTGGTCGCTTAATGTTTGTATTTCTTTCCCGATGGTGTCTTTTATGGGTGGAGTAAGTTAATTGTATCAATTCCTGATCTTTGTTTTACTTCTACTTTGATCAAATCTAGTATGTGAATTTATGTTGACAAGATCTAGCTTGGGATTGTTATGTAACATTTTGCATCTATTTTCAGCAGAGTTATGGACATTGAATGACATCAAAAGTTTGTTTCCGCTTAATATCTTGAGAAAGAATTGATGGACTTTGTTCAAATTTGGCATGTGAATTTCTGTTGACAGGATGTAGCTTGGATTGTAACATGGCATTTTGCGTTTATTTTCACCAGAGTTATGGCCCTTGAATGACGTCAAAAATTCGTTTCCACTCAATATGCTGAGAAAGAAGTGATGGATTTTGATCAAATTTGGCATGTGAATTTATGTTGTTAAAGCTTTGGATTGTTACACAGCTTTTGCATCAATTTTCTGCAGAGTTATGGACCCTTGAATGCCATCAAAAATCTGTTTCTGCTCAATATTCTGAGAAAGAATATATGGATTTGATCAAATTCGGCATGTTGACAGGATATAGCTTGGGAATGTAACACAGTATTTTGTGTCAATTTTCAGCAGAGTTATGACACTTGAATGCCATCAAAAATATCTTGAGAAAGAATTGATGGATTTTGATCAAATTTGGCATATGAATTTATGTTGACAAGATAAAGCTTGGGATTTTTAATGTCTATTTTCAGCAGAGTTATGGCCCTTGAATGATGTCAAAAATTTATTTCCGCTCAATAGCTTGAGAAAGAATTTATGGATTTTGATCAAATTTGGTATGTGAATTTATGTTGACAAGATATAGCTTTGGACTATTACACAGCTTTTGCATCAATTTCCAGCAGAGTTATGGGCATTGAATGACCTCAAAAATTCATTTTTAGACTATTGCAGTGATGTGTGTGTGTGTTATTGGGGGGGGGGGGGGGGGTTATTTAGTAAGCCCTGCTTACTGATATCTAGTTTATTTATTTATTTCCTTTAAGTCGGAAGTGCATTTGACTAGTTAGTGACAGGAGATTGCAGGCTTGATACCTGCTGTCGCAGCAACATTTGTTTGTGGAGATTTATCGTGAAATATATTCTTTGGTCATTCTCTACCTTGGGATTGTAACGCTGCTTCAAGAAGGGAAGGTATCAGTTTCTGGCAAAAAATGTGCACCGGCCTATATGACATGATAACTGCTCTGCAAAGGTAAATTGACTGGCTTGATATAACTGAAATGGTGGTGTGACAACCTCTAATGCAATACAACGCCAAATGTAATAAACCAGTTTATTACATTAGGCGTTGTTACATTAGGCATTGCAGTCAACACCAAATGTAACAACGCCTAATGTAATAAAGTAACTTTCGTCTAGGACAAGATGAATTCTCAAAATAAAAGTTAAAATCATAGAGTATCCATATACCTTGGGGTCAAAGGTTGTGTGGGTACTGGGGTCGAAGGGGGTGTGGGTACTGGGGTCGAAGGTGGTGTGGGTACTTGGAGTGTGTATGGTGGGGAGCTTGTGCTTCAACGCAACTCTATTCTAATTAATGATATTACTTAAGATCTGAGTGTATTACTTTAGGCGTTGTTACATTAGGCATTACAGTCAACACCAAATGTAACAACGCCTAATGTAATAAAGTAACTTTCGTCTAGGACAAGATGAAATCTAAAAAAAAAATGAAAATCATAGAGTATCCATATACCGTCGGCTCGAAGGTTGTGTGGGTGTACATTAGGCCTTGTTACATTAGGCGTTGCAGTCAACACCAAATGTAACAACGCCTAATGTAATACACTCAGAACATTTCATGTAATCTTGAGTAATATCATTAATTAGAATAGAGTTGCGTCTGTATCTTTCAAGAAGCACAAGCCCCCCCACCACAAACACACCAAGTACCAACACCACCTTTGACCCAAGTACCCACACCACCTTCAACCCCAAGTACCCACGTCACCTTCGACCCCAAGATATATGGATACTTTATGATTTTAACTCTTTCATTTGAGATTTCATCTTGTCCTGGACGAAAGTTACTTTATTACATTAGGCGTTGACTGCAATGCCTAATGGAACAACACCTAATGTATTACACTCAGAACATTTCATAGAATCTCAAGTCATATCATTAATAAGAACAGTGTTGTGTTGGTATATTTCAAGAAGCACAGCCTCCCACCACATAAACTCCAAGTACCCACACCACCTTCGACCCAAGTACCAACACCACCTTCGTCCCCAGTACCCACACCACCTTCGCCCCTAAGGTATATGGATACTGTATGATTTTAACTTTCTTATTTGAGATTTCGTCTTGTCCTAGACGAAAGTTTCTTTATTACATTAGGCGTTGTTACATTTGGCGTTGACTGCAATGCCTTTTGTAACAATGCCTAATGTAATACACTCAGAACATTTCACAGAATCTTAAGTAATATCATTAATAAGAATAGAGTTGCGTTTGTATCTTTCAAGAAGCACAAGTCCCACCACCACACACACTCCAAGTACCCATACCACCTTCGATCCCAGTACCAACACCAAGTTCGACCCCAGTACCCACACCCCCTTCGACCCCAGTACCCACACAACCTTCGACCCCAAGGTATATGGATACTCTATGATTTTAACTTTTTATTGAGATTTCATCTTGTCCTAGACGAAAGTTATTTTATTACATTAGGCGTTGTTACATTTGGCGTTGACTGCAATGCCTAATGTAACAACGCCTAATGTAATAAACTCAGATCTTAAGTAATATCATTAATTAAAATAGAGTTGCGTTGAAGCACAAGCTCCCCATCATGCACACACCAAGTACCCACACCACCTTCCACCCCAGTACCCACACCCCCTTCGACCCCAGTACCCATACAACCTTCGACCCCAAGGTATATGGATACTCTATGATTTTAACTTTTTTTTGAGATTTCATCTTGTCCTAGACGAAAGTTACTTTATTACATTAGGCGCTGTTACAATTGGTGTTGACTACAACGCCTAATGTAACAACGCCTAATGTAATAAACTGGTTTATTACATTTGGCGTTGTATTACATTAGAGGTTGCCATAATGGTGGTCAAGAATTTGACCCTTCTACTGCTACATACAGGATCTTACATGAGTTTTCATGTATTATTGAATTTATTAAATGAGTTTGAGGTGAAGGGATAAAATGCGAGGCTTTGCCAAGCATTTTATCCTTTTTCCTCAACGAGGTAAATAAATTCAATAATACATTGAGTATGAATGCAAGATTCTATTTATCATATGGCATTTAATACGCATTTTATTCCAGATTTTTTAACAAAACTCAATATTCCGCCAAAAGTAAATGCAATCATGGTCATTAAGGACATCATACATGTAAGGTTATGGGATGTTTCTAACTAATTTGCATATTTAATCCACTAGTAGAATACAAAATTTAATGCATAGCGTTATTACATTCTCAGACACAATGTCATATGTATAATATATAACATTCTGGACCAGATGTCAATCTGTTCTTATTTCTCAGAGACAAAAAAAAGATTTGGCATTTCGTGTACAGGCTATTACTTTATTCACATGCAATGCCAAGTGTTATTTTCTTGACAAAAAAAAAATAAGAAAAACATTTTCATTGAAAAATTCTCTCTGAGTGCTTGTCATGGTTAGCACTTGAAAGGTTAATTGTTTCAGTAAGTATACTGTGATTTTTTTATTTTTTTTTTTGCTGAAAAAAGAGGTGATTAGCTTTACAACTTACATTTTTTTCACTGTCAAAATTTTAATGCTTGACATACTGGTAATGTAAACTAACACATTTGTTGTTTTTTTTTAACTGTTATCCTGCTGTTCACAACAACCCCTACCTTTGCAAACAGTGTAGATCCAGATCAGATGGCTTCTGAAGAACCCTTATACCACTGTTCACGACAACCCCTACCTTTGCAAACAGTCTAGATCCAGATCAGATGGCTTCTGAAAAAGCCATCTGATCAGGATCTACACTGTTTGACATTCAGGTTATGAATTATTTGTAGGAATAAACTGCATCAAGTAATCTGATTGGTTCAAAGTCAGAAATGGGTGTGGCTTAACTGAATATTCAGCAGGATAAGGGTTGACAACTTTTGTTGGAAAAATGTCTGTCTAAGAGCCATGCTTGTATAGGTGTGCCGAGCTGAACTGGACAGAAAATAGTGACATTAATTATTCAAGAAATACAAATGATCTTAATTGGAATGTTATCAAAATATATCAGTGCAATGACAAACTTTCTCATTTATTTTATTCAAAGACATATTGATATAAAATTAAAGTGTCGAAGGACAGATTAGCAAAAGTGGGAACAAATTTGTCAATGTCAGAAAAGTCGATACAGGTTTTGATAGAATTAAAATGCGTAGGCCATGTGACAGCATCAAGTTGAAGATCAAGTCATTCCCAATGGCTTGATAAGACGGTCCAGCTGATAACTGGTGGTAATGGTGGGAAAAGATTTATGAATGAAAACCAAGTTTGATAAAAATCTGAAACTATAACAAAAGAAGCTGACATTGAGTTCCGCCATAATCCCTGTATACAGGGTCATCCATCACCATCACGAAAACACACCAATATAATTTTGACCCCCTTGAACCCCACTTTCATATAGTAAAACTGGGGTTTACAGGGGTAAACCTTATTTTGTTTTTTTCTGCTCTAAAATATAGATTGTCGGTACTCGTTAGAACCACCTCGATGAGGCGGTTCTAACGAGTACCCACAGTCTATATTTTGAGCAGAAATAAGAAAAATATCACATTTTTTCCTCTGAAAATGTTCATATTTTCAGCGGTAAATTTATAACGTATTTGTATAGGCATGTTTTTGTAATGCGGTAACAAATCTGTGACATGAACACCCCCAATAAACGTCACTTTATGTAGAGAAAACTAGGGTTTACAGGGGTATACATTATTTTTCTTATTTCCACTCCATGACATAGGTTGTTGTTACATATCAGAACTGCATGCCTCAGTCTGTTGGCTCTTAAAGACAGGATTTACATGACTGAGATAACAAGGTTAGCTTCAAACAGAGCTGTCAATCACTTATAACAATCATTGCTCTCCATTTACAGCCAATCAGATAAACAGAATTGATGTTAACCCTTCAGAGGTCAGACAGAGAATGACCCAGGTTCGTTCGTTCGTTTAGGTTAAGGCTTTTTTATGTCTGCCATGGTCAAGCGGACAGAACTCCATAGCTCCACAACAAGACATATGTAAAGTGCTTCTGGGCTGCAAATCATGGCAGTTTGTCCAACAAGAGCAAATGGCATTGAGCTGCCGGTGCCCGACCATAGAAAAATGAAGCACTGCCTGTATTTTTTTGGAATTTAAAAGGCTGATTGATTGTAGAATGACCCAGGTTTTCCTGTGCTCCCTTATCCCAGTCCTGTCTTTAAACGAGAACCAAAAACCTGTGTTTTGAATATGAATAAGAATCATAGCCCATTTTTTGTTTGGACTTTAACTGCCCAGTTAACACTGTTAAGGTCATTTCAGTCTGGTCAATTTACCTGACCCCAATTTCCTGGGCAGGACATAAGCAATTAACCAGTTGTGTGCAAATTCTTATGCCTGAAACTGATGATGTAAAATTCCTACATTAAGACCATCTTTGGGACTTTTTAAAGACCACTTTTGAACAGTTCCAAAGATGGTCTATTACTGGTCCAAGATACTGGATGTAGAAATACAAATAAAGAAAAAACTGAAAATTTAAATATGTTTTAACTCTTATCATGCTGTTCACGACAACCCCTATCTTTGCAAACAGTGTAGATCCAGATCAGATGGCTTCTTCAGAAGCCATCTGATCAGGATCTACACTGTTTGGCATTTAGTTTATGAATTTGTAGCAATAAATTACATCAAGTAATTTGATTGGTTGTTAGACAGAAATGGGTGTGGCTTAAATGAATATTCAGCAAGATGAGGGTTAAAAGAAGAATTAGTCTTAATTTGAGCTGGTCTTTTAACCCTTATCTGGCTGAATATTCATTTAAGCCACACCCATTTCTGTCTATCAACCAATCAAATTACTTGATATAATTTATTGCCACAAATTCATAAACTGAATGCCAAACAGTATAGATCCTGATCAGAGAAGCCATCTGATGTGGATCTACACTGTTTGCAAAGATAGGGGTCGTTGTGAACAGCAGGATAAGAGTTAATAGTGGAATTTATCTGAGGGTTAGGGTTCCATTTGGTACAAAAAGGGTAATTACTTGGCACTGTTATTGCTTGGATCCAAGTAATAGCTTTATAAAGAGTTTGTTATGTATGATATGAAACAAAACAGTAAAAAAACTAAAATTGTTAGGATTGAAGTGAATAGAAACATCGTAAATAACATAACAAACTACCAAACTTTTATTTATGACAGTTTGCTTGGGTTTTAAATTTTTTTATCACCGATATTAATCGCCAGGTCACACAAAATGTAAATTCTTAATGGATATCTTTCCAGGCGTAAAGTTTATGACTGCGACTCAGAATGGGGTCGCTTTGCCTCATGGTTCTCCCGCTGCGAGAGGTCAGCTCGGTGAATAGTGCTACATCTTTTATCTATTAATTCTTTTAGACCTATCTATGATGCGAATGTGTTTACATCAACTGAAAACCTTCTTTTCAACGTTGATATTGAGGCAAATTATATCCCAGTGCAGACTTCATAAAGCGTATATCGAATCCATAAAGCATGTAATTTACATGATGTGAAATATAATAGAATATGACGGCGATCACTGACACATACATCAGTTTCGAACATATATTTTAATATACGAGCGACATCATGAAAAAACTGTTTTTTGGGTTGGGTGTTTGTTTGTGTGTTTGATTTGAGGTTTAACATCCCCTGTCAACACTGTAAAAGTCATTTTGGAGATGTTGCTTCCAATTTTGTGGGACTTTTACCAGACATTGAGTGAGTGAGTGTTTGAGTTTTACATCCCACCAACAGCTAAGGTCATACGGAGACGGGACCTCGATTTAAAGACTCATCCGAAAGTCTGGAGAAGCCCGGGATAGATCCTACGATCCCTGGTTTACAAGGGGAAGTAACGTAACCACTACACCATGGAGGCTTCTACCAGACATTGAGATGAAATGACATCTCAAGCCCTGTCGCCCAATGAAACCAATAGAGTTTATAAGCATGGACGGGCTGACTTTGGGGTTGAGTGTATCAAAGTATCAAGTACAGTAAAATTCCTATATTAAGACCACCTTTGGGACTGTTCAAAAGTGGTCTTTAAGACCACTTTTGAACAGTTCCAATTGTGGTCCCTGACCAGATGACACTGTAGCCAGTAAACACAAAGAAGGATTAAGTGCACCTTTTAAGATAAGCTTTTTAAAGCAAAATTGGTCTTAATTTTAGGTGGTCTTAATCGCAGAATATTACTGTACATAGAGGACTTTTACTTTTTGGGAGATGAATACCAAAAATATTTCATCCAGCATGTTGAAAACATCAGAATTTTCACATGTGCGACGCTCTCGTGAAAATTCCAATGTTTTCAACACACTCTATGAAATATTTTTGGAATTTATTGAGAAAAAGTAAATTTTCCTTTTATTTTTCATGACTTTGGCAAACTGCTACTGTGAAAATAACAGCGAAGCCATCTGATCAGTATCTCCATTGTTTGATATTTGTGCATTTGTAGGAATAAATTCCATTAAGTAATCTGATTGGTTGAAAGTCAGAAATACAAGTGACCTAATTAATTTATTCAGCAGGACAGGGGTTCATTCATGGTAGCTAAATTTTAGCTTCTGAGGTTAACGTAGTCATTGAAACTTGCTCACATCACGTCAACAAGTCAGTGAAATGAAGACCCCCTATACCCCACTTTATATAGAGAAAACTGGGATTTATGAGGGTATACATTATTTTTATTATTTTTGCTCCAAGACATAGGTTGTGGGTGCTTGTTAGAACTGCCTCATTGAGGCAGTTCTAACGAGTACCCACAACCTATGTGGGTACTCATTAGAACTGCCTCAATGAGGCGGTTCTAACGAGCACCCACAACCTATGTCTGCAGTATATATAAGAAAAATATCCCGGATTTTCATCAGAAAATGGCCATTTTGGAGATGTGAAAAAATGCATTATGTCGCACGGATGTGTTATCGTTGTGCTAGCCTAAGAGCCGAAAAAGCAGAAAAATAGAAATAAATCATAAGATCTGGCTTAAGAAGATGACAGATTTTTCTTTTGATCCATTAAGGTAGGTTATGGTAGCAGGATACTGCATTCATGTATGCCTCACCTTGCATTTTTTATCAATTTCAAATGCATTAAATCATATTGAAATGTAAATTTAAGTATGAAATTAAATCTCGCCTTGGTGTATTAAGTAGCCTACTCTTTTTGTTGTAAAACTGGTATTTAAAAAAAAAATGAGCTGGTTAGACAGTCATTTCATATGGGATCCGTCAAGCGATTTTGGTACTTATCACCTATGCGAGCAGCGAAGGTTCAGGCGAGCCTGCGCATCTGCGCAGTCTCGCCAGAACCTTCGGTGCTCGCTCATACAAGCAGTGAATCAAGAGGAACTTCAGACAGAAAGCCATATCCATGGCCCCTCTGAATGGCTGGGCATGCGCAGTTAAAATTTGTCATGACGGAATGCTCAAAGACACAAATTCGCTTGGCGGGGCTCATATGAGGATACAGAGATACAATGTATATGTGTCAGTTTTAGAGCTAACATTTTCTTAATTTACAGTGATGTGGAGTAGAATTGAAAATTGTGAGTTCATAAAGATGGTTTGAGATTTTCATCTGGCTTGTTTAGTTTTATTTGTACTGTCTTCTGTAGTTTTCGAGTTAAGATTTTGATTGTACATGTGTGTCTAGGTTTGCAGCTCAAAGTGGTATTCCAGCCTAGTACATGCAGAGGTGGGTGGGGTGCTGGAAACAGCCGGTTCTGCTCTGGTTTGTCTTGTCCCAAGGTTATGGAATACTTTCCATGCTGAAATACATGAAATGAAATACTGCTACACCACAGCATCTTTATAAAACTGTTGTTTGTCTCCAAAGCAGAAACCATGTTAGTTAAATTTGACCACCACCCATCAGGGCTTAGAGAAATAGATTGGGTTGCACGGTGCTTCCTTGCAGAGCTGAAACCAACTGTCCATAAGTGCTGGTAAACAGCTTAGAGGGTCTAAACCTGCCCATGAAAAGTGGTGTCCTGTATATAAACCCTTTTGGTTCGTTTTGGTAGCAGGGCTTGTGATGTTATTTCATCTCAATATCGAGTATTATATAAAAAGTCACACAAAATTGGAAACAACGTCTCCAGAATGACCTCAGCAGTGTTGACGGGGATGTAAAACCTTATATCCAAACAAAATATATATTATGGAAAATTTATTTTCCTATGTAAACTATCATAATGATCCTAAGTTTTGTTTGGCTTGGAGTTTAACGGCCCAGTCAACACTATTTAGGTCATTTTTGAGCCGGTCAGTTTACCTATCCACACTTTCCTGGGCAGGCTTATACGTAAGCGGTTAACCAGTACAGTGCACATTCTTTCGCCAGAAACTGACAACTGCCCTTCTTGAATCAGCGGAAGGGAGAGAATGACCGTAGAAAAGATTTCATGATCAATCTCCATGAAATAATGTTGCCGACCCCGGCGGGAGTCGAACCCGCGTCCTCCTGATCACCAGTCAGACGCGCATCCGACTGAGCCAACGAGGCCGGCAATGATCCTAAGTATTGGGAAAGATAGGCCTAAGCAAACAGCACAGACCAAGATCAAGGAGCAGTCTGATCAGGGTCTACACAGGGTTTGCAATTCCATCTGCACCTTTTGGACCCCGTGCAGGACTGTGAAACAGATTTGTTAAAATTTGAGGATAAGTACTGCAAGTCCTCAAGCCATCCAACTTTTTAGGATTTTTTGGGATCCCTCTTTTAACTGTCAAATCCAAAACCATGTTATATTGAACAGCCTTGTGAAGAAGCTTCTGTATACCAACCAAAATAAAGCTCAATGTCAACAAGTTACAACTATGGGCATTTTTATAATAAGCTATTTCAGAACAGGACAAATTCCTCACTTGAGTTGAGTAGAAAGTTGACCAGCAGCTGCTCATTGTGAATGTTGGTCTGCCTTGTCTTGTTTCATCTGTGCTGACATTTTCATTCAAACTATCTGTGAATTGAATGGAAATTCAAGTCCAAATTTAAAGAAAACAAATATTATTTGACTTCTAATGTTTCAATCATCTGTTTCAATATAAAAGTCACTGCCCTTATAAGGATTAGATACACCTTAAGGGAGACAATTCTGAAAAAAAAAATTGATTACCTCCTTATAAGCCTTTTTGGAAAGAATTTCTTTAATACATCATGGTAACAAGATCCTGTAATGGACACTCCACTAAACCCTACTTTATATTGTAAAACTGGGGTTTACAGGGGTATACATTATTTTTTTTTTTTATTTCTGCTCAAAAACAAAGATTGTGGGTACTCGTTAGAATTGCTCTGAGGCAGTTCTAAAGAGTACCCATGATCTATGTTTTGAGCAGAAATATGAAATCTATGTTTTGAGCAGAAATATGGAAAATATCAGAATTTTTTTATCTGAAAATTTTCATTTTTTGGTGGTAAAATTTTCAATATATTTGAATAGACATGTTTACACAATGTTCAAGAGTAGACCATGCTCAGTTTATAGGAAAAGCAGACAGGAAGTTTTAATAGTTGTCTCGTTTGCACAACATGTTTGTTAATGTATGTCTCGTCTACTGTTTGATGACTTTTATGATGTGAGCTGCAGTGACTTTGCTGTTATGAAGCTGTTTTAGCTCACCTGTCACATAGTGACAAGGTGAGCTTTTGTGATCACATTTTGTCCGTCGTCCGTCCTGCGTGCGTCTGTGCGTGCATGCGTAAACAATTTCTTGTCCGCACGATAGCATCTTCATTTATGATTTGATTTTAACCAGACTTGCACACAACTTGTACCACCATGAGATCTAGGTTTCTTTCTTGAACCAGCCATAACCCATCATGTGTTACGGAGTTACGGCCCCTGAAAGGGCAAAAATTTCCTATTTTGGTCTTGTCCGCACGATAGCATCTTCATTTATGATTTGATTTTAACCAGACTTGCACACAACTTGTACCACCATGAGATCTAGGGTCCTTTATTGAACCAGCCATAACCCATCATGTGTTATGGAGTTACGGCCCCTGAAAGGGCAAAAATGGCCTATTTTGGTCTTGTCCGCAAGATAGCATCTTCATTTATGATTTGATTTTAACCAGACCTGCACACAACTTGTACCACCATGAGATCTGGGTTCCTTTCTTGAACCAGCCATATCCCATCATGTGTTACGGAGTTACGGCCCCTGAAAGGGCAAAAATTGCCTATTTTGGTCTTGTCTGCATGATAGATGTTTCATTTATGATTTGATTTTAACTAAACTTGTACACAATTTGTACCACCATAAAATCTCGGTCAGGTTCGAATATGGGTCATGTGGGGTCAAAAAGTAGGTCAGTAGGTCAAATTAGAAAAAAAATTCTTGTGAAGATACGAGAGGCCGCAGTTTTGGTCCGATCATCATCAAACTTGCCCACAATGATCATCTTGACAATATGTCAGTCAGGTTCGAATATGGGTGTTGTTGGGTCAAAAAGTAGGTCAGTAGGTCAAATCATAGAAAAACCTTCTGAACACACTAGAGGCCACAATTTATGTCCAATCATCATCAAACTTGCTCTGAATGATCATCTTGATAATATGTTGGTCACATTTGAATATGAGTCATGCCGGGTCAAAAAGTAGGTCAGTAGGTCAAATCATTGAAAAACCTTATGAATACACTAGAGGCCGCAGTTTTGGTCCAATCATTATCAAACTTGCCTAGAATGATCATCTTGACAATATCTCGGTCAAGTTTGAATACGGGTCATGTCGGGTCAAAAAGTAGGTCAGTAGGTCAAATCATAGAAAAACCTTGTGAACACACTAGAGGCCACAGTTTAGGTCCGATCATCATCAGACTTGCCCAGAATGATCATTTTGACACTATCTCGGTCATCTTCGAATATTGGTTATGTCGGGTCACAAAGTAGGTCAGTAGGTCAAATCATTGAAAAACCTTGTGAATGCACTAGAGGCCAGAATGATCATCTTGACAATATCTCAGTCAAAATCAAATATGGGTCATGTTGGGTCAAAAAGTAGGTCAGTAGTTCAAATCATAGGATAACCCTCTGAACACACTGGCGGCTACAGTTTTGGTCCTATCATCATCAAACTTGCTCAAAATGATCATTTGACAATATCTTGGTCAAGTTTGAATATGGGTCATGTCTGGTCAATATGTAGGTCAGTAGGTCAGATTGTTGAAAAACTTTGTGAACACACGAGAGGCCCAAGTTTTGGTCCGAGCATCCTCAAACTTGCTCAGAATGATCATCTTGATAATATCTGTGTCAAGTTTTAATATGGGTCATGTCGGGTCAAAAAGTAGGTGAGGAGGTCAAATCATAGAAAAACGTTTTGAATACTCTAAAAGAGGCCACAGTTTTAGTCAAATCATCATAAAACTTGCTCAGAATGATCATCTGGACAATATCTCAGTTAAGTTCAAATATGGATCATGTCAAATCAAAAAGTAGATCAGTAGGTTATTTTGTCATAACTTTTGTACCGTTTGAGATAGAGCCTTCATATTTGGCATGTAGGTTCCTTCTGACAAGGGCTTCCCACTCATAAAGATTTGACATGTGACCTTGACCTGTGACCTACTTTATCATACATTTTGAACCATATGAGATAGAGCCTTTATATTTGGCATGCATGTTCCTTGTGACAAGGTTTTCTCAGCCATTCAAAACTTTTGACCCTTGACCTTTGACCTACTTTGTCATAACTTTTAAAGCATTTGAGATACAGCCTTCATATTTAGCATGTAGGTTCCTTGCGACAATGTTGCTTAGATGATCCTCTACCAAAAAGGCTAAAACAATTCCACTAGGATGAACAAAATGGCCATCGGAGGTAAAAATAGAAAAATATTGTTAAAGGGGGTCTTTCATTTGTGCCCATGCATGTTTTTTCTTTAAACTTTGTATATTAATAACTCAGCATATACAACCTATAAAAATGTATTTAATAAATTATATAAATCAAAGTAGGACTCAGGAGGCCACTCTAACTGACTCCCTCCATCAGCTGGCGTCTGTCTCTAAATAAGTGTGTCTTAAATCTTATGTTTTATTCAGTTTCAAGATCTGTGAACTGGATTGAATGCAGAACTCCATAGGCATTCCTTTGATACTAAAAAACCTTTTGAATTAATTAAAGTTTACATTTTCTGATAAAATAATTATCAAAAATCTCATTTTTTAATTTAAATTTTTAAAAATTATCAAAATTCAATCCCTAAGATGAATATGTTCTAGTCTTTGTCAAGATTTCATTTTGCTAGGAAAACTTGCCATATGTATCTTCTTTAGCTATGCCAAATTTCATGAAAATCCGAAACCGGTAACACTGTAGTTTTACACCTTTAATGGATGTAAGTCGTTTCTGCAAAATTTACTATTTTATTGAAATCATCCAAGAACCTTACAAAAAGGCAATTCGTAACACTTACGTAATAAAAATGAGATTATACAAATCAAAATGAATACATATTGAGCTGATCTAGCTTAGAAACTATTAAATATCATGAATTTCTGATATTTTTCTTTCATTTATACACTATGATCTATATTGCTTTTTTATTAGCAGCAAAATTATTGTGAACATGTGCAACTTTATTTAATGACTTTGCATAAGTCATGCTACTCAAATAGGTGTAAGGCAAGGAGATCCATTATTTTCATTTCCATACCAAGCTGGTATGCAAGGACGCAATGGTCAGTGGTTTGTTGTTACTAGTAAAAATAGTTCTGTTGATAAATCTATGGCCAGATTAGGCCTTAGATATACTCTGTCTTTATGAACGCTGGATTATTATCCTAACAAAAAGTTACAGTAATTATTGGTTAGTATTTCCAAAAATCGAAATGTCACTGATATTGAGTTTCTTTTGCAAAAGATATCATTGATGGATGAGGCGCAGAATATTTGGTGTAAACAAAGCTGTCCCATGACCTAGAGAAATTTTGCTATTAGACAGGGAGAGAAACAGTTTCCTTCCTTATAGTACACATGCATAAATATGTCTCTTTTCTGCATTGGTATTGTAATTGTTGACGTTTCTTTAGTGTCTTATTTTTTCTTTTTTCTTTGTCAATATAGTGGTTAATTTATCGGAAGCGAGCTTTTAGTGTTTTTTTCTGGTTGTGAAACTTTCAACCACTTCTTGAATGTTTCTGCTGAATGCAAGTTCACGGTTTTTAAAGCACTGTTCTTGCTTGCGTTTTGCTCATTACTAATTACCAGTACATTTCTGTGCAATGTATCTCTCAGCTTGGAAAGAGCATTGCAGTGTTTGGACAGAAAAAAAGCATCACAATGTATATACTGAGTGAGTTTTAGTTTTACGTCCCACCAACAGCTAAGGTCATACGGAGACGGGACCTCGCTTTAAAGACTCATCCGAAAGTCTGGAGAAGCCCGGGATCGATCCTGCGATCCCTGGTTTACAAGGCGAGTAGCGTAACCACTGCACCACGGAGGCTTCTTGTATATACTGAAAATAATTTAAAATCCTATGAGTTATGCGATAACTACTCACAGATTGAATAATTATTATCGACAGTTTAAATGCTTCTTGATATCTTACATAATGTGCTTTGTAATTACTGCAACAACTGCTGAGATACGTAAATGAAGTGAAAGACCTATACAAATATATAGACAACACAATCATAATAACATAAGTTTTGGAACACTGACAAATGTACGACCATGTGAATTCTAAAAGCAAATTCAAATGGCTTTGGAATACAGCTTCAGGAAGCCGTTTGATTTCGTTCATTGGGGCTATACAAAAAAAAGATAGATTGGCTAGTGCCTATTCAGATACAAATTCTGAAAACTTAATGTCCAGGAGAAGTAATCTCAGGTGTTTTTGATTTTCCCTAGAGTAAACCTTTCTTTTTAAATGGACAGTTAGGGTTAATTAAACAAACAACAGTTTGACTTGAGAGTCATTTATCTCGAGTCGGATAACAAATTTTACAAAATCTGAAGCAACATCTAAAGTGACTGGTATGTTGTTGATTTGAATGTTAAATCTAAACATCACCTTAGCACCATTACCAAATTAGACAAGAAAGACAGAAAGAAAACTGTGCACATGATTACATAGGTGCGTTTGAAGATGTTTGTCATCAAAACCTTTGCGGTATAGTTCTGTAGACAAAATAGTTTGTTCCATAGGGGGCAAATTAACTGAAATGGATGTTTTGAAATAATACTTCGAATTATGCTATGGACCACTTACACAAGCGATACTATACTATAGCCATCCAAATTGAAAGCAATAGTAAAGTATTATTAAACAGCATGACCAAAACATGATAATCATATAATTTCACATTTTGCTGAATAAGGACTATCAGTATTCAGTCTGTTAAAATACAATGTTACCGGTCCTCAATTTCCATCAAAATTCATCCACATGTTCCTAAGATATGTGGGTAGTTTTTATGCTAAAATGGTGTCTTGACAAAAATTGGAACATGGTAAAAATGCATATAAAATTTTAATGAATACAAAAATAGGAGCTGAAATATGGGGACACCATCAAAGAAAACTGAATGCCCAGCCACTATTACTAGACATATGAGGTCATTCATAGTATCAACTAACTCACCAACTATGGCTTTAATTCATAAAACATAGCAGCATTAGATATATGAAACTCTGAAAACTGTAGACAAGTTTATATGAGAGTACTCTCTGTTGTGATAGAGACTTCATAAAATATGTAATAAATTTACTACGGAAGTAAAATTTAAAAGTGAATGCATAGTAACTATAATGGTTATACCCAAGGCAATAAGTGTGCATAATTTCATCAAAATCCAAGCGTGGGCAGAAACCAATGCAAATTTCCTATACCTTGAAAGACCCCCTTTGATTCAAACAGAAACTCCCCCTAAACCCTAAGGCCAATTTGATTCAAAGTTCCCAGGAATGTTGCCTAGGTTACTCCCTACCAAATAAGCTAAAATCACTCTGCTGATGAACAAGATGGCCACAAGAGCTAAAAATAGAATGTACTTGAGACAGTGACACACAGGTGAGCGAACCAGGGCCCTCTGGGCCCTCTTGTTAGCTCACCTGAGCATGAGGTCCTCATGGTAGGCTGTTGTGATTGGTCAATGTCCGTTGTGCATCATACATCATGAGTCGTGTGTCATACGGCTTCAACAGTTTGCTTTAAATGACAAGTGCCAAAACTTTGGGCCAATTTCATTTAAACATCTCAGGAATGTTGCATAGAGGGTGCCAAAATAGCCAATATAGCTAAAATTAACAAGATGGCCACTAGAACTAAATATAGAAAATTCTTCAAGTGCCAACCTCTTATACCATGGGCCCAGTTTCAGTCACATTTCATGGGAATGTTGCCTAGGTCACTCTCTACCAAAATAGCTAAAACAGAAGATTGCATATTTGACCCTCTCCGAAAATAGGTAAAACTGTTCAACAAGATGGTTACCAGAGCTAAAATAGAACAAGAATCCAATCGCAGGATATGTCACACCTGTATAAACTTGGCCATTTTGGCAAATCCTAGGGTGGTTGCAAATGTTGATGGTTTGATGAACAAACTGACAAGCAAATGGATGAAAAATTGGACTTCTGTATCACGCCATGGTAAAAGCAGGCACCACAAAAACCTTTAAATGATAACTCCTATAATTTTGTCCAGTTTCATTCAAACTTGACTTAAGTGACACTTTTCTAAAATAGCTTAAATGGATCTGCTCCAATGAGCAATCTAGGCTGTCAGAGCTAAAAAAAAGAAAACTCCTCCTATTCCTTTGGTCCAGTTTCATTCAAACTTCACAGGAAGATTGCTTAGTTGACCTTGAAAATGATATTACTACAGGATGAACGGATGAAAAAAATGTCTTCCAGACTTCAATCATTGCCTCCACTTCTACTTTTCAAAGTAGAAAACTCTTTTTAAATAACAACTTCTCCTAAACCATTAAACAAGTTTCATTGAAACTTTTCAAGTACACCACAATCTCTTTATAACACTTTTAATGGGGTTCACAGCAGAAACTGTGTTTGTTAAACAACAATATAATATCCAAACAGAAAGTTTTGGGAGCAAGTTTTGGGTGCACAAGAAATGCAGTGGACTCAATGCTTGACAGAGGACCCGGATTACAGATGTACATGGTGCCAAGGAAATGCACGCCCCTTAGACGGCAGACCACAGAGGGAAGTTCAAGTCGGACCTGACAAGCTGGAAGTGGTAGCTACATTTTGCTACTTACGTGGTGGGTGACTGTGATCTTTCGACCACATCACATGTGAAAACAGCCTGGAAGAAATTCAAGGGGCTGCTACCAGTTCTCTCTTCCCACCACCTCTTGTTCAAGACACACGGCCCTGTGTACAGCTCTTGTGTAAGCCCCCGCCCATCGGGGCTTGAAGAAATAGAAACTGACCCGCACACGAGTACTGGTAAACCGCTTAGAAGATCTAAGCCTGCCCAGGCAATGCGGTGTGAGTTGGCCCGTCCATGCTTATAATCCCTATTGGTTTCATTGAGCGGCAGGGCTTGAGATGTCATTTTATCTCAATGTCAGGTAAAAGTCCCACAAAATTGGAAGCAACGTCTCCAAAATGACCTTTACAATGTTGACAGGGACGTTAAACTTCAAATCAAACAAACAAACAGCTCTTGTGTGCAGAGCGCAATGCTTCATGCCAGTGAGACTTGGCCATTGACAAAGCCAAACCTCCTGCACCTGGAGCGGAATGACAGGGATCTGCAATGTCAAGCCACAGGACACTGTCACTATCAGGCCCAGTGAGCTATTTGCATGGCTTGGCATAGAGGACCTGAACCTCATCTTGAAAGAGAGAAGGCTTCTCGGGTATGGACATGTGGAACGCTCCAACAGTGCAGTCAAGACTGTGGTAGATGGAAGGCGTGGGTCTGGGAGGCCCAAGATGACCTGGATGCAGCTGACAGAGAGATTGCTGAGAGTGGCAGCTCTCTGCTATCAACCCTCATGATAGACAAACCTGGAGATCTGCCATGCGTACAGCAAGCCAGCTACCTGGAAGGGGGCCCATTTATGTGGATGTTGCCCCTGTACCTGCAGGTTAATCAAAACTCTGATGATGATGATGATGAAACAAAAATGTAAAGATTATATAGAAAATGACCATTTATGTTCATATTTCTAAATAACCTATACATTTTTTGGATCCATCTTGAAACTGTGTTCTGTCAAAAACGAATGGTGTTACAATAAGATTGTGGGGTATATGCTGCCTAGATCGCCCTCTGCAAACTAAGTAAACATAGTAAGATGGCTATCTGTGACCTACATGACTTCTAGAAGCTGTATTTGACATCTTGAAATCAGTTGGGTGATTCAGGGTCATCTTGGCCCTCATCTTTCTGATTACTGAGAGAGTTAACTCCCTCTGTGTATCACTTGACAAAGTGGTTGATTTTTTTTTTTCCATGAGACTTGCTTTTATGGGCGCACATGTTTTGCACAAGATTAATATCATCCATTTAGTATAACACACCTGTGTGAAATAGTGCATTTTCAATGTCCCAAAAACCAATATTTTTCTGATGAAAATTTGTGATAGTTTCTTTTTTCTGCTGTAAACATAAATTGATCGTCCTTGTTAACCCTTCTCTTGCTGAATATTCAGTTTAGCCACACCAATTTCTGACTTTGAACCAATCAGATTACTGGATGTAATTTTTTCCTACAAATTCATAAACAGAATGCCCAACAGTGTAGATCCTGATCAGATGGCTTCTTCAGAAGCCATCTGATCTAGATCTGCACTGTTTCCAAAGATAGGGGTTGTCGTGAACAGCAGGATAAGAGGTAAGACTGCCACTTTGAAGCAGTTCTGATGAGCCCTCACAACATGCACAATCTACATTTATGATCAAAAATAAATAAAATAAGGTACACCTTTGTAAACCCCGTTTTTCTCTGTATGCAGTGGGTTCGTGGGGATTACATTGGTGTTTTCTTTTCACAGACTTGTTAAGGCAGGGTCATAATTTCTTTCTTAAACTGTCAATTTCTGTCGAAATTGATGCTTTAATATGACTTTGCCAACTACATAATGCGGATTAACGATTTAAATGATTTCGAATATATGAATCTGGCCCCTAATTAAGGCTGGCAGACTTTGTAGATCCTGATCAGTCTGTGCTTTTGAAATAGAAATTTGATTGGATCGACCCTCTTTGTTACGGCATTAAATCTGCACCATTGTTTACTGGATACAGTAGTAATGGTATTTTCTTCTTTGTTATTTTAACTTTTCAGATTTTTTGAAGACTGTTAGGGTTTCTCCTTATAGTGTTACTTTTGGTTTACTTATATCAGCCTGATAGTTTCAGCACACTCTGAACATTGAAAGTTTTAAGTATGATTTTGAGTCTGCATTGCTCTTCTCTGAAACTCACTAATTAGCTTATTTTATGCTTATGCACAGTAAATTCAGACCACCTACATTCAGACCACCTTCTGGACTGTTCAAAAGTGGCCTGTAAGACCATTTTTGAACAGTCCCAAAGATGGTCTCTTACTACAGGACACTGGCAGCAGAAATAACTGAAACCATCCAAATGGGATTTCAAAAGTAGAATGGATCTTAATTTCACTGTATTTTTGGACAATTTTTTTCACTAGCTTTGTCAGGTACATGTATTACATCTCAATGGGAGTGGATATTCAATTCAGTAGGCGAAATAGTTAATTTCATGTTAACCCTTCTCTTGCTGAATATTCATTTAAGCCACACCCATTTCTGTCTATCAACCAATCAAATTACTTGATGCAGTTTATTCCTAATAATTCATAAATTGAATGTCAAACAGTGTAGATCCTCATCAGATGGCTTCTTCAGAAGCCATCTGATCTGGATCTACACTGTTTCCAAAGATAGGGGTTGTCGTGAACAGCAAGATAAGGGTTAATCCTTACCATGCTGAGCCCGAATATGCCTTATATTTGAAACAATTTACATCCAGATCCATCTGATCGGATCTACATTGTTTGTCATTCGGATTGTGAATTTGTTGCAATAATTTGAATCAAGTAATCTGATTGGTTGATAATCAGTAGTGGGTGTGGCATATCTAAAATATTCAGCAGGACAAGAGTTAATGTTGTTGTAGTTTTTATTTATGAATTTGTTTATTTACTTAAACTACCTGGTGCATACACCTTGAGAATATGTGGTTAATTCTTACCAGGATAAAAGGCACTCTGGTCATTAACAAGAATTACAAGACAAACCAAAAAAGTGGTTTCATTCATATCCTATTTTCTTATCAAATTTTTATTCACAGTTTAAATATAGGGTGGTTTTTGTAATGAGTAAAAACTGTTTTACACTTACGTCACATGATAAACGAAAGTTGCCAGTATAAATAAATAAGATTGCTCCAAGAACTGTATATGTTTTATAGTTTTGTCAGTGATTTATTCAGTTTAATTAGTTTAATATGACTATAATTGCAGGTAAATAATGTTTGTTTCGTTTTTTGGTCATTTAAAGAGGATCGATTGATTGTGTTTGGGTTTAACAACATGTCAACCCTTGTAGGTCATTTTATGTCATCTCCTAGAGAAAGGGAGAAAAGAGATAAAAAAAAGATAGTAGACACAATAAAAGTGAAGCACAGGGGAGAGAGAGAAGAATAAATGGAAGAGTAGAAACAGATGATTTAACACTCCTCTCCTACCCACACCTGCTGCTAGGACAGCAGGCCTTGTCTCATCCAACCAATTAACCGTTGTCCTGCTGAATATTTTAATCTGCCACACCCACTACCGATTATCAACCGATCAGATTACTTAATGCAAATTATTGCAACAAATTTACTATCTGAATGGCAAACAATGTAGATCCTGATCAGATGGCTTCATCAGAAGCCATCTGATCTGGATCTTCATTGTTTGGAAAATAAGGCATATCCGGGCTCAGCAGGACAAGGGTTAAATTAAAGAAGAGTGGAACCGACTTCAGGGGAGGTAGCCCTTTCAGAAATAATTTTGTCTCCCTTTGTTAATGCTCCAAGCATATTCTTCCCTTTTCTAGTAGACCCCTTTTTCCAGAGGGCCTAAATTTATGGGAAATAGTGTACTATTGTCCAGGAGTAGCCTGATTGAGAAAGGGCTGTAAAGAAGGCACCGCTAAAACATGAAAATTCTTAACATGGAGGAGTCGGATTTTGGTCCATGCAGTCTGAGATTGTGTCAGTGACCAGATGCGGTCTATCTTTGGGTATCTGACCATCCAACTGATTTTAGTCAAGACTTGCTTACGGTAAGGGAAGACTTACTTTGCTGCAGGTGGGGCATGTTTTCAATTCTTTTCCATATATTTGTTACTTTTTCTGATTCTTTTCTATCCATCTTTTGTATCTTTTCTTCCATCTCTTCTATACATGTAGCTTGTCTGTCTACTTTTCTCTGGTAGGCAACACATCAAAATGACCTGCAAGTGTTGATGTGTCACTGAACCGCAACAAAATAAGTCTGTTTTAACAAGCTCTGAAAAGGAATATTATATAACATCACATCTGATAAATGCTATTTCTGGCACCATCTCCTATAGGCATGCAATCTTTTAAATCAAGAGCACTACCAGTGTCTCTATCATTTTCTCCATTCTATTTTTCAGCCCTTGAGGGTTCCCCAGAAGCGCAGCCTGTGTCCATTCTACAGCGGTCAGTGTCACTTTCTTCAGGGGAACTCACTCCAGGTGCCAAAGTAAAGGGTTCATTAACTTCCCTCCCAGACAAGAAGCCGAGTATTGAAGAATTGAGAAAACAGGTGAGGACAGAGTTTGCCAGACCCAGCATCCTATGTTAGGCAATGTTTAACACTTATCCTGCTGCATATTTAAATTAACCATGCCCATTTCTGATTATCAGCCAATCAGATTAAATGAGATAATATTTTCTTTTTAATCCACAAACTGAATGACAGTGTAGATCCTGATCAGATGGCTTCTTCAGAAGCCATCTGATCTGGATCTTCACTGTTTGCAAAGGTGGGGTTGTTGTGAACAGCAGGATAAGAGTTCTTCAGAGGCCATATGATCTGGATCTACACTGCAAAGGTAGGGGTTGTCCTGAACAGCAGGATAAGACTTCTTCAGAAGTCACCTGATCTGATTCTACATTGCAAAGGTAGGGGTTGTTGTGAACAGCAGGATAAGAGTTCTTCAGAAGCCATCTGATCTGGATCTTCAGTGTTTGCAAAGGTAGGGGTTGTTGTGAACAGCAGGATAAGGGTGGATAATGTTCGATACAATGTCGTTTCATCAATGTTGATGTAACGTCAAGACCTTGCATCAACATTATATGGATGGTGGGGAAGATCTGTTGATCAGAACTGAACCATTGTTCAACAAAATCTGCTAGATGACATGTGCAAGACTTTGATCAGTTTGTGCATTAGTGCAGTCTTATCAGTCTCCATTTGTCATTTTATGGCTGACGCAATTTGTGGACAGACAATTTACATGAAATGTCAAGCCTTATTTTCACTGAAAAATAAAATAGAAATATTTTAAACTAATGCTGAAAATGTCGTGTCAGTGGCAATTTTTAGAGTTAAAGGCAGACAGAAAGAATTCTGTCCTGGCCAAGCACCTGGGCAGGCTGATTTGTTTTCGCTGTGCAGCCACAGTTTCTGAAACATAGCCCCAGGTAAGAGGGGGTATCCATATATTTTTTTTCTTATTTCTGCATTAAAACATATGTTGTGGGTACTCGCCATGGTGCATCTAAAGAGTCCGCAGAGAAATGAGAAACATATCAGTACTTTTTTGATGAAAAAAGCACCTTATCTGGATCTATGGACTTCCCATGTATCTACTATATTCATCCTATTTACAGCACCTTGCACTTACTTTTAAAAAATCATGGTGAAATATCTTCCTTATTAGCACATACAGTCGAACTTCCATGGCTCGAACACCTTTGGGACCTCGAAAATCTGTTCAAGACAGGGGTAGTTTGAGCCACTGAGGTTACTGCCAGGAGGCATAACGAGATACATTTAGACATCTTTTCGGTGTTCTATAATGAAAATGTATGCTGTGTGCACTCATTAGAATCGCCTCGATGAGGCGATTCTAATGAGTACACACAGCATACATTTGCAAGATAAAAACACTAAAATCTCCTTAATTATGCCCCACTATTTCTTATGTAGAAGATTTCGCTAGGGGCTCAAGAATGGGTTCGACACATCCATGGTAAGCGAGCCATCGGTGTTCGAGCCATCGAAGTTCTACTGTACTAGATACAAAAGCACATTACAGTTCAAGATGAATTTCTGCAGTGGGGTTCACCATTCTGTGTCAAAAATGCACCAAACGTAGGGAGGTTACTGTAAAGTATGCACTTGTGCGTTTTCTTTCCAAAAGGATCTCGGGTGTGCACTTCTAGGAACATGTGTGGTAAATGGGGCAAATACGGTAGTTGAATATGAGTTTTCTTTTATTATTTATCTCAGAGATTAACATCATATCAGAATTAATTAACCAAAATGTCTGTTTGTGAAGAACACTTAAACAGTTTCCCAATGAAAGTGAATTTTAAAAGCATATTCACAAAGATTTTAGATGACCTTCCAAGTCTATTAAGTGATATTGTAAGGGTCCTTGAAAATGAATGTGTAATGCTTAATTGGAGAAAGTATATTTCTTCTTTAAGAATAACTTGGATCATTTTGAAAACCTGATTCTTTAAATAAATGAAAAAGGTTAACTTTGGAAGCAAAGAATACATTATTAGAATGAAAACCGGAAACTCGGTTTTATTGAGTTTCTTCATAAACAGCACTGTTGTATGCAAGGCTGAACACGTCCCTAGCATCGATTTCAGCGGTACTCGATTTTCAAATTACCAGCAATAGACTCGATGCATCCAAAGTAAAAAAATAAATAATCTGCACTATGAAGAAGTACAGGGAGACGTTTAACGGCCGCCACACAGCACTAAACACCAGCTGCAGTGTTGGATATTAATCACCAGAACATAACACTAAACTCAACTGGAGGAAAAAAAGAAATAAACAAAAAATGAAAAGAATATATATCAGGTGTTTGCACTATAAATATATAACAGGAGTCATGCAGTTTACTCGTTTAACCATCTTTCAATTGAATGGAATAGTCCACACTGTGTATTGCAGGTGTCCATTTCAAAATTGAGGGGTGTTAGGCTGAGTCAATAAGAAAACCCTTAAGCTTTCTGCAAACAGTGAAGGCCCTGATCAGATGCCACTTTTTGTGGCATCTGATCTGGGCCTGCACTGTTTGCCAATGTACCCATTTTTGGGTTTCCGGTCTGAAATGGGCTTAACCCATTTTGTACTGGAAACCCCAAGATGGGATAGTGGTGTAACGGTCGGTTAATTTGGCCTACACTACAAAAAGTCATTTTCCAAATAAATTTTTAAATGGACTCCTGCTGTATACAAAGAGGAAGATTCCATTTGGCAGAAAATGGGATAAAGAAAGATTAGATATGACAAGACAGATGTTGTCATGCATTTAGCATGCATACTGTGTTATCAGTTTTCAAATTCATACACTATATTTGGTGAAAGGAAATAGTGCACAATACAGTTGGGATTCGGTGATCTAAAGCAGATGACAATATAATTGTTTTTATTATTTCTCAGGGAAAAGAAAGCTTGACATTACATGTTTGCTTGAGAAGGCTTGACATTTCATGTGAATCAATTCACATTGATTCACATGTAATGTGAAACCTTATTTGCTTTGAAAAGTTAGAAAAAAATACCGTCTCCTTATGTTGATTGGTGTTTTAAGGGTTGATCATTAAATGCTTAAAATAATCACCTGGTGTCCCAATTAATACCAACAGTGGGGGTATCATGAAATGAGAAAAGTATTGAAAGATGCATTCAACAGAAGATTGTATGAATTTGCATTAATAATCCTCTGACTGGGAACAGAGTTTCATTGTCTGTCTCTACGAGGGCAAGGGCGATGCATTGGAACAGGGCAACTACTGTGGTCCAAGCTGACAGAATAGGTCATGAAATTCCTGGAGAGGATTGTGGATGACCTCATTAGGCAGTTGGTGTCCATCGACGAATCCAAGTTTGGCTTCGTCCCAGGAAGAGGCACAACAGACGCAATTTTTGGTGTACGGCAGCTGCAAGAGAAGTATCTTGCGGCCAACAGGAGACTCTACATGGCTTTTGTAGACCTGGAGAAGGCATTTGATCGAGTGCCTCGGAAAGTCATCTTGTGGGCAATAAGAAAACTTGGAGTGGACAAGTTGATTGTGCGACTGGTCCAAGGGATGTATGCTAATGCTGGGAGCCGTGTCCGTGTTAGTGATGGTTACAGTGAAGAATTGGAAGTGAAGGTGGGTGTTCATCAAGGCTCTGTTCTCAGCCCACTGCTTTTCATCATTGTGCTTGAAGCCTTGTCATGCGAGTTCCGTTCTTGCGTCCCCTGGCCTGGGAGGAACTGTATGCTAATGACCTTGTCATCATAGCTGAATCCCTTGAGGAATGTGTCGGGAGGCTCTTAACTTGGAAAGATGCAATGGAGGCAAAAGGGCTCAGAGTGAATGCAGGAAAGACAAAGATCATGATCTGTGGTTCAGGTCTGGACCTCTCGCAGAGTACAGGCCAGTTCCCATGCGCTGTATGTCGCACTGGAGTGGGCAGCAACAGTATCTTTTGTAATGGGTGCACAAGAAATGCCGTGGGTTCAAGCGCTTAATAGAGGACTCTGACTACAGGTGAACACGGTGCCAAGGAACTGCACACCCTTGGATGGCAGACCACAGAGGGAAGTCCAAGTCAGACCCAACAAGCTGGAGGTTGTAGCTTCCTTTTGCTACCAAGTTGATATGCTCTCAGCAGTGGGTGGTGCCACCTTTCAACCAGCCACGTGTGAAAACAGCCTTGAAGAAATTCAAGGAGTTGGTACCAGTTCTTTTCCTCCCACCACCTCTCGTTCAAGACACATGGCCATGTGTACAGCTCTTGTGTGTGGAGCGCAATGCTTCATGCCAGTGAGACATGGCCATTGACAAAGCCAAACCTCCAGCATCTTCAGCGGAAGGACAGGTCAATGATCGGACAGATCTGCAATGTCAAGCCACAGGCCACTGTCACCATCAGGTCCAGTGAGCTACTTGAGCATCTTGGCATTGAGGACCTGGACCTCATCCTGAAAGAGAGAAGGCTCCGCTGGTATGGACATGTGGAATGCTCCAACGGGGCAGTCAAGACTGCCTGTTACATACAGGTAGGTGGAAAGCGGGATCCTGGAAGGCCCAAGATGACTTGGAAGCAGCTGACAGAAAGAGATTGCAGTGAATGGAAGCTCTCTGCTATCGATCCTCATGACAGACAAGCCTGGAGATCTGGTGTAAGATCTGCTATGTGTGCATCTGGTGTAAGATCTGCTATATGTGCAGCAAGCCAGCTACCTGGAAGGGGTCCCACTTATGTGGATGTTACCTGTACGTTAATCAAAACTCTGATGATGATGATGATGATGATGATGATGATGATGATTATGATGATGAAACGTAAAAGCCAGACTTTTTCAGGCCTTATGGATTGTTATTTTTTTCAAGTATTTGGGTTTTAATTGCTGTAAAATTCCTCTGTAATAACTGGTGGCTTTAAACCAACTCTAGGATTAGGCATTGTAGGAAAGATGATTGTCTGTCTGCTATTTGACCGAGGCCTGAGCCTTTCAAGGACTACAGCAATGATAACAGATCAATTACTGCAAATTTGTAGTTTGTTGTATTATTTATTCTGACAGATCTGAGCAAACAGAGTTAACACAGCGTCTCATCAGGGTCTTAACTGTTTGCCACTCATCCAGCAATTTTTAGAAACAACATAGGGTAGTAAATTTTACTTGTTCAAATTTTAGTTGAGGTGTTAGAATACTTTTGCTATTCTATGGATTGTTGCTATAAGCATATAATATCACTTATCACATTAATAAGTCCATGTAATGAACACCCATGTAAATCCCACTTTATTAAAAGAAAAGTGGGTTTACAGAGATTTTCAATAAGGCAGTTCAAAGAGGCATGCACAACCTATGTTTGGAGTATAAACAAGAAAAACTGTCACATAGTTTAATCAGAAAAATAACCACTTTCGAGATATGAAGAATACATTATGTCACACTATTTACATTTAATTTGATTTCAGTCAGCCCAGGAGTTTAAGAAAAGGAGAAACTAAAATACTGAATCTGTTGCATTTGGGAACAAGGTCAGTAAGTGACCTTGAACTTTGGTATTAGTAAATGTGCATTTAACGGTATTATCATGGGCTACAACAGAATCAGAAAAAAAAAATCACTGTTTTGCCTTTTTCGAATTCAAAAGCCCAAGTGATTGATTTTGACCTTGGTATAAAATAGGTCAAGGTTATTTACAAAGGTAATTATTTGAACAAACTTAACTAGGCCTGAATCTCCAAAGCTGCATACCAAGCTTAAAGGGCAAAGGTCATCCAGTTCCAGAGAAGATTTTCAAAGGTTTTACCATACATTGGCATTATGGCCATCTTGGCCATGTGGCAATTTTTTTTTACCTCCATCCCCT